>JAYXIM010024389.1:0-358000 GCA_037575425.1 Anastrepha fraterculus | reverse complement strand
CATATTTACTTTCTTAACGGTTATTATGCAAGTAAATATCCAATCAGCTGCTTCTTTAATTGCGGCTACCTCTGCTTGGAACACTCTGCAGTGATCCGGTAGCCTGAATTTGAGTTTGATGGGGACCTCTTTGCAGAATACTTCTCCTCCAACCATACCGTCCAGCCTCGAGCCATCCGTGAACAGGTTAACCAGGCCCTGTCTCCAAGTGTTGCCCCCGGTCCACTCCTCCATTGGTGGAATATGGGTGGAGAAAGTTCCGCTTGGACTAAGCGAGGGCACACACTGATCCTTCGACGAGGGGATGAACTCAAAGTTTCTGGGGATGTTTGAGTGCCCATATGTGAAATTGAGCTTATAGCCCAAGCCCCTCAGTCTGATTGCGGAACGTGCAGCGGCAATTCTGCCTGCGATGTCTATGGGTACCACATTTAACAATACATTAAACGCCAGAGTAGGAGTAGTTCGAGGCGCCCTACTGATCCCAATGAGTGCAGACCTCTGAACTCTCTCTATCTTTTTGCGCCTTTGCCCTTGCTTCTACACAAGGCGATTGTTGCCTTCCCTACTCTCTCCTCAATGTTGGGCTTCCACGTTATCTTACTGTCAAGGATTAGACCTAGCACCAACGGAGCGCCCCCCATAGAGGGGAGTTGAGCCCTGGGTATTTTATATTTCCTCGTGAAAAGGACGAGCTCTGTCTGCAGAGGATTCATCGATAAGCCGCAGTCCGTTGCCCATCGAACAACTACGTTCAAATACCCCTGCATTAAATCGTACTGGGTATCTATAAACTTTCCCCTAACAATTAATTCCACATCATCCGTGAAGGCAATCATCCTACAGCACCTCCGCAACAGCTCCTCCAGCAAGTCAATGATAACAATGATCCAGAGGAATGGTGAGAGAACACCACCTTGCGGCGTGCATTCTGTAGATAAACCTGGATAGGTCCGCTCCAACCCCCAGCCTACCAAGAGATTTAGTGATTGCCTCCGAGAGAACGATATTAAAAGCCCCCTCAATGTCGAGGAAAGCGCCAACTGCGAGTTCTTTCTGATATAGGGATTCCTCAATGTCTTTTACAATTGTGTGCAAGGCAGATTCCACTGATCTGCCTTTACAGTAGGCATGTTGGATATGCGACAAACGCCCCCAAGAAATTTCGCTTCTTATGTGTAGGTCAATCAACCTCTCAAGGGCTTCCTGCAAGAAAGATGAGATACTGATTGGCCTAAAATCCTTAGGGCACACCCTCACAGCCCTCCAAGATCCCGGTATGTAGCCCCTGGCTATGCAGCTCGCATAGGTAGGGGCCAGCCAGCGGTATGACACCTCCGCAGATTTCTGCAGTTGGGCAGGATTGATGCCATCAGGACCAGGCGACTTGAAGGGCCCGAAGGAGCCAATGGCCCAAGCCAAGCGGCGCTCTTCCAGCAGCCAGCCCCTTTTCTGAAGACAGATTCGTCGGCAAATAATCGTCGAGAAGCAGTTTTAGTATCCCAAGGCGACCGCCGTAGCCGAATGGGTTGGTGCGTGACTACCACTCGGAATTCAGAGAGAGAACGTAGATTCGAATCTCGGTGATAGATCAAAAATTAAGAAAAAGTTTTTTTTTTAATAGCGGTCGCCCCTCGGCAGGCAATGGCAAACCTCCGAGTGTATTTCTGCCATAAAAAAGCTCCTCATAAAAATATCTGCCGTTCGGAGTCGGCTTAAAACTGTAGGCCCCTCCAATTTGTGGAACAACATCAAGACGCACACCACAAATAGGAGGAGGAGCTCGGCCGAACACCCAAAAAGGGTGTACGCGCCAATTATATATATATATATATCCCAAGGAAGACGAGCTACTCGTGAGTATTCGCCTAAATCTTGAAGACTCATGATGCTTCCACAGAAGTTTCTCCAAGAATCCCTCTTGGCCTTCCTAATTTTGACTTACAGATTCCTAGTCCTACTTCATACAGTTCCCATCCTGAGGGAGACTTAATTCTTTTAGCCATATTACAAATTCGTATGCACGAAGCCCTAAGCTCAGAAAGCTCAGCTGTCCACCGAGGTGGTTTCTCCTTTTTAGGGAGCGTTCTACCATAAGTGGACAGGAGCTTTCGAGAGCCTTATTACAAGTTGAAGTGAAGATCTAAACCAGGTCATCGATCGCTCCCTCCGAGAGATCTAAATTTCCCCTTGGTGCTTCGGGAAGAAGGTTCAGCAGATTCTTGCCGTATGTATACCACTCCGTTCTCCTCAGATTCCTGATGGAGGGTCTTTTTGGACGGGTTTCAGTAAGAGAAAATTGAGTATACCTGTGATCCGAAAGGAGTGGGTGTTAGGCACACTCCAATCGGAAATTCGGTTTAACAATGTGGAGGAGGCCAGAGAAGGAGTGAGCATTTAGCACCTTCCAATCGGAGGTTCGGTTTATCAGTAAAGAAGAAGCCAGAGTAAAGTCAAGCACCTCCTCTCTGGCTGCGGTAATGAAAATGGGATCCTTACCCCTGTTACAAATAAACAAGTCCTCGTTTAGAATATAATCAAAACGTGGCTCACCTTTTGCATTGATGTTTGAACTTCCCCAGCAGGTGTGATGGGAGTTAGCATCAGTGCCTATAATAACGCCGATTTTCCTGCGTTTTTCTTCAGCCAGGGTTTTCCTTAGCAGCACCGGAGGTGGTTCCATCTCGTCGTCATGTGCCATGTAGACGGACATCAGCCATAGTTTCCCAGAAGGGCCCTCCAGGCTCACCGTTACCACGTCTTCATTGCTGAAATTAGGCGAAATAAATGCGTTAATATCCTTTCGATGAGTATACAGGATCTTGGTTTACCTGTCCCGCTATACGCCACCAGATTGTAGATTTTCGTCCTGAGCCCAGAAATGCCGTTGCTGCTCAGCCACGGTTCCTGGATCAGGACTATGTCACCTCCACCTTGCTCAAGGTGGATTAGTAGGTTGGCGGACGCCGCCTTCGAGAGTTGAAGTTTTATCTGAAGAATAATCATCCTCCAGGATCCTCTCCATCATCCCATGGACGGCGTCCTCACTTTCCGACTCCAGAAGCCTCTCCTCCTCCGCCCTGTCGAAGAACGACCCCATACTTATGACGGACCCCGATAAAGAGCGAACGTCATCAGCATTGCCACCCTCACACATAACGGATTCCACTTCCATGTCCATAGGAGCTTCCTCCACTGTGGGCCTTACGTCTCCCAGCACGACCGGATGTGCAGAGGCATCTCCTCTGGCATCGGTGTGGTAGGCCTTAAGGACTACCTTCTCGAAGCCATAATTGGTGACCCCTTTCAGCGAGAGACTGAGGACTGAGAGACTCTGCATTCAGCAGAATCAGCGCTTGCTGATCGGATCCCTCAGTCTATTCACCTTCACCACCCTCCAGTTGTGCGTGGGAAGTGTAGGATTGCAGTAGCAGAGGATTTCCTCAATCTCCTTCGAAGCAGTGGATTCTGAGGGGAGCCAGACACGTGCTCGCGGACGCACAGGTAGATCCTTTCTGTCCACTACCTTCAGCTTAGCTCCCTCCCACACCTCTCCCACCATGGCTACTGCCACCCTGTACATTGAGGCTGACCGTTCGTCAGCGCAGACGAGATTCTCTTATACGAACCATAGGGCCATCCGACACTTTCACAGCTTGGGGGGCGCCAGGGTTTTCCCTCACTACCGTCATAAAAACTGCGGAGATGGCGGACGCTACCCTCTTTCATTCCTCCCTAGAGATAGCGCCGTCTGCCTTACCGCTGTCCATTACTCCAAGAATGATCGAGCTCGCCTCTTTAGCAACTCGCTAAATGATTTTGGCGGGCCACAACCAATCCTGGGCCTCTTTTCTTGCGGGATATCCTCTTCCAGGGAGCGTTGCCTTTTAACTCCCAAGTCCGATTGTGGTACATTCGCTTCCACCCACTTTCCACTGCCCTCCTCTGCTCCCCTGATGACCTTCCTGGCCCACTCGAGCGTCTGGGAATGCTTCCCAGATAACTGAGAGTCATTCTGCCCACCGTAGCGCTCCAGGATCTTGGTAGCCATACGAAGATCAGAGAAGGACCGTTTATTCTGCCCTTGCTGCCGTTTAGGCCTAGTGGAGGGTCCCCGGAGAGATACTCCCGAAGTCCCCGGAAAACTAGGGGAAAGTCCCTACTTTAGGAATTGCAGACGGTTCCGTCTGTACTACGCTACCTATCAAAGGTGGATTCTCACCCTTTACCCCCTGATTAATACTGAAAGCCGGTTCCGACTTTCCCTTGGCTACTACTTTACGAATCGATTCCGACGCGTTACCCCCACTAGAGACTACCCCCCGGGGCAAACATTTTCGAGGAGGCGATTTCGCTCCTCCTGTCTTGAGAGAGGTAGTTTTGGGACTCGGTTCCGAGCTTCCGCCACCTTCTGAGGTTTTGTGAAGATTTATAGTTTTGTTAGTTGTATTATTGTTTGTTGTTGTTGTTGTTGTTTTGTTGTAATTCATTATTGTATTGAGTGGGTCCCCACTCGAAGCCGCTATCCAAACCCGTAGTGTGTAGTCGTCCTTAAAGGCTCCCATGGTTGTCTGTGCCGTAGCAGGGAGGTCATGCGAGGGTTGACGCATGTCCTTATGGGGCATGCGCTTAGAGCCAGACCGGACACAAAGACAGGAGTCGTCTCAACCGCACCTACACCACCAACCCAATGGATACGGGTTTGGAACATACTCCGAGGCCTGCCATGATTTTAGCGGGACGGTGGCAGTCACGTCATTAGCTCACCAGCCATTTCTGCTGGGTTTCACCTCAGCATACTCAGGTGGCAAAATGCCGCGACTACCTGCACAGGGGTCAAAAAAGTCTAAAAAGTGTTGAAGGAAAAATAAGCCCAAAACCGAAAGCGGGGGGGTCGTCATCGCTCAGGAAGGCCGTTGAGGCCGCAGATCATTTAGCGCTACCCAGGGTGCACCACGCGGAGGCGATCTGCCCTACACCCCGCTGTGTTTGATACACAGTAAAAGTATTCGTTTTGCATCTAAAAATGTATACCAAAATAGAAAATTAGTTTAACACTTACGCAAGTAAAGTCGAAAAATTTGATAGCATCTCTTTTTTCAATAGCTAGCTAAGCCAGCAGCATATGGTCTTATAGTAATGGACTTTCCAATTTGGAGTTAATATTTGTATGAAATCCTCATACCCGGCGTTGCGCTTAGGAAAAAACAAAAAATATCTAAATGAAAGTAGACAAAAATCTAAAAGAAGTAGGGTACCTTAGAAAAAAAAAGTAATATTGCGATGTGTATAAAGTTCCTAATCGATTTCCTAATTTTAATGATTTTAACCGGCTTCCAACAGTGAGGAAAAACAGACGGGGTTAAAATGTTGTTTAAAACCTAATTTACATAAGGTAAGCCTCCGCTTGTCGTGGTTCAAAAATGGATTCAAGACTAAAGAAAAATTTTTCTAACAAGGAGGTCGGTCCTTCCAAAAAACCGACAGAGGAGAATTCGACTACTGCCACAGCTGCTAGCAAAGTAGTGGTCAGACCGCCATTATTAGGAGATAGAGGAGGCGGGGGGCGAAGAGGCTTGGACAAATCGTCCCCCAATCGGTCGATAGCAGGAGTCACGGGGTGAACTCCGCATAGGGCGAACAGTCCCCATCTCACATCAACCGCTTATGGGGGCGGGGGCTGGCACCTGCTTCTAGGTTTAATCGGCAGGCTGCCATAGAAGGGATAGTACCGCTAGGCGGATTACTAGCTTAGGACAGGGGGGACCGGCTAAACGTGTTCATCCCTCTGAACAAAATTACTACGAGAAAAATGCGGCCAATAGGGTCTTACTTAGACTAAGAGAGGTAGCAACAGATCAGTTAACCGAAGAACAGGCTAAATCGCTAAAATCGGCAAAGGGAGTAATATCCGCCGGCGGGTGTTACTCCTAAAAGGCAACGATCTGCAGAACAAGCGATAGAAAGGGTCGAAAAAAAACAAAAGGTAGGTGGCCATCAACATCCAACCTTTAGTGAGGTTGAAAATTGCGGCGGTGAGATACTGCCATCATTGACAAGAGAGAAGAGAACCATTCCTAAGGAAAAATAGAGGTGGGTTGAAGTTTACCTCCAGGACTTAGAGGGACGCCCTGGACTTCCTACCCTTTGTCATGTCGCAGGCTGGTATCGGGCAGAGCTAAACTCATCGCCTGCGAAGACACTATGTCAGCCACGCTCTACAGGTTGGCCGTAAGTAAGGTAGAAGAGGGTTGGTCGGGAGCCAGTAAGGATGGAATTCCAAACAGACCTAGAGCTCGAATCTGGATTCCGCCCAAGCCGTAGATACTTGCCAACCCAAAACTGGAACGTAGGAAGAATAGAAGAGCCTGTAGGACGTAGGAAACAGGTGATGGTCATCCTCAATGGAGAATCGCCCGCCACACTGGCGCATAATAACAACGTTGTAAGGTTCGAGTTTGTCTCCAATAGCGAAGTTTCGCGAACCGACTGGCAATATCCCAAAACAAAAACATGAGTTAGACAAAGACAACAGGTGACTACAACGCACCGACGGGGTTAAGTTAGCTGATGTAACAACAGAAATCTCAGAAGATACGAGCTGGCAGATCTAGAAATCACGACGATTATTAGGCAAATGTATATAAGCAGAGGTAAATGCGCATAGAGTATTCAGTTGGAAATTGAACTTGTAAGCGAATAAACGAAAAGTAATAGGGTGATTCAGTCTTACGGTGAATGTCTCCATTTAAAGTAAAGTGTTTGAAATAAAGTAAAGCAAGTGTTTTTTTTCGGGATGACACCCCTAAAGAGGAAACTCTAATGAATACGGCTATACCGGCATAGCAGTATGCACGACTTGTAGCCGCACAGCTACACCTAAGTACTAAACACCTCTCCACTATTTACCACTCTCCCCACGGAACAGTTCAAACAAGGAATTACCTAACGGGGCTAGTTAGCTCATAGGCTACTAGTTATTTCGTCTACGAACCGCCGCGCATCTTAAATCATTATGGATATGTTTTACATACGCTCAGATTCGCTTCCAGTTATCACCCGATTTTACCATAAATTCTATAATGTTCTCTCGTTTAATATGCTAAAGGTTTCGGGCGCATAGCGTGGGCATTGAAACAAGACGTAATCAGCGTCTTCTTCCCTCTCTTTGCAGATTGGGCAGTTTGGTGAACTATCATGGCCGAATCTATGGAGGTACTTTCGAAACACTCCGTGCCCTGAAAGGAGTTGTATTAAGGAAGTTTGTTTCCCCATGGTTCCTTTCTAGCCACGTCGTAAGAATGGGAGCCCATGCGTTCATCTACTCTTCTGTGATCTGTTTCACCGGTTTTGCCATGAAACGACGTCCTTCTTCTTCTGCAATATTCTTACGACTTGCTCTACTGTCGGGCTCGGATGGCCTATACATTCTCTGCATTTCTTTCGCCAAAATGTCTTCGGGGACTACACTGGCTATAACGAAGGAAGCATCGTCCGAAATTGTACGGAAGCCGCAGATAGTCCGCAAAGTGCCTAGCCGATAGGCGGCTATCAGTTTCTTGTGTAGCTATTTATGTTCAGTGCATCAGACCATATCGGTGCGGCATATAAGAGAACCGAGGTGACTACCCTGCTATATAGTACTTTTTTGCTTGGGCTAGCTCCGCCGTTGTTGGGCAATATTCGCGACAGACAGAACTTCACACTCGATGCCTTCTCGCAGCATATTCCAGGTGCGTTTTAAAGTTTAAACAACTGTCAATCATCACGCCTAACTATTTACTAGCGGGATTTGAGCTAATAGTTACAGTCCCAACATTTACATTTATAGTTTCTACTATCTTTCTGCTGCTTATTAGGACTACATCTTTCTTACGCTTAGGTAATTCCAACTTCATAGACCTTAGCCTAGCCTTGATCATGCTTACTGATTCACAGACGATCCTCTCAATTTCTTGGATTTGCTTTGCCATTATTACCACCGGGAGGTCATCCGCGAATCCAATGACTTTAGTTCTAGGGGGCATATCCAGGCTTAGAACCCCCTCATACATTAAGTTCCATAGAAGTGGACCCAGAACTGATCCCTGAGAAACCCCTTCTGTCACGATGTACAGTACTCCTCAGCGCCTTTGTCGCTTCTAAGCCGCACTTTACCGTTCGTGAAAGAGCTCTCAATAATTTTGATAATAAAACTAGGCGACCCTATTATCGCGAGGGCTTCCAGTTTACGTTGCCACCTAGCTGTAGTAAAAGCGGTTCTAACGTCCAAAATTACCACAGCGCAGCACTTTTTTCCCCCGCCGCGCCATCTCTTGCTTTCAATGGCTTCTCTTGCTAAATCTGCAACGCATTTGAAAGCATCCACTGTTGAGCGGGATTTCCTGAAGCCAAACTGGTATGTGGATAGAATACCTTTATCTTCAGCGAAAGATAACAAATCTGTCGCAAATAATACTCTCGAGAATTTTTCCCATTGTGTCAAGTAGACATATTGGTCGGAAAGACTCGGGCTCGCCAGGCTTTTTGTGTCCCTTAGGAAAAGCACCAGTGTTTGCTCCTCCCACCTCTTTGGGAAAGTGCGTTCGTTAAGGCAGGTTTGGAATATAGATAGAAATATGTCTGGACGTTTGAAAATCGCTAATTTCAGGGTTATATTTGGTATACCATCTGGACCTGGAGCTTTCTTAGACTTTATTTTATTACACGCCGCTTGGAGTTCTTGTTCGGTGACACGAGGGATGTCACCTGCTTCGTGTTGTGTGCAGGATGGCAAAATGTTTTCGAATCTTTGAGGAAAAAAAGTAGTAACAATTTTCCGCAGCCTTATTGGGCAAGTAATTTGGGGTGTGTGTACGCTTTTCGCATTGGGTTGATATCAGCTTCTTCACAAAGCTTCTTGAAACTTTCTTGCTTGTTAGTTCCTATTGCTTATTTTAGTGCATGGTCTGCTGATCTAAGATTTTGAACATTTTCTACAAAATCAGGCCTCTCTCGGCTGCGCTGCATCTTGCGTCAGGCGCGGAGGCATTGAGATCTTAGTGATTTGATGTTTTCGTTCCACCACCAAGCTTCTCGTCCTTCCACTTTGGACCTGTCAGCTTGTGTGCAATTTTAAGCCTCCTTTCAGTAATGTCCATTATGATAGCTTGATGGTCACTGTGGGTGTAGCCCTCGCTCATCCTTCATTTGATCTTATGAGCATGAGAATCATTTGCCAGCTCAATATCTATGTCTGACCCCACTCCCATCTTAAGGTAGGTGTAAGTTGCCCCGCTATTCAGAACTGTAATGTGGAGTGGAGCGAATGGTTCAAGAAGCATCTCTCCTCTTTTGTTTGTGCACCGGTTGCTCCATTCGGTTGCTCAGGCGCTGAAATCAAATGCTATGATTAAAGACGATTTCCCACTAGCTTCTAGTACAATGTTTTGAAGAAGATATTCGTACTACCCTGTTGTCAGACTGGGTCATGCGTAGCAACTGACAAATTTGATTCCATTCATTTTGGATCGTACAAACCCTTCACCCCTTCACCAGCACTCATTGAAAGCGAGCCCTCCACAAAGGCAGATGGCCACTGCTGCTCACTTATAATGGCAATATCTGCTCTAATTTCCTTAACACTTTGTGATAATAGGTCTTGGGCGGCCTCATAGTGGTTAAGGTTTATCTGAACAATTCTCATTTACTTTTATTGTCACAGCTCTCCTGAATGCCGGGCACCTATAGCTGCCGGTAATATGATTTATGCTCTCTCTTCTTTCATAGCGTTAGAAGGCGGGGTGCGTCAAAGCTTCCTTCAAAATGCTCCTCCAAACCGTCTATCTTGATAGTAACGTACCAGGTATATACCTATGAAATAAGACTTTCAGCTATTAGTCCATAGATGTCGCTAGGAGTATTTTTGAAACTTCCAAAATGTCTTGTTTTTTCATCTGTCAACAATATTCAGTTCATTGTTTGTTACGTTTCATACAACAAAGCATTTTTGTCGCTCTCAAAAATTTCGAATTTCGTGCCTTCAAACTACGATTTGCGGACATCATTGATTTTCTGTTACCAATTGAAGAAAAACGCTTCTCCCTGTTCAAAAGGAAGTCTTTTTTGCATCGAATCGTTACGGGTGATGAAAAATGGGTGTATTTCTCCAATCCGAAGCGTAAACGATCGTATGGTCCGCCCGGCCACAAGCCAAAAACAACGGCCAAACCAAATCGCTTCGGCCGCAACTCAATGCTGTGTATTTTCTGGGATCAGCGTTGTATGATCTGGTACGAGCTATTAAAACCAGGTGAATTGGCCGATCTGAACAGCGCTATACACCGAAAATGCCCAGAATATGCCGATCGGCGTCACAAAGTAATTTTTCTTGATGACAATGCTCCGCCATTACGACCGTGCTCCACTGCGTCTATCAACGGTTCCTCTTTCTGTCTTTGGCTTTCACGCTCATAACTTTCCTGTCAAGACTTTCTTCACGGTACAGTCAACAGGCATACGGATCACATGACCTAGTTATCTTATGCGCTGCGCTTTAACAAAATATACAGCTGCCTCATTCTGAGTTAGATCGTTTAGTTCAGAGTTCAATCGGATGCTGTAGGTACCATCATCCATTCTTATTGGGCCGAAGATCTTTCTTAAAAATTTTTCTTAAGAGTCCATACCTCACAACCGCACGTTAGGACTGATCGAATAAGGGTTTTGTACATAGTTAACTTTGTAGCTTTAGACAAAAGTCGGGACTTGAACAACGGTGGACGTAAACCGTTTTGTTAGCGGCGTTGATGCCATCCCTGACTGTCGAAGTAGAATCACCGCTACATGTGAACATAACTCTTAGGTACTTAAAATGCTGCACTGTTTCAAAAGTATAGGCTCCCACATGGAAATTTTGCATATGTGCAGGTAGCCTCAATTTCAACAGACACTTGGTTTTGCCCTCGTTTACAAAAAGGCCAATACCATTCGCAATTTTGTTAATTTTCAAGAAAATTTCTTTTAAATCATTCCTATTACTTGAGAGAATACCGATGTAATCTGCGTAAGCACATATTTGGGTTGATTTAGTTTTCAAGATACGACCTTTGTTGACTTGCCTTACGACAACGTGCAGCATAAAATTGAGTATGACTGTTGATAGGGCATCACCTTGTTTTACACCTGATTCCATGGAGAACGACTCTGCGATCTTCCCTTGAATGATCACTTTTGATTGTGTATTTGTGAGCGCTGCGCTAACGAGCCTTATAAGTTTGGAAGATATTCCAAGAATTGTTTTTTTGTTTCTTTTTTTTTTTTTTGTGGGTGAGGTAGGGCTCAAAATGCCTTCGCACTTACAGTGACCGTCGTCTACTGCGTCGTGTCATGTGGCCACTAAAACGATCCCTCTTCTCCTTCGGGGGAGACACCCTTCCCGGAACTGCTTTCTATATTATTTCGGGATGGCCTAGAATGGCATCCATAAAGGACCAATTCTATTCACCCACGTCTGGATCTACCATATTTGTTGAAAGCTTTCATGCTATAGGCTCTATTTCTTGTGTGCGGCTTCGTTTTGTTGTACTGTGTCTGGGTCAATCTTTTTTTTCCGTAGTATGTTCTCGATGTATTTCTTTACCGCGTTCCAGCAGTCCTCGAGTTATCGCATTTTGCTGACTATATTGCTCTGCGCGATGTCGTCAATCTGCTTCCTCAGAGCATTTATTTCCGTTAGCCATCTGTTACAATTAATGAACGTGTGTTCAGCGTCATCGCTCAGCGCTTCGCAGTATATGCACTTGGAATCGTTTACATTGTCTATGCGATAAAGGTATCTCCGTAAGTATCCGTGGTCTGAGAGGAACTGAGTTAAGAAGTTGTTCAATTCCCCGAAGTTTCTTTGGACCCATTTGTCAATTGATGGAATAAGTTTCGCCGTCCATCTGCCACTCGGTTCAGTGTCCCATCGGCCTTGCCACCGCAGCATGGTTTGGCATCTCCGTTTTGAGAAGCTAGTGATGACGTGCTTCTTCTTGGAGTCCCACGCATCCATTCGTTCCCAGACCATGAGGTCGATGGATATCTACCCGCTGATCCCGAAAATTGCTGCATCTGAGGCAGTGTGGTAGACTGAGGCAACTCTGAGAGCCGAGGAATACCCGTGACCTTTGCTGCTTTGGTAGCCGCAAGCCGTATCTGGGCCCAGAAAGTAAGCCTACAGTTAAGTTGAATACCAAAGTAGTTCACTACTTTTTGAGTCACTAAGGATGTGCCGCCTATTTGCATGCTGACCTCGAGTGACATGTGACCTCGTATCATAAGGATGACTTCGGTTTTATGTCTGGCGAGTTCCAGGCCATATTTGCGACCTTATCATGACTTGGTTCAGCTTCCTTCTAGCGTCCTCAGTGTCCCGAGCTCGTATGATCGCCGCTATATCGTCCGCGTATCCCACTAGATATGTATATTCTGGCATTTCTATGCTCAATATCTTGTAGTAGCTCAGATTCCAGAGATCGAGGCCGAGAATAGATCCATGAGCTGCGCAAGACGTTATCGCTTTTGATTTCACGCTCACTCAGGTAGCTTTGGAGAATACTTAGCAGGCATGCGGGTATTCGAAATCTTTCTCAAAGTGCCTTTATAATCCGTTGTAGACTGTTAAAGGCGTTTCGTACATCAAGCGTTGTCAGGACGGTGATGCAGTTCGGGTAGTCGCGTCTGCGTTGAGCGCTGCTTACCACCTCCTCTATTGCGCCAAGTCTTGATTTTCCGCGTCGGAAACCGTATTGCCTTGCTGACAATCCTCCTACACTCTCAATAGACTCTCCAAAACTACGCTGTATGAGTTTCTCAAACAATTTCCTGGCGCTGTCCAGCATGCAAAGCGGACGCCATGCTGACGGTAACGCTGGTTCGACCTTACCCTATTTTTCTTTGTCGGAACAGACTAGCAAGTGCAGCACTCACAATTAAACATTTAAATCCATCCACAACACAATTAAATCCACTGTACTGCACTCGGATTCCCTTTTAATTTTCTTTAAATCTTCCCGACCTCCGAAGAAATCCGAGCAGATCTTGTGATACCAAGGAGCCAAGGTTGTCGCTTCTTAACACATCAGGTCCAAGGACCTCAAGCCTGATTCTAGTGAAGGCTTAGCGGTAGACGGACAGAAAGTGCTCCGCCGTCTCATCGTCCTCTCCACATGCTGGGCAGAGTGCACTGTCTGAGATGCCCACCTCTTCCATGTGCTTTGCCCAAAGAATTGGCCCCTCATCAGTCCAACCAGCCTCCTACAGTCCCCTCTACTTAGTGACAGGAGGAACTGCGACAGTCGGTCGGATATGGCAGGTAGCATCAGTTTTGTCCATCTGCAGCCTCTCTCAGCCTCCCAAGCTCGCTTTTGGGCTAGAGTAACCCGTTTGCTAACCATGACTTTGGTGGCTGCAGAAGGGGCCAAAAAAGTTGGCTTCAGAGCCCAGCTTGGTTAAAGAGTTAGAGATCTCGTTTCCCGCGATACTCACGTGTCCCGGGACCCAAGCTAGCATCAGGCTATTATGTCTACTGACATAGTGCAGTCTGGATTTATAGGACTCGACTACCCTTAAAGTGGTTGGGAGGCTGTCTAAGGCCATGAGCGCAGCTTGGCTGTCGCTGTAGACACATATAGATCTGTCTCTCCATCTGTTTTCCACAACAAAGTTCATCGGTTCTTGAACAGCATACACCTCCGCTTGAAGCACAGATGCATGCATTCCAAGAGCAAAGCGCAGTTTTGACCCGCTGGATTCCACGTAGACCCCAGAGCCGGAGCCATGCTCGGTCCTGGAACCATCCGTGAAAATGCGAAAACCATGTTTGCCGAGCTCATTTTCTGAGTCTTCCTACAACTGAGCCTCTGGTAGCACTGCACTGTATCTCTTTTCAAGTACGACCCTTGAGGGCATGGAGTCCATGCCTTCTCTGTGTTCCAATGCCGGGCAGGGGCCGTACCAGTTCCCATTGTGTTATAGTCTGCAGATGGCCTTCAAGGCCTCGCCTTGGATGAAAGCATCAAGTGGTGGTAAACCAATCAGAGCATCTAACGCAGGGTCGGAAAAGCTCCGGTGCAACAGATGGCCACAGTGCGTTGTAGTCTCTATAAGATCCTCTTACCTCCTGCTTTCTAACAGTTACAAATGCAGGCTGTGAGCCCTTGTTGCCCATGTATGCAGATGCAATCACAAACTTCGACCATCCGCGTCTACCTCTATAACACACCTCAGCCGCAGACCCGTCACAGTGAGATGAGATGGTACTATTAGACCCGTCCTAGGTCTACTCGAACTCCTGTCATATAATAACATGGCCCCTTTTAACGTGCTTACCCTTGCTGATCAGCGTCAGTTTCTGTATTTTCCACATCTTGGGGAAGATGCTTTAAGCAATGTATGCGTTGTAAACGTAAAGCATAACATCTGGTGGACTTTCAGCCACAAGTCTGAGAGCTTCTGCTGGGATGCCAGCTGGGCCTGGACCTTTATTGCTTTTGAGGCTTCTTGCCGCGGCTTTAAGCTCTTCCTCAGTGAAGGGTGGGAGCATCTCGTCACCTTGGGGGTCTCGGTCCCCACACAGCATAGGGTGTGTGAGGAAAAGTCTGTCCACTATTTTGCTGATCGCATCATTGTCTAGATGTACGGCTGTGGAGTTGGCGTTTAGCTTCCCTGTTACAATTTTATAGCACAAACCCCAAGGCTTGCTATTTGGATCCCTTCGAAGTTCCTCCCATTTTGCCTTCTTACTGGCGATGATTGCTTGCTTCTTATGTCCATCAGTACACAGGTCGTCTTCTTGAGCATAACCCCGCGCGGGGCGCCGATGCGTCGCAGCTTTTGGCAATGCGCTACATCATGGCTCTTGCAAGGGAGCCAGCGTCACCACTTATGTCCTGCATGGAATTTGCATCAAAGTGAGCTAGAAACGCTTCAGTGTTCACTTTGGCCATGTTCCCATTGCGAGTGCCCTTTGTTTTAGGTGTTGGCGTGGGGTCACTTCTCGCACTGATCCGGAATGTGATATACTGATGGTAACTTCCAGTATATTCTTCCAGAACTTTCCACCCGCTGATTGCCCCAGCCAGGCTATTAGTCAGTAGGGTGATATCCGGCCTGGTGTATTCACATCCTGGTCTGATAAAAGTAGTGGCGTTTCCCGTGTTTGCCACTACAACCCCCAATCTGGCAGCCATATCTAGTATATGTCTTCCCCGTGTGTTCGTAGCAAGGGCGCCCCACTCGACAGCCTTGGCGTTGAAGTCTCCGGCTACGATGAAGGGGCCACCTATTTCCCGAACCTTATCCTCAATATGGTCCAGCTTCGTTATAAACTGTTCAATACTGTCGCTGGGGGTAAGATAGCAGATCAGCATTGTGAAGCGTTCATTTTGAACATATGTGTAGCAACGACCGGCTCGGTGCCGTGTGACGAGGACTTCACTACCGTTTGGTAGCCAGAGTGCAGCCGTTCCTGTTCCGTCCTCGCACCAGGTTCCCTTTTTAATCCGTCCGTACTGCTCGCTGACCGCATCTAGTTCCTGACAGCTATTTGTTCGAGCAGAGCGTCTGCTGTGCGACTTCTATGCATATTTTCCTGGAGTACTCTCATCAATTCTTAGCTAGAGGGCATCTCCTTGAGCCTGGCAGGTGGTCAGTGCGGTCGCGTTTCGCGTCTGCGCGGTGAATGCAATTGGAGGCTGCTTTGCAGTATTTTACATTGTGCCCTGGTTTCCCGCATCTAATGCACGTTTCCCTTCTATCAGGGCCACTGCTTGTATGTGCCCTATCCCAAGGTAGCGACAGCATCTCTTGATTTGTTTGCATGGTCTCATCTTCCAGGAATAAACAGTATGTGCTGGATCCTCTCTCTTTTAACACTGTCGAAGGCTTGTTTGAAATCAACGAGCCGGCAGTGAACATCTATTATGTTGTTAACATTCGGCTAAGAACAAAACATTGGTGGGTTGTAGACTTGCCCCTACGAAGTCCGCATTGGTAGTCTTCTTTCGGCGTATTGGTTGATTCGTTCATAGAGAACATTTGTGAAGAACGTGTTAAGCAGTGAAATACCACGGTAGTTATTGCATACTCTCTTATCACGTTTCTTGTTTACTGGGAAGATTATGCAGCCTAGCCAATCAGATGGTTTGGATTCTTTTGCCCATACCTCCATTATTAAATGGTGGAGGCACTTATGTAACTCCTCACCACCTTCTTTCAGGAGTTTAGCCGCTGTAGAGTCTTCGCCGCTTGCCTTTCCATTGCAAAGTCTTTTAAGGGCCACGATAACTTCGTAAAATTCTGGTGGAGGGATAATGTTTTCAGCTGTAGTTATACAATAAGTTTCCATAGTAATGCTCGTCTTGATGCTCATTATTTAGAAGATTATCAAAATGTTGTCGCCATCTTTCTAAGATTTTCTAGACTGTTTGTAATATATCACCATTTTCAGATAAGCAAAACTGGGCAGGGAAAAATGAAAGTAGTGCGAGATGCCAAAATAAAGACATGAGTTAGACACAGAAGACAGGTGACTACAACGCACCAACGGGGTTAAGTTAGCTGTTGTAACAACAGAGCTCGCCAGAAGATACGAGCTGCCAGATCTAGAAATCACGATAATTATTAAGCACATATAAGTAAAGGTGCATACGCATAGAGTATTCAGTTGGAAATTGGACTTGTGAGCGAATAATCGAAAAGTTATAGGGTGATTAAGTCTTAAGGTGAACGTCTCCATTTAAAGTAAAGTGTTTGAAATAATGTAAAGCAAGTGTGTTACCATTAATTTGTGGTTTTATTTAACAATCTAGTGATCGAACTCAGAGGAGTAATTGTAAGAGTTTTATTTGAAATTAGTGTAAGAATACGTAAGAATCAATATCATGAAGTCATCGTATGTAATGTGTTTGTGAGGTCTATAAAGACATCCTATTAGTATTTTTGTATGATTACATATGAGTTCAAAAAGGTAAGGGAATTTAATTAACTTAGAAGACTCTGATGTACATTTAATTCTACAGGACAAACTAGATTTAACAAACACGGGCACACCACCACCATGCCCAAGACTATCTGAACAAAAAAGTTCTATCCGTCAACACAAAACAAATAACAACGTCAATATCAGATGATTCAAAAATGTATCTAAACTCATCTATTTTGGCTGGTAAGCATTGGGCGTTAAGATGACATATTTTTACCACGTTTCTTTGTCTACCTAGTATGCGTAACATGTAAAAGTTGCTGCCATAGTCTTTGAAACGAAAGGGCCTATTGAGCTATTCTAAGCAAAATACTTTTTAAAAGAAAAAAAAAATTTTGACAAAAAGGCGTGAGTGCATTGAATTATTGTTTGTTATGTCTATAAGAGGGTTAACGTCAGCAGTGCTGAACACTAGTTCGCGATATTCTCTTGGATTTCGTCTGATGTAAACTTTGTCCCTGATGGAGAACGCTGGCATTAGTAGATTTTTTCTCCGGAGACTGGAGGCATACGCCATCACCTCTCGCAACGACTTTGTCAAACTCTCATGCACATATACATTCCCATATCCGGGCTGATAAATGTCAGAGAGTTTAAGAGATCTTTTGCGGGACTAGCACAAGACAGCAATTGATTTAAAGAGCTGTGTCCGGTCATACGAAGAGAACAGTTTTACGACGATTGGTGCGTGGACGTTTAGTATGATATGGCTACTG
Source organism: Anastrepha fraterculus (assembly GCA_037575425.1). NCBI lineage: Eukaryota > Metazoa > Arthropoda > Insecta > Diptera > Tephritidae > Anastrepha > Anastrepha fraterculus. The sequence goes on along the minus strand of JAYXIM010024389.1, from coordinate 340,279 downwards.
CGCTGCTTTGCAATTCCGTAAGCTGGGCGCGAACAGCAACAAGTTCTTCATGCATATTTTTAATTTTATTTAATACGGGCTTTATCGAGATCGAACTACCATTTATACTGCTGTAATGTAGCATTTCGAATTCAAAAACAGAGGAGGATAAAGCTGAGGGTGCCTTAGAGCTGTGTCTTTTCTCCCTTGGTTTTCATATTCTCTATCTCAAAGCTTCCTCAACCATGAGAGGGAGTTCCAAAGAGTTCAAAAGTTAAAAGCAATTGACCAGCCGGTTCCGAATTATGCAGCGCCCATTTGGTCTTCTGGCTCTAGGGACATGCTTTGAAAAAGCTCCGAACCTGCCAAAATACTGCTGTCAGGACAGCCATGGGATGCCTCCTAATGTCTCTTTTACAACGTTTTCACACCAAAGTTAAAGAGTATAATAGGATGCTCAGTAAGCAGTACCAATTGAGTTGGAGTTGGACCGCTGGCAATACTGACGAGATCCAGGACTATACGCACCCGCTGCGCCCATCAATTCACAAACAGGCCTTAATCAACATTCATGGGAAGTCCTTTACCGTTTTAAACTACCACCCCCTAAATTCCGTCATCGGATTCTAACCACGGCCCATCAGAGATGAAGAGTTAGCTGCCTCGTGAGACCCGCGTGATCTTGGTGCAAATGCGTGCAGGATATTGTAGTAGGTTAAGCTCTTACTTATCCAGAATCAATCCCGATATCTTTAACAAATGTCCGGCTTGTGAGGGTACTCCGCACGACACTTATCACTTATTCACGTGCCCTCTCAAACCAACTCACTTAACAACTCCCTCCTTTTGGGTCCAGCCCGTCGAAACAGCATGGTTGTGGGCCTACCGTAACATGAGATTGGACGATGACAGCCGGTGATTACACAGTACCTGCAGGGCCTGATGAACTGCTGCAACAACAACATCAAGGTCGCAGCAAAATCATCACGATTCACTAAAAATGCTCAAGAGTTCGCAAGCAACATTAATGCACTAGCAATCAAAAAAAGTCGCAGTCTTGTTTCAGAGTAAATATTTAACTTTCCGGCTATGTGTATATGTTTTAGTACACTTGTTGTTAATTGGAGAATCGCATACGTAAAGAAATATACTAATTTAATATTTATCTACCATGCGGGAACAAAATGTAATAGCAATGAGATTTACAATAGTATCGAAATGCCCGACAGAGAGCTGTCGCTTATAAGATTTCGCATTTTTGTCATTTTCGAGAAAAAATGGGATATGGATAGCTCAGGCACGTGAAGGAAATGCAATGCGCTCGTTTTATAGGGATCTTATACCGTCAGTTATTTGATAAAATGCATTGCTGTGTTGATGCAATTTTGTATGTATGAGTCCATAATTGTTTGTTTCAAAATAGTTTTGATATTCGTCAAATTTGACGGTCGTTTGATGTAGACCATGTAAGGTGCTGTCTGATCAAATTGTGTACTTAGTAGTATTTAGCAATAAATTAGCTGTTTTTTTGAATTTAATGTTTTATTAATACTTTTTGTATATTGCTTTAGGATGACATATAACCCCAACAACAAAACATACAAACAGAGTGTGTTTGTTTGTAAAAATATCCCTCCCCCATAAATTTATCCCAATAGCTTCTAACATTCAATTTGTTGCTATAGAAGAGATATAGATTTTAAAATTACAATTATTACATGTTATATTCTATCTTTTTGGATCAATCCATATTTGGATCCTTTTTTTTTGCATCTATCAAGTCTGAAACTAAGCAATCTTCTTAGGCGGAGCTCAAACGAAATAGTACTGACGACAATCTCGTAAAATGTAAAAAATCCAACGCATGATTCAGGCGCACATTGAAAGCATCGAAAAGACAAGCTCTAGAAACTTTCATAACCAGCATTACACCTTTTTCTAACCCAAAGAAGATCTGGTCAGATATAAAATATCTTACGTCTTCCTGTCAGCGTAATCACATCCCTTTTATACACTCCCTAGAAGGCCCAATATACTTCCTCAAGAAAATTGCCGAAAAATTTGCAATAACTTGCACCTATTATTCACATAGTTCTAACATTCATCCCAATTTTGGCTGTAAAAAATCAAGCATAGTATCAAAATGTTATCAGAACTCCTCCCCCTCCCACTAAGCCCTTTAATTTAACTCTTTCTTCGTTGCCGGTGAAAAACCTGGTTTTGATAAAATAACGTGCAATATCTTGAAAAATTGACTTTCGTCTTAAAATCACGCCTTGCCAATTTGTATTGTACATTCGATATTAGAGCAAAGAACAATTCCGCAAGCATGGAAAATTGCTGCAATCATCCCGATTCCCAAAGCAAACTCTCTTATTTCCAATTACAGGCCCATATCCCTGTCACCTAGCGTGTCGAAAGTTTTGGAGAAGACCATTGCTAGCCGTCTTGTATTATTTGCCTAACAAAATAAGCTCTTAAGCCCACAACAGTTTGCATCCCAGAAAAACTTAGGCGTTATGGGTCTACTCCTTATCTTTGAAAACTTTTTCCTCTACAGCCTTGGCTAACAGAAACCTTGTTTCGGTACTTAGTATAGACTTTAAAAAGCCGTATGATAGAATTGGCTCGCAAGTCGTCTTGGTGCTGGTAAATATAACTAGAACTTTTATTTTATCCAAGGTAGAGTTCGGATAAGCTATTTACGGACATTGCACATACACCCATCTGAAGCGCCTAGAAACAACTTATCACGCAGCAGCTAGAAGGAACATTGGAGCCTTTCCTACTTCTCATATACATTCCATCTTAGCGGAAGCTGGTTTACCTACCCGTGTGGAAAGGGTATCAAATAACATACTGAGGTGTATCCCCATCATTTTGTATTGCAGACATATTCACACTTTATGAATACATGTTTAGGACTCCAAATTATTAGATCATCGGTGTTTAAAAATATCTAACCATCTGAATTTCTGAAGCAGACAACGAACTGTAACATTAGTATCATAAATAAATTTGTATCTCGTTGTAAATTAATAATGTGTACTTCACAGACTTCTAAATTATCTGGTACATATAGGAGCGTTGCCGACCAGTTTTCCCAATCCATTCTTCCCAAAACTTTTTTCCCAATGCTTACTTTTCCCAAAGGCAAATGTTCCCAAATTTTTTTTTCCAAACTGTTTTTCCCAAGACTTTTTTCCCAAATACATTTTTTTCCAAAGAGCAAAAAATTATTTATTAATGATATAAAAATTATAAAATGTGTAAAAATTCTTTAGAGGCTGATATTGTGTCCAAGGAGTCGAAGATACTCAGAAATTTCGCTCCCTTTGTAATCTTCATATTGAGCCACTATACTTCTCATTCTCATCTTTGATTGTAACCATTTCATTTTTGGAGCTGCTTTTACTTTTTGTCCCAGGTCTAATTGTCTTAAAATTGTTTCTGTGTCACACTGCTCTTTCAGAAACTCTCGAAGAAGATAGTACAATGATGGATGTTTTTTTCCAACCATAAGTTGAAATCTGTTATGCCCTCGCTTATATTGTTAGTACGGTGTTGATTGTTAAGCGTAGCTTCGTACGTGTTCCATAAAACAGGCAAGAACCGTGGAGGAACATTAAAACACTGAAAAAAGATAATTTATTGATTCTTATAATTTACTTTTTTATTATAAACACTTAATTACTTACGTTTTATGCAATCAAATCAGCCTCTAGATACTAGAAATTTTTTTTAAATTGTAATTGTCAAACTGAACGTAAACAAACAACTGTCATTTTAGTTATCTACGTTGCCAAGCAACCTCATTCAAATTTTGAATGACATATTTTTCCCCCAAAACAAGTTTGGGAAAAATAGGATTTTAATTGAATTGGGAAAATGGTTTAGGGAAAATTGGTTTGGGAGTTATTTTATTGGGAACAAAAGTTTTGGGAAAAATGACTTTTGGGAAAAATGGATTGGGAAAAGTGTACGGTAACCATATAGGAGTGGTAATATTTACATACTTTCGATTGTACTATCTGCAACTTCTCCAGTATAGATATAATATATGATTATCTTTAAGCTAGCCTCTAGTAAAGTTAGTATTATACAACTATTTCTTTTTTTCTTCTTTCTCTACATTGTTAAGAATGTAAATCAATAACCGAAGGCCTTAGCAGTCAGTGCTTCTTCTTTTTTTCCCCCTACTTTTTAAGTGGAATAATTATTACTCTTTTCAATAAATTAATACAATTGAGATGTTAACAACTTTCCAAAAAAGGAATGGCGGGACTTGAAAAGCCGCACCAGTATCAAAGTACGCAACCGACGAAGGCAGCATGCGTTGACTTGAAGGAGGCCTATCAATGAGGAGCCCCTAACGGAAATCGAGAGGCATGTGGCTGCTCTTATAGGGGAGGAACATATGAATGGGTACGATTCAACAACAGCTGAAAATATTCCAGTAGAGGAGGTAAATTGAATGAAGGTTATGTTTAAGTGTAACTTACTAGTGTTTCAATTTTTAGGAGATACAACTGGGTTTTCGGGGATTCAACTGGGCTACGGCCGCCGCTTGCAGAAAATTTCACGACCAACTTCTCAGACAGGAGAACACCGCGGGCGAGTAGAAAAAGGAAGGACATGGAAGAAGATGGTGATTATCGGAAGAAATTTTTCAAAATAACTGAAAAACAGACCGATACACTAAAGGTAATTTCTTTTTGAACAGTAGAGTGAAGAAACCGTAGAAGTCGCGAAACAACTTACAGATGCTTTAAAGGTTGTTTATATTCAATACATAAAAGTGGCATTATATTAACTGTTTTTGTTTTTTTTTGTTTTCGTTTTTAAAATTTCATAAAATTATTACATTTGAATGGATATACAACTAGCGGACCCGACGGACTTCCTTTTGTCACATAGATTTTGAATGTGGCAGTTTATATCTCAACCTTAAGACGTTTTTACTCTGCTGACCCTCACACACCGCCCTATCATCATGGTGACGGTTCTGTTCGGGAGAATTAAAGAAAAGGGTCAGCTCGGGTGACCTAAGTGTCTTCGCTTCCACGAACTTTGGCCACCCTTTTGGGACCCTCTAAAAACCCCGACTGGGATGTTTGCCAGAGGACACTATGGTCTGAAATTCAAATTTTTTGGCATAAATTAGAAGGAGTGGTACTAGACCTTTGAAATTTCGCATACAGCTTATATATGACTTAGTTAAGAAAAATTCCAAGAATGGATGAAATCGGTCATTCCCCAGGGGTACCTCTCTTGGGCCTATAGTAAAAATTTGGTTTCATAAAATGAAAAAGTTGCATATGATAGGCAAAAGTGGTCAAATAATTTTATTATCCAAATATTTATACATATGTTTTTACGGAAACAATTATATTTATCATAACATTAACTGTACATCTGAAATGAGAGAGAAGTTACAGAATTATTAAATTCACTTGAATATAATATAAAAAATTATATGTACCAAGTAAATCATACGAAATCACAGTCTTCCGTATCTAAAACTAAAGCGTTCTCCACAACGTCTGCTTCCGATATATCGGAATCAGAATTATCCGAATCGTATTCAGATCCCCCTGGCAAGTGTTTGAAAATTGGAAGCTCACATGAAGGTGCAAGCAATTGTATTACTTCTTCTGGTAGCTTCTCTCTTTTCCGATATTTTTCTCTAGCGGATAAAGACAAGCTGGAAAGAAGGGAGTCTGAAGAATCCATTGCTCTATTGAAAACATCAATCATATTATTTTTTCTTGTATTTTTTCTTGGATGTGCGATGGGATCTCTCTTGTATAATTTATTTCGAGCTTCTGACGCATTTTCACCAAAACAACCAACAGGAATTACGCAATTTTTTATAATTTGTGAGCCGTGAACTTATATTTTATGAACTGTTGCTGACATTCATCATCATTCATCATTATTAGCATTACAGTCTTGTGCAGACCATTGCTTCCACAACTACGGTTCTCCACTCCGATCGATTCTCTACTACTCCTTTCCAGTTTGTGATACCCATTTTCTGCAGGTCGGCTGTGACCTCATCTACCCAGCGTTTGTTTGGTCTCCCTCGACATCTCCGTCCAATTGGTTGTCTATGGAACGCTATATTGGCAGCTCTCCATTTGGGCATTCGGTACATGTGCCCCAGCCATCTGATTCGTTGACTTTTTATAAAGCGTATTGCGTTTCCATTACGTATCAATGTGTCGAGCTCATGATTGTATCTTATCCGATACGTTCCGTCATCTCGCCGGGAAGGACCATATATTGTTCGCAGTATCTTTCTTTCAAACCTTAGTATTTGGTCCATGTCTTTTGTTTTAAGTACCCATACCTCACTGCTGTATGTTAGTATGGGTCTTATAAGCGCTTTATACATTGCCATCTTTTGATCTCTTGATAGCAATCGGGACTTGAATAATTTTATGTGAGCAAAGAATGCTTTATTTGCCGCACTTACTCGGTCATTTATTGCCACGGAAGTGTCAGAATTACTGCTGATGAAAAAACCTAAGTATTTAAATTTGTCGACCTTCTGTATGCATTCACCATCTATTTCAATGTGTGCATCTTCACTCGGTTTCTTTGCGAAGTGCATATATTTCGTTTTATCTATGTTTACCCGTAGACCCACTTCTAAAGCTGTGTTTTTCAATCGCATATAAATTTTCTTAAGCTCATGCTCATTCTGTGCAATCACGACAATGTCATCGGCATAAGCTAACACTTGCGAGCTGCAATTAAAAATCGAATTGCCACATTTCAGTTTGCATACTACCTCATGTAGTAATAAATTAAAAATTATCGCTGATAGTGAATCGCCTTGTTTTACACCTGATGAAATGCTGAATTCGTTGGTAACATCTCCATTTATCATAACCTTGGCATTAGTGTTTGATAGTGTCATCTGAATTAGTTTTATAATTTTTACCGGTATACCTTGTTTAAGCATTATGTCGATCAGACAGTTTCTATTGATGCTGTCGAAAGCTTGCTTAAAATCAATGAACAGACAGTGCAGATTTAGTTCGAACTCTCTGTGTTTCTCAAGAATTTGCATTAGTGTGAAACATTGGTCTGTTGTGGATCTACCCTGGCGAAAACCGCACTGGTAGTCATCCAAAATTTCCTCAGCATATACGCTCAACCTTTTATTGAGTATATTTGTAAAGACTTTATAACCAGTGTTGAGGAGAGATATGCCTCGATAATTATTACAATTTGTTTTGTCGCCTTTTTTATGTAATGGTACTATAAGGCTATTGTTCCATTCTTCCGGTAGATGTTCGGTTTCCCAAATTTTGCGTATCAGTTCTGTTATCATGTTATTGAGTACTTCACCGCCGTATTTTAGAAGTTCTGCATTTATTTGGTCACTTCCGCTGCTTTTATTATTTTTTAGCTTTTTCAGACTTTCTACCACTTCGTTACGACCCGGTGCTTCTATGAAGTTTTCTGCTGTAAAGTATGTCTCACCTATACAGTGTGGACCGTAGTCTGTTGCATGTTCTATATTCAGAAGATCACTAAAGTATTCTTGCCATCTATTCAAAATTTTTTCTCTTTCTGTTATTATTTCACCTTCCTTGTTTTTGCACAAATTTGTTCGTGGCTGATATGTCTTTGTTTGGCTTCTAATTGCGCTGTACATATTTCTTACATTTCCTTGACTGAAATCATTCTCGATACGCTGAACTTTGCTGTTGATGTCCTGTTTTTTCCTTTGTTTTATAATTTTCTTTGCGGCTTGCCTTTTTTCGTTATATTCGAGTAGGTTTTGTCTTGTTCGTTTGTTTAAATATTTTCTTCGCGCTTCGTTTTTTGTTTCAATAGCTGCTTTACACTCTGCATCGAACCACTCATTTGTGGTGCATCTTTTTGTGCCTATTTTCTCTTTAGTGCGGAGTCACACTGTGCGTTTTCACCGGAGCGGTTGAAACGCATGCGTTTTCACCGCACCGGATCGACATGTCACACTGTACGGTCAGTCAGCGTTTTGAGAAAAAAAATAATTGCAATTTCGCTATTGGAAGCGGAAGGATTATTGAGAGAGCCAGTGAATCGCCAACACTGGGTCCATCCATTCTTTTCTCATCGTGAATCAACTGAGAAATTTCGACGGTTTTTCGAAAATATTCGCGCTTTTTCTCTTGCATTCTTATCACTATATTCTTTTGCACTTTTATCCCAAAGGGCCGGCTTTTCTTGAATGCAAGTTATAAATTTATCCGTATCGAACATGATTGCAAAACGCTGCGTTTGAACTGCACAGTGTGACGGTATTCGTAAGAATACTTGTGTCGTCGATGTCTTCCGGTCTTGCGGTCGAGCCGCATCGCCGCAGCAAGTTGCGGCAACCGTCCGGTAGGTGCGGCGACAACGCATAGTGTGACAACTATCATACAAACGCGTTCGTCATTGCCATCCTTTCGCGCCGGAGCGTTTTCAACGCTCCGGTGAAAACGCACAGTGTGACACCGCACTTAGCTGCTCCAATAACCGCATTTTTTACTTTAGCCCAGATTGTTTCTGCTGAGTCTTCTTTTGTTACGATTAGATTACTCTTTATGATTTCTTGGTATGCACGACACTCTTTCTCATCCGCTGAAATTCGCTCAGTACTCCATTTTACTTTCTTGAACCTGCGATCGTTGCCTATATTTGAAATTTTTTGCCTTATCCTGGCAATCACCATGTAGTGGTCAGAGTCACAGTTTGCGCCTCTAAACGATCTGACGTCAATGACCGAGGTTGCGTGTCTTTTATCAATCAATACATGATCTATCTGGTTCGATCCTCTCCTTCCGGGCATTTCCCAGGTTTGCTTATGAATTTTCTTGTGTGGAAAAGAAACGCTGCTTATCCACAGCCCGCTGCTTAGACAAAAATTTGTTAGTCGTGCACCATTATCGTTCGATTCGTCGTGTAGAGAGTGCTTTCCCCCAACGTCTTTGCTAATATTGGTGTTTCCCACCTTTGCATTTAAATCTCCGAGGAGCATTTTTATGTCATATTTACATGATTTTGACATCACATATTCCAGTTCTGCATAGAAGGAGTCTTTTGCAAAATCGTCTGAGACATCGGTAGGCGCATACGCGGCTACAACTGTTATGTTCTGAAATCTTCCTTTGAGTCTCATGAGGCAGAGTCTTTCACTAATTGGCTCGAAAGCCATTATACTTTCTCTAAGTTTTTTGTCAATGTAAAAGCCCACACCTAGCTGTCCTCGTTTGTTTGGGCCACTGAAGAAAATTGAATAGGCTTTCTTTCTTATCTCACCATGATCCGCAAAGCGTATCTCTTGTAGCGCTGCTAAGTTAATATTATATTTCATACACTCATCCGCTATTTCGGACATCTTGCCGGCTTGTAGCATTGTTCGTATATTCCAATTAGCAAAACGTAAATCATAGTCCTTAATTCGTTGCTTGGGTCGGTATCTTTTGATTGTATCAGTTATCCGAGGCTGTTGTTGTGGATTCGCGACAATAAATACTGGTATAAGGTTGTCAGCCTTAGGACCAGTCCCCTCTAGGAGAGCCAGATCACCCACTTCTTTTGTTCCCTTTCCTTCCACTGGGGTTTCCCACTTTGTGAGGTACCCAGTCTCTGGTTAGGGTTAACAGTTTCACCGCTCGAAGGATGCAAGTTGGGAGATTGACAGTAAGAGGTGATATACATCATATCTCAAGATCAGTATTCCAGTTGCACATTACTGCCCTTTGCGAAACATTGGAAACCATAAATATTTTTCCATGTACAAGAAGGCAGTTCTTTTGCAAAAATCTTCAAACTTTGTGGTATCTATAGGATACTCGCAGAAAATAGCAATTAATATAACTCTAAAGTTATTCAAAATTTCTATATCAATATTTGTATTTAAAGAAAAAAATTCCAAACTTTTCAATGCTTTCCTTGCAGTATTGCCATCATTTGATGTTGCACTACCATTTGCTTTAGGCTTATCTACATGAAGTCCCATTTCTTCCCAAAACCTCTTTTGTACTTCTTGTTTTCGAAGTTGGAATGCTTTTTTAACTGAAGCTTCCCTTATTTGCCACTTTTTTAATTCGATTCTATAAGCAATGTGTACAACGAATTCAAATACTCGAATCCATGCATGTAGTGGGCTAATACCATATCTAAGGGATGTAAGTTTGGGTTTAAAAACATCAGAATTAAAATTTTTAGTTGTTACGAATTGTTTTGGTGTAGCACCACATATTGGGCATTTTTGATTAGAATTGGTGTTTGTTCTAACATTTAGTACTTTTCCATCAATCAAAGTCATATGCAAATCATAATTGACAATAATTTTTTCTCCGTTATCAAGGTAATATTCGAATGGAATTAAATAAGATATTTGCATATCTAGCTGACTATTTTCTGATAGAATTAGAGCTGTAGATTCTTTTGCTAATTGCATTTTTAATGGCCTGCAAAACCGCACTGATTGCGTACAGCGATTCCTCCAAATAATTTTGCCAGAACTGTCCAACATTTGTAAAGGTATAATGGTAGTTACCAACAGTGATTGGTCAAAAAGTTGAGGTTTACTTGTCTCAAACCTTTGTTTAAACATGCTCTGTCCCGTTGTACCGTAAAACCCATAGCTAGCAGTTAAAACAACATTCGAAATTTCTGCCATAACGTGCAAAAATCTTTTTGGAATAAAAGAATGCGTTGTGCGGTGTGGTCTAAGAGATTTTGCAGTGATACTTCTGCTGAAGACTCCGACACAGATATCTCCTTAGGCCGGCAAAGTAGCTTGCATTTAATTACTTCCACATAGCTTGGATATAAAGGGTTTTTCAATAAGGGCGGGTAGATGTTGAAATGGAATAAAATGGCGTTTGCTGTGTGGCACGTAACGCCGTCCTGCTGGAACCACATGTCGTCTAGGTCCATATGGTTCAATATGGGCCATAAGAAATTTAAAGGGCCACCACGTCTACCGAAAAATGGGCGCAATGCGCGCAACGTTTGCGTTAATGAACACTCATTTTGATAATAAAGTTTTATCATTTGAACGTGCTGTTCAATCGTGTAACTTGCCATAATGATTTGGGCATAAACAACTGAATAATAAACAAAAGATTTGACAGATGTCACCAAAACAAAATGGCTGCCAAAGGGCGCCAAAATCCACCCGCGCCAATTGAAAAACCCTTTATATTGCAATTCCTTTCTTTATTTAACAACCTCATGTTGATATATTGTCTTTTGCTTAAATCATTTTCAAGTAAAAATGCGAGAGCTTCTTCCGGAGTTAGTGGAACTGCTTCGGGATTTTTTGGAGGTAACAGCTTTTCTTATTTCACTTTGTTTTGATTTTTTTGCCGCAACAGTAGCTGCATGAATCAAAAAATCAACATCGTCATTGTTTTCACAAGAAAGATCACTTGCCAGCTTCCTCTTAAGCCGATCTTTTGCATCTGTGTAGCTAACCTTTGGTCGTCCTGCTTTACTTGAACAGGCTTTTTCAAAATCATTCTCAGAAATTTCAATAATAGTTTTTGCGGAAACCCACTGGGGGTATTTCTCTTTAAATCTATTAACCATACGATTACATTTTGATAATTTTTCGCTAACATATGCTAATAAATTTGCATTTTTTTCTTATTTCTTCTTTTTTCTTTAAACTTAACTCATTAGTATTAATTATTTTAAAAACCCAATCCAAAGCAACATTAGTTTTGCGATCGCTCTCTATCCAAACTCCAAGCATTTCTTCGTGTTGGAATTTAAAGGTTGCTGAAAATTACAAATATACTTAAATGGGGCGAAAACGGGCAAATGTTACATACATGATTTTAAAGAACATACCCCAAACTTCCACCGAACATAAAAATCTGGAACAATACGGGACAATACACACAACTTTCACTCCACAGAACACAGGTTAATACGAAATTTTCGGTTAAAAAAGCTATTAAACAAAACTCCACACTATGCAGATATGACACAATAAACCAAATTTTTTTCATTAAGTTAAAAAATAGATACATTTCTTATATTCTTCCATTATAAATTTTTTTTTTTTTTTTCCTTTTTAACTATTATCGAACAGCTGTTTTCTTACAATATTTTACTGAACTGTTTACAAGTTTGCTGTTGCTTCAGAAGCATCATGTTTTACAGCTCATATTTAGAACAGAGTTGCCATATCCAAAAATTTTTTTTGCATATTTTAGAGCACTGAATTGTCTTAATTAATACTACGTACCTATTTTTTTGAAATAAGAAAAAAAAATTTGGACTTATGCCAAAATATTTGAATTTCAGACCATTGAGGAGGTGTTCAAACTAAGAGGGAAACTTAAGGTTCAAACCTGATTGAAAAATAATCTAAAGGGATAGCGAGAAAACCTAAAGGTGACAAATATTTATGAAGTGGGTGCTTCAATGACAAAACATAGAGATAATTAATTATTTATTATTATTATTATTAACATATGGTTAATAACCGATATAATAAAGAATAAGGAAATAAAACGTATATAAGTATTTTCAGTAATCGCTTTATTGTAAATCAAGTGAATCATAATTATTAACAAAAATCTGTTTTATTTTTATTGTAGTGCTTTATGATATACAATGTTTTTTGTTTGATTACCTGGTGAATATACAAACAAATCTGATGGTTTTCAAACACGGGAACAGACAACATACAGTTGACCATGTGAGAAACAGGGTTTTCTAGATTAGTTAATATTGTTTGTCTTTTGTTCTTCTTAAAATATGTTTCTCTTTTGTTCTTCTTAAAATACATACTATATGCTTATCTTTTGGTATTCTTAAAATATGTTTGGATTTGTTCAGCCCTGCATGATTATTCTTAGAATTTACTTACTATACGATTTTTTCTCGCCGTACGAACCATCCTTGGACTTCAAGGAACATTTTAAAAAAATAATTGTTAAGATTGGTCCATGCGTTGTTGAGTTATGCGCTTACCAACACATTTTGCGATTCATTTTTATATTATAAATAAGTTCATATGCATATGCATACCTATACACATAAATATTTTTATGTGCTTGTAACCTAAAAATGCATTTAAACTGAAGCTAGGTTAGGTTAGGTTAGGTTAGCCTGGTTGGCAACAAGCCACGCATAGACCTTTTGGTCCCTAGTGATACCAGATGGAGACCGACCTCTATGAATACCGAAAGTAGACATCATGTAGGATGTCAGCGCTTTTGGCGAATCTAAGCAGCGCTAGGAGATCCGCTTTAGAGACGGACTCTAGATCCTCAAACAATGGGTCTCCCAGGCAACTTAAACGCGCTTCTAATAATGCCGGACAAACGCACAGAAGTTCTACACATGACTTTTGCTGTTTTGCAAGTTTTGCAGATTCCACCTAGCTTCCACTCCCCTTTTCATGTAGTCGTCCATTTCATTGTATATTGTATATAGAGGTTTTGGTATGTCGTTCTCTTGTTCAAAAGATAGTCTAACAGCACTTTTTGCTATCTCATCTACTATTTCGATCCCCATAATGCTTTTGTGACCAGGTACCCAGTAGATATGCAGCCTACTGTTTGCGGCTAGCCTTTCTATGGCCTCCCTGCTCCGTCGAACATTTTTGGATCTACTACAATATGAGCTTATTGCTTTTATTGCTGCTTGACTGTCCACGTATATATTAATTGTTGATTTCTTTCTTGTTCTAGTGTAGGCTAGCTCCGCGGCTTTCCCCACAGCAAAAACTTCCGCTTGGAAAATACTGCTGTGGTCTGGCAGCTTGATGTGAAAAGTCCTTTGTGCCAACCCTCCTCTTCAATTGCAGTGCGAAACCTTCTCTCCCAACTAAAGTACGGAGTCATGTAGTCTGTGCAACCTGAGCTCCACTTTCCTATTGAGCTGTGACCGAAGGTTCTGCAGGTGAATACTCCAGCAGCCACCAACCTCCTCGGGGATTTCGCTCCCAGATTTTCCGCCATTAGGTCAATAGGTGGCATGCTGAGAATCCTTTCCAGCGCCGCCGTTGGAGCGGTTTTCATCGCTCCTGTTATGCACAGAGCAGCGAGTGGCTGAATTCTTTCTAGTGGCATTAAGTATGTCAGTTTTCTTGTCGCAGTCCATCTTACTAAGGCCCCATAGAGCAGTATCGGGCTAACTACTACCGTGTACCCCAATGCATCAGAGAGGGTAATAGACCCTAAGTAACGCCCAGCATTTTTTACATGGGTACAACGCGTTACTGGCCTTTTTCACCCTTTCCTCAACATTGCACTTCCACAGCAATTTAGTGTCTAGTATTACTCCGAGGTATCTCGCATAATCATAGCTGCCTTATCCATAGATAAACCGCGGGTTGCACATTAAGTGACTCTATGCTATTTAAAATAGCATCTTTTGTCGTTGTTAAAGGCCCCTGATATATCTAGAAATATTCCTAGAGCATACTCTTTATGTTCTAACACCTTTTCTATGTTTAGTACAAGTGAGTGAAGTGCAGTTTCAGTAGATCTGCCTTTAGTGTAAGCATGCTGCGCCTTGGTTAATTCGTCCGGTGCAATTGTATCTCTAATGTATGTGTCTAGAATCTTCTTCAACGTTTTCAGGAGAAATGAGGTCAGACTAATGGGCCTGTATTCCTTTGAGTAGAGAGGGTTGCTTTTTCCCGCTTTTGGAATAAACACAACTCTCGCTTCTCTCCACAATACAGGAACGTAGCTGAACCTCAGGCATCCCTTGAATATCATTCTTAACCATGGTACCACAAGATAGCTTACCTTTTGGAGCATAGCTGGGAAGATTTCATCCAGTCCTGTCGATTTATATGGGTCGAAACTTTTTATAGCCCATTCTATCTTGTTGGTTGTAATTACGTTCGACGGGATTTCGTGCACTATATCCCCTCTAGGTTCGAGATCTGCAGTGTCCGCAGTGGAAAATGTCTAGAGAGTCCTCACAGCTGTCAGCCCACTCCCCGTTAATCTTTCGTAAGTCTAGCCACATCGTTAGTGTCTTCCATACTGCTACAGAAGTCTTTCCAAGATTCTCTCTTGGCTTTACGTATCTCTTTCTTGTATACTTGTGGTAGATCCTTATACTCTTTCCAACAGAACTCATTGTCAGCAACTTTGGCTAACCTATAGAACTCATGTACCCTACTCCTTCGTGCTCCTAATTCGGTGTTCCACCAAGGAGGCTTCCCCTTGCGTCTATTACGTGTTGGAGGGCAGGATCTTTTAAATGCTTTGAAAAGGGTACTCGCAAACAGTTCAACCCCTTTCTCTAGTGCAACGTGTGACTTGTATTCAAATCCCTATAAAAGTACCAGTTCGTAATCTCAGGATTCCTAAAGGATATAAGCTTGTTTTTTGAGCGGAATATAACCTAAAAGCTTATGTATTTTTAATCAGAGAATGAGGGCCTACTCAACACTTCCCATTCCTGCACTATAACATGCCTGCTGGTGTAGAGTGTTAAATCAAGTACATTCTTCGAGGTTGGTCCCACATATGTTGGTCCTTCACCTCTATTAGCTATTTATAGGCTACTCTGAAGAATATAGTTAAATAGTGATTGACCTCGATCGTTTATGTCTGCACTACCCCAGACCGTGTGATGTGCGTTTGCGTCCGTTCCTACCACCAGAGCAGGCTTCTTTCTGGCAGCTGTTTCTACCAGCTTCCGAAGTTCCGTCTGTGGTGCTTTTTCATCATGTGGCATATAGCAAGACCCAAAGAGTAACGTGTCATCCTTGCAGCCCTCCAGCTCCACCACTGTCAGATCGTCTGAAGAGAGATTATGATCAATATAAGAACGTATACTTTTTTTTGACCATCGTCGCTGTTCTTACCTTCATCGCTGTTCTTGCCTTATTTTTTGCAATCGGGATGCATGTGTTGTAGTTGTGTGACTTTAGACCGGAGACTATACGGTGCACTAGACAGGGCTAGTGTACTGGGGCGGCAGCCCTTGGTCGGGAATAAAAACCCGAGTCATTCCGGTAACGTAGAACCGGCTGCCATGGGAATGTCCGGAGACTATGTTGACCGATGCTATCCATGGTTCCTGGACTACAGCTACATCGTAGCCGACTCCCTCTATGTTGAGCAGGAGCTCGGCTAAGGCTTTCTTACTTTTGTGGAGGTTTATCTGAAGGACTTTCTTCATCTGGCCTCAGTACTTTCTCGGGGTTGGATACTACCTCCACCTCACCCTTCTCCACTTCCTGTATGTTGAGGGAGGCTTCCAGAATCTATTCTATACTGAGATCCTTTTCCACCTCCCCCGCAGCGAGCGTGTTGTGGTTGTCATCTACCGGGTTGCGCTTATTGAGGCGAAGGTGCACGCTACCACCTCCCCAATCCATCCTCCCGAATCGCGCGTAAAGCAGGTCTTCTGCTGACTTGTTGATTTGGATAATATAGTCTTGGCCACAATCAGCAGTTGCTGGTTTTGCCACGCTCAACACTTTCCAATCGTCTGTCGGCACGTCTGTGTTCTGTCTTTGTAGTAGTCGCAGTGCATTTTCCGGTTTTACCACCCGCGGAATGAAAACCTTTCACTCAGGTATTGCGGAAATGCAGCTGCGATCAACAATTTCTAATGATGCCCCATCCCACAGGCCTTGAAGCGTTTTTACTGCTTCTTTTAGCCATGTGAGCGTGGGGTCATCTTTACATTTTATAATTTTGACGCCGGTGAACCACCCTGCTCCGTCAAATGCTGGCATAGGTGCGTTCGGCTCTGTGTCCATTTTCGTAAACAGGGTTTCCAGTAGCTTCATTTCCACTACCTTCCACCGTTCCTGCGACATTCGAACCAGCTGGTCGCTACGGTCAGTGAGTGCTACTATGAGGTGCCCCTTGGCAATTTCTCTAGCCGCTGCCGCGGCTTTCAACGTCGTAAGTCTTTCGTCTCTTCGGCTAGCTCTTCTTCGATTTTGTTCGCATACTTCGGATTGGAGGCTGCGAACATTGGTTTTGCTGCGTAGAAGGCCCGGCCATTTTTGATCTCCTCTCAGGCCCAAGCCAACCGTTCCTCCTCTTGCTTCGTCAGGTTGGACTTGCTGCCAAATCGGTCACAAACTTTAACCGCAGACTTGTATCGAGCTTTGGCCTTCAGCTTCTCTTTATCAGGCTTGATCCTTGGCCTGTTCTTGCTATCCGAAGCAGCACCATTGGACCCAGCTGGAGAACGCAGAAGAGCCTCTTCCTCAGCTGTATTTGTGCTCCCGACGCTTTCGTGGTCCGAGTCTTCGTTGACAACGGCACCTCCGCGATGAAAAGCGTTATGTGTGTGTTTGGCAGTAGAATTAAGACCACTGTAGCCAGCTCCCGCTATAATGGAAGTTTTGTTGCTTAAATTATTGTTTGTATTCATCTTTTTCGTACGACCACCTGCTCGATGAGGCGAGCGCAGTGGTCTATTTATATAATGGGGAATTCAAAACGGTCCACCACGGCAGCGGCCCATGCCATGTTGCTTCCTAAGGCGGCCCGGTGTTAGGAAGGCGCCGTTGAAATACAGCCGGTCTAGTGAACCCCCTGGCTGCAAACCATCCAATTGGCACGGTGTCGCCTAACACCCTGGATTAGGGGGTGGGCAAGGAGAGGAAATAACGGGATGATGTATGTAATTTTGTTCAGTAAAAGTTTTTAACAATAAATATGAAAATGTTTTAGCTTTATATCCGAGTGTTCGTATAAATATGTATACGGAATGATTATATATAAAAATAGTATTTAGGTAAAAAATCAATCAATTAGCAATCAGTCGGTCTTGGATGCGTTTTGCAGTTGAGGATGGTACATCTTGGTTTACAAAAATGCTGTTTGTTCTCTGCCTTGTGAATTCATTTTCGGTCTTTTACATTCCTTCTCTTAAACGAATGTTATGCAAAACTGAGAATGCTTTAACTGCTTGTCCAGTAAATCCTGGATTATATCGCCAAGTTCCCTCGAGAACGCCAAAAAGGCTCTCAGCTGGGTTGCGAGCTTTGCAGAACGCCTCATTATATAGGAATTTCAGAACAATTCAGAAGAACAACAATTTCAGAAGAACTCCAAATATATGAATCGTACCGTGTTCACGGAAATTTGGCATTTACGTTTAAAATATTAAGAGTGGGATCACACATTTGTAAAATATGTAAAGGGAATCTTGATTCTTGAATACTTTACAAATTTATTACATTATGCGAATGGAAACCGTGGTGGCTAGTACCTCCTACAAACGGTGAAGCAAACATTTCTTTAGCCGCTTGCCACTCCACTTGGCTCATAGAAAACTTCACCTCTGCGCAAAACATGGAGCGGTTGATTGCACACTGTTTGATACTTTTTTACCTCCCCTCGACGAGATAAGTCATCAGTCAAATACTTACAAGCCATATTATTATTTTTTAATAAGTTTTTGATATTGTTACTTAAAAATTGTAATTAATTTTTGTGTTATTTAACCATAACCTAATTTTTGTCGTTTAGATTGCGATAATCGATTTTTTATCCACAACAGCGTATTTTGTCTTATCGATTTTCGTTATAAAATGGGTTACCGAAAAATGAGGTAAGGTTGTGCGTAAGGGTGATAATTGCACTGCTGCGGTGCATATGTTGAAGAAACACATTTAATATTTATTATATTGTTATCTTAGTTTTATAAATTTGTTTAATGAATCCTGTTTGACATAAAACTTGCCCTTCATTATTAAAGCACTGACAATATTTATAGCGAATATCTTTTGCGTTTAAAGAGAAGTTTCGTATTTGCGTACGTTGTTACTTTGGCTACGCTCTCTGTTTCGAGGTTTTCTTCATCAATGGAGTAAATTGGCAAGTAATATTTTCGTAATTTTAGACCGCAAGAAATTGTAGAAGTGTCAGCATGTTAAAACCACCATCTGCACTTTTTCTTTTATCTATGTAAGTCCAAGTTGAAAAAAGGGTGTCATAAAATTTGCATCACAGGCGAAGACAAATTATTCTGTCTATATCATTTTGCAATATAATCTTATGTTATGAATAAAACGTGTCTGTATAAAATTTCTTGGACTTTTGACTAACATGTTAACATGTAAAAAACTAAAACATTTCTTGTTGTTTTTGTATCTGTTTTCCTAATTAAAAGACCCACTAAATTCAATAATTCTTCGTATGTAAAGTTATCCTTTCTTCAAAATTTGCTTAAGTCATCAGGAGCGCTTGTTTTCAACTTTTCAATAGATTTTCGTGGGTGTATTGGTTTCGTTGTTTATACTAATCATTCATCCATATTATTTTGCGTTTATTTTTTAGTTTTTGATTTATATTTATTTCGTAATATGCCAGCATCGGAATCACTCATGTTGATTTTCTTGTAAAGGGTGATTACTTTAGAGGTATCGAATTTCAAATTGAAATAAAACAAGGAAAGTTCAAATTGATTGCGCAATCAATTTTACTATTAGAACCATTCATGGCATTTATTTTTTAAAAAATAATTTCTTTCAAATGTTGGCTGCAGCTGCGCCGTAACGGGTGGGCCATGTAAAATTTGCTTTTTGAATCGGCTAAACTAATCAATATTTTTTCAAACTTTTTTTTTTATTTTGAAGATTGAACATTATCATTTATGAATAAAAAATAATATCGTTCAAATGACTGCCACGACTGGCTTTACAGTAGGCCATTCGATCGACCCAATTTTTAAGGACATTTTCGATTGTTTTCGCTCCAATTTCATGAATGGCAACTTCGATGGTTCGCATAGCATTTGTCCTTAACGGCCCCCCAAAAAAAATAGTCCAACGGGCTTAAATCACAGCTCCGAGGCGGCCAATTGATATCGGAATTTCGGCTGATTATTCGGTTTTCAAAAGTTCGAGTGTAACTTTGGCAGTGTGACAAGTTGTACCGTCCTGTTGAAATCAAATGTCGTCCATGAAAAAAAACCGCACCAAACAGTGACTCGTTGTGGATGCATTTGCTTCTCTACAGTAACGTGTGGATTTTCTGATCCCCAAATCCGACAATTTTGCTTATTGATATAGCCACCGATGTGAAAATCAGAAAAGAAGAAGAAGACTCACCACTTTGGAAATAGGTTTTCAATATTTCCCAATTTTGTTCAAGCGTATGGCGTCCCATTTCGTAAATGTCAAAACTTTAAGTAAATTATGAACACATTTGACATGTCATTTGTGTTACCATTCTAAAAAAAATAGGTGGTTCAAAAAGCAAACGCTATATGGCCCACCCTGTACGTGGGCACTTAAAAATTTAAGAATTACATAGTACTTTGACATGGATTAACCACATTTTTAATCCCATAGCAAAAGTATATGGTATGCTCCGAAATTTATGGACGACTCAACATTTAACATCAGTAAATATTGTGCTGCTACTAGCTAAAAGGTATTTGTTAACAATGTGATAGTGTGTGCCGTAGTAATTTTAATGTTTTGTATAATATCATATAATAATATCGCTGGTTACGTTTACTGTAAAAAACGTTATGATCACATTTCTGTTTTTACAAAATAAATTTATATAAATAAATGTATCTTTTGACAATTTGCTTAAGTTAAAATGTTTAGTGTTACTTCGGAATATCATTACTACTCAGGAACCCCGATATCTCAAAAATCGATTTATGTTTTCAAAATCATTACCTTCGCTTAACTGTGAGCCGATGAGATATAGTTGTTTAGTGACTCAAAGTCAATGCTTTGTGTTCTCTAAAAATTAAATGTAAAAAAGAGATTCAGATATGAATTGCTTCCTTGCGAAAATTGCTGAATATATCCAAATAATTTCTCATTCTTGTGCCTCTACTTCTTCTTCTTCTTCTTAGCATCACAGTCCTTGGTAAACCATTGCTTCATTCACAACCTTTCACCCCCTGTTTCTATCTAAGGCTACTTCCTTCCACCGCCGCACGTTCAGCTTTGCAATGTCATCTTCAAAGCTTTTGAGTCATCTATTTCTGGGCGTCCTCTTCTTCAGTCTCCAACAGGCCGCACTTCAAGTGCCTTTCGAGTTATTCTTTCCTTGGACACTTTAAACACGTGTCCTAGCCATCTTATCCTCTAAGTTTTTATAAATCTTATCACAGTTTCGTTTTTTGCTAAAAGTTCTAGCTCCTCATTATATCTTATTTGATAAGTAACGTCTTGCAGTCGTATTGGTCCATAATTTTTTCACAAAATTTTTCTTTTGAAAACCATTAGTTGATTATTGTCAATAGTTCGCAACCACAGGTAAGCACAGGGCGGATCAAGGTTTTGTATATCCTTAACTTTTGAAAGCGAGATAATAATTTTAAATTAAGCAGTTTCAAATTATTTGCTGCTAAAACTCTGTTACTAATTGTCAATGACATATCCTTATTGGCTGATATTTTCATAAATTGGCCGTTCTCCAAAACGCCTGTTGCTTTGTGTGCGAACAAAATATTATGTTCCTAAACGCAACCCAAAAATCTTTGACTATGTATCGTGTTCTTAAAAGTATCTTTGATATTCTCGATACGTTATAAAAAGCAACCAAGGCATCACTAAAAAAGCTGATGCAGTATATGAACATGTACGAAGGAAAAATTGTTTTTATCATTGCCAGATAATTTTATTTAATATTTAATTTTTAATATTTTAATAATATTGAAAGTAAATTAAATGTTCCAAAACTTCAACGGGGTTGCAAGGCACAACTTTATAAAGTATCAATGGGTATATTCAATAACGCATTATAATGCGCAACGTACTTTTGCAGTGTTGGCAATGCGTTCAGAAATGCAAATATGGCAGTACTGCAAATGCAGCGCGTTCCAAAACGCCATTTTTGTATCAAAAGTCGTGCATTATTTGCAGCAAAAATTTTCACACTGCCGCTGATTACGCTAGTATGATGTCTGATGAAAAGTGAGTATAAAACTATTTTTTTTAGCTTTTAATGCAAAGATATATTAAATATACGTTATTAAAACAATATTTTATTACATTTTTCTTGATTTTAGCGATTATCTAAGTACATCGGAAGTAAAGTTGCTTCTCAGAGTCCGACTGAGCATGGAGTGTGAATTTGCTTTAGGGAGGAGGAAAAAGAGTGTTTTGTGGAATAAGGTGGTGGAGGAAATTAAAAAAGTGAATAATGATTTAAAAATAGACGGGCAAATCGCGCGGCGAAAATTTTCTAACTTGCTGGTAACTTATAAGCGGATAAAAAAACGCAACAACTCATCCGGTAGGGAAGCTACATCGTGGCTTCACTTTGAAGACTTCGACGAGGTGTATGGTACCAGACATTCCATTAATGTGCCCATAGAAAACTTACAGAGTTCGCTTGAGCTACCATCGTCGCCATTATTGGAACGAAATAATAACGAACCGCCAAATTCTCCACCGACTTCAAGTCGAAGAGCCACCCAATCCAGGAAGAATGCCAACAACGAACTGTTGCATTTTTTAGAAGACGAGGCGATGAAAGAGCAGGCCCGACACGATGAGGTATTGGCTGTTGAGAAGGAGAAGCTTGCTTTGGAAAAAGAACGATTAAAAACGCTTCTGGACATAAAATCGATTTTGAGCCAATGCCTGCAAAAGTGATTTTTTTTTACCACAAACAAAACAAAGATGAACTTTTTTATTTATTTTTTTTTATTTTCTTTTTTATTTACCTATATTAAGCGAAGCTGTGAAATGTATCTTATTTTTATATTATAGTGAATTAAAATTATGTGATATGAACTTTATTTATTTTATTGAATAAAATATAATTAAAAAATTTAAATTATGAATTCAGTACAAAAAATAAAAAAGTGTTCTATTTACGATTAAATTAAAGTAGGTTCATGATTTTAAATCATTACTTATGAGGAGAAAAGAGTTTTTAAATAATTTCTTCTATCAACTCCATTTTCATCATCCGTCTCAGCGGACCGTAAAGGGGAATCTTGAAGTGTCTCCAACTCAGTTGCAGTTTCTATGTTGCCATGCTGCTGTGGTGCCATTTCATCAATATGTTCTAAGGGATTGTCTTTCCTTAAAATAAAATTATGCAAATGGCACAAGCAAGTATCACATCAGATATGCCCTTAAGGCTTGAAATATCTATATGATTTAAAATCTTAAATTTTTTCTTTAATATTCCAAGTGCTTGCTCAATAAAAACGCGTGTTGAACTTAGACGTGTGTTGAATTTTTTTTCTTCCCTGGTGAGGTGTCCGTTGTCTCTGTAAGGAACCATTACGGATTTCGATATAGGATACGCGGAATCACCCAATATTATTGCACCTGGTGCTAGCTGTAACTGCCCGGATGTTATGCCATTAAATACTGGGCTACTTCTCCAGACATTAGCATCGTGGCAGCTGCCTGGATAACCAATAAAGACATCCAAAAAACGAAATTAACTATCACATATGGCCTATAAAGTATTAAATAATAAGTGAGTCTTAAAAGTAGTATATTCGAAGAATTTACCTGCATTTGGACAGAATGTTTCCCTTTGCGGTCATAGTAGCTAATAGCATCTTCACTAGGCGTGGGTATATTGAAGTGCGTTCCATCTAAACAACCAATTACGAAGGGAAACGGATTCTCTCTGCTGTTTTCGAATTTCGTCATGATTGTTTGCTGCTGTTCAACCGATGGCCATTTTATTTCGCTCTTCAATTCACAGAGGACTTTAATTGTTTTTTTGAACAGGTAATGTGCAGCTCCGTTCGCAATACCAAACCGATCCGAAAGCTGTCAGAAAGTGACCCTGCTATTACATAATTTCCATAATGTTACGTACAAACATTTATCCAAAGATTTTCCGCAACGACCAGTCCTTGCGGTTGACCAAAATGGGGTTAAATCGGCTTTCAAACACTTAATTAAAAAAAAAAACTTTATCAAAAAATGCTGATTCAATGAAAATCAAAAAAAAAATACCTCAAAAGTGGACCAATTCATTCGAAAATGAGAATAAAATACGTCCTCGGGAAACAATTTTATTGTTTCAAAAAAAGATTTATTTTTGGGAATTTTTCGTTTTAATGAACATTTTACTATATGTAATCTTCTTTGTAGCTTTACACGTCTTTTTTTTTCTTAAATTTAGCAAAAAACTATCACTTTTTACTTCACATATATCGTCAACAACTAAACTCAATAATACTTCCATTTTAGTGTAAAACGCGTTCATAAATGCAACAAATCTTTTTGCAAATCGTCAACAAATCTATCAATTGCATCACTTGCCACATTTGCAGTGTTGCCAGCGCTGCAATTACTGCGCATTTATACTGCGTTTCTGAATATACCCAATATTTCACTGATGCATTGTATGGATACGGCATTTATACATTATTGGTGCGATACTTTTACATTGTATGCAAACGTTTTGGAAAACGCCCTTTCTTGCACAATCTCGAATGCATAGACGCGGATCAGCAGCCCATCATGCCTTAAACCGGAGTTGGACCGTACCATAAACTACGTTTTTCTGTATTAATTCGTAGCCCAGTAGTTCGTACTATTTTTTCTAGATTTTTAAACGCACTCTGTAATTCAATCCTGCTTTTCACCATGATAAGTGTATCATCTGCACATGCATAAAGCTTGCTTGTTGTACATAAATAGTCCCATTTGGGTTTAGTTGGGCAATTGCTGCGTGCAGGACCAAGTTGAATAACATTGTTGATAAAGCGACTCCCTGCTCAACTCACGATATAATGGAAAATGATTCAAAACCCTCTCCTTGCACATTGACTTTTGCCGTGGTATTTGTAAGCATCATAATAGAAGGCTTGTTAGTTTTAGCGGGATTTTTATGGACTGCAGAAAAAATTCAATATACCTTCTGTTTATGATGTCAAATGTTTGTTTGTCAATCAGACTTATTCTTACATTCTTGTATTCTTTCGCTTGTATATAATTAGCATGAATTTCAATAAATGAATTAGTCTTATCGCTCACATCAAGCAGTTCGGTACTCTTTTTGTTTTCGCTGGGCAAGATATACACCCCCAATTTTCTCGTTTTTCGTCATCCAAGAAAAAGGCTTCTTGGATCATACATTTTGGCGCCCAACGTGGGGCACGTGTATATCCTGCATAAAGTGAATCGCCTGATTCTTCATCATCTAACGGCTGGAGCAATAACAGCAATCAACCAATCCGCTAGAGCAACAAAAACAATCAACTAATTCGCATTTCAAACATTATTTTGAATTATTGTTGCTGCATTGTAACCTCTTGCTAGCAGTTAATTCCTATCGTGGATTTTTTCTGTCGTGCATATTTTTGGCAAGCACGCAATAAATTTCGTCACTCCAAAAGGTCGAATTCACCGTTCGTTGGAAACGTATACCGCTGCGCTGCTAAAACAAGCCGTTAACATCGCGTCGCTCTGCCATCGCTACTTTCGCTGCTCTCGCACATTGAAGCTGCGCTGTTTGTGCATTTCTTCGTTGTTGTTGTTGTTTTAACAGTAATGGTAGCCCCGTCAGTGTACGGCATATCACCGGTCGTCTTCGTCTAACTCATCTAGGGGTAGGCCCAGGAAACATGCTGTTTCGACAGGTTGGGCCCAGAGGGAGAGGGGTGTTAGATGAGTCGGTTTTAGGGGGCATGTGAAGAGGTAGTTAGTGTCGTGCGGGGTACCTTCACATGCCGGACATGTGTTTGGTATGTCAGGGTCGATTCTGGATATGTAGGAGTTTAACCTGCTACAGTATCCAAAACGTAGTTGTGCCAGTGTTACACGAGTCTCACGGGGAAGCTGGAGCTCTTCGTCTGCAATAGGTGGTGGTTGGACTCCGATTACGGCATTCACAGGACGGGAGTTCATGAAAGTGGTGACGGTCTCCCGGTGGATGTCATTAATTGACTGTCTAAATACTGTCCGGTCCAGTAGGTTGCGGTCAGTTTTGTCCCGGATTTCGTCAGCGTAGTCTAAGAGATGTCTCCTGACGTGCCTGGGAGGCGGCTCAGGCTCAAGCAGGTGTCTGCAGGGGTGAAACCTGCGGTAACACCCCAGCAGACTGCTTGTTGAGCAGTTTGTTGTGCTCCGCTACTGGGAGCATTTGTGCCTCGTTATGTAGATGTTGAATGGGAGACATCAGGAGGCACCCGGTCGCTGTCCGAATGGCAGTATTTGATATGTCTGTAGCTTTGTCCACTGCGAATCACTAGTTCCAGGCAACCAGACAGGCGTAGCATAGTGTAGAACCGGCCGGCCAATTGCCTCAAATGTCGATAGCAACAGTTCTTTGTCTTTGCCCCAAGCACTGTCGGACAGCGATTTGAGGACCTTGTTGCAATTTTGGACTTTAGTGGCAATTACGGTTGTGTGCGCAGAGAATGAGAGCAAGCTGTCAAAGGTTACACCCAAAATTTTTGGGTTATTTACCGTCGGAATTGGTGTGTCGTCGACTTTTACCTTAAAGGACAGCTTGACCTCCTTTGTCCAGGTGGTAAAGAGGGTCGCCGTGGACTTGGTGGGGGAAAGTTGGAGATTCCTCGCAGTGAAAATGCGAGAAAGGTCGGTGAGGTAGTTGTTCACTTTGGAACACAGGCCATCAATGTCATTGCCCGACGCCATTATCGTGCAGTCGTCAGCATATGAGATCAGGGAAGCTCCCGCTGATGGTTGGGGGAGCTTCGAGATATAGAAGTTGA
This sequence comes from Anastrepha fraterculus, assembly GCA_037575425.1. Taxonomy (NCBI): domain Eukaryota; kingdom Metazoa; phylum Arthropoda; class Insecta; order Diptera; family Tephritidae; genus Anastrepha; species Anastrepha fraterculus. The sequence goes on along the minus strand of JAYXIM010024389.1, from coordinate 313,672 downwards.
ACAGCAAGGGAGAAAGGACACCACCCCGCGGTAAACCTTGCTTAATCTTCCTCTGCTTTGATGTTTGATCTCGAAAAATCACTGACGAGTGCCGACCGCTCAGGTAGTTCGCGGACCACCTCTTCAGCCCTGGCGGGAGTGTCGACTGATAAATATCATCTAGTAGCGTGGAATGGCTGACTGTATCGAAAGCCTTCTTCAGGTCCAACGCTACTAGGATAGTCCTCTCGCAGGGGCAGTTTTGATTAAGCCCGCGATTTATCTGGGCGTTTATGGCGGTGAGTGCAGTGGTGGAATCCGTGCTGATGTGGGACTGGGGCCAGGTGTTTCGTGTAGAGTGGGAGTAGGAGGGCTTCAAGTGTCTTCACTACTGGGGAAAGGAGAGTTATCGGCCGATAAGACTCCCCTTGGTTCGCGGGTTTCCCAGGTTTCAGTAGTGGGACCACTCTCCCTGCTTTCCACTTGTCAGGGATGATGAGAGTGGCCAGGGACAGATTGAAGATCCTTGTGAGGAATCCTACTCCCAGAGGTCCCAGATGCTTCAGCATCAGCGCGTTTAATCTGTCAGGGCCAATGGTTTTTGATGATTTCGATTTGTTGATGTCCCCCTGAACCTCATCACCGGAGAAAGTAAGTGGCGCACTGTCGTTCGTCAGTTCTGGTAGCACGACGTTGGTTCTGTTGGCCGGAGGATGCAGTATGAAAAGCCGGCTAAAATAGCTCGCGCATCTCTTCTGGTACGACGAAGTGCAACCGTTGAAGGTGATATCCACCTTGTCGTTGTGCTTCGTCGGGTTCGACAGGGACCTAACGGTGGACCAGAGCTTACTCACCCCAGAGGTGATGTTACAGGTCTTCAGGTGCTCAACCCATTTGGTCCGCTTATGTTAGTTTACCAGTTGCCGAATCTCCAAATTGAGATCCCTTATGCGGGGATCCCGGGATCGGCCTGGCGTAGGTGGTCACGCTCGTTTTCTAAGCTGGCTGCTTCGGCTGGGAAATGGGGACGAATGTCCTTAAAACTTCCAGCTGGAATGAAGCGAGCCGCAGCAGCTGTGAGCACCATGCGGAATGCGCGTTCGCCTACGCGCACATCAGTGGGGATGGGAAGAGCGGCGAAGGTGTCCTCGGTGAATTCCGTGAAGCCGGCCCAATTAGCTTTTTTTAAGTTAAAATAGGACCGGTGATTCGCGGAAACAAAGTCGGCAGGTCTCTCAATCGAGACGATAATGGGGAAGTGATCTAATGCAAGCGATAGCATAGGTCGCCACGGTATGCTATTTATCAGACCCGCGCTAGCTATTGTTAGGTCAGGCGAGCTGCTGCAATTGCTCACTACCCTGGGGGGGGCGTCGTCGTTCACAGTGCTGAATGTCGAATCGTCTATCTGCTCTGCCAGTTGCTGTCCCCTACGATCATTTGGCAGGCTTGAATGCCAAAGATCGTGATGCGCATTGAAGTCACCTGCAACCAATCGGTTTTCACCTCTGATAAGCGCACCTATATCGGGGGGATATCCTGCCGGGCAGCAGGTAACAGGGGGTATATATGTGTTGAAAATTTCGGGCTCGGAATCGCCTGACCGGACAGCTATGCCTTGACATTCTAAGGTGCTGTCCGTGCGGTCGATTCCTTCATCGATGAGACGATACTGCACTGTGTGGTGGACTATAAACGCTAGGCCACCACCATTGTCTCGCTCGCGATCGTGTCTGTGCACGTTATAGCCATCCCTGGTGATCAGAGATTACCTAGCGTGCAGCTTTGTTTCTTGGACCGCAGCTATTTTAATACTGTGCCGGCTCATAAAGTCAACTATCTCGTCGACCTTACTCGAGAGTCCGTTGCAGTTAAACTGGAGAAGCTTAAAGCTTCTCGGTGAGGTCTGTGTAATTCGGGGGTGAGGGACGTGTGGTGTTGTCTACGTTGGACCTGCTGCGCAATCCACTGTGGTTGTTGCGGCCTGATGGTGGTGGGCGGCCGCGCCTCCGGGGGCGGTAGTGGGTGCAGATCTCTGCAGCAGGGGGCAATGTAGGCAGTTGTGCGCAGGGTGGTGGTGCGCAGGCCGGAACATCTCCGAAAATGGCACCAGCCATTGCAAGAATTGCATTGGACTGATACCAGATTCCGAGGTATTACGGTCTGACATACGGAACAGACTGTGCGGGGGACCAGGAGCTGCTGGTTTGTCCCCGCACTGGGGTTGGAGCAGGAAGGAAGGGGAGGGGTTGAGGGGGAGTTGTGTTGCTCCGATAGGCTCCTCACCGTGGAGGTGTGGGTTGTGGTGGCGGTTGGTAGTGCCGGCCTATCAGGGGGTATAGTAGCCGTGGAGGCATCAGACGCCTGCTGGCGGGAGCAACACGTGGCCACATACCGTGTGGACCACTCCCTATGTGACTTAAGGCCTGAACAGGTCTTAAGGTGGCTCCACCCGCTGCACTTGTTACACCTAACCGAGGTGGAGTTCGGGTGGAGCCGTTTGTGGCAGTCGCAACAATAGAATACTTCTGGCCCAGGGTTGGATTCAATTCCAGCCCTGAGGAGAAGCATTTGGAGCAGAATTGCTGCGAGGGTTTGCTCCTGTGACGTAAGGGGTGGGGTGATGTACGGTTCACTAGACAGGGCTAGTATAATGGGGCGGCAGCTCTTGGTCGGGAAAAACCCAAGTCATTCCGGTAACGCAGATCCGGCTGCACTGTTTTGTTTTGCTGTCGCCTGCGCCAACATTTGACCGCCAGCACAGCAGCCAGTTACCCAGCAGGAATATTTTCGCAACATCACATCGTGTTTAGCAACCATGTCTTTTGAAGAAGGCAAGTGTAAGCGCTATAACCAGAGAATGTTAATGCAATGAGAAGGAGCAAATGTTAAAAGAGCTTTTTTCGAGTTCTAATTTATAGATTCATAATAAGGTCATTTCAAATTCAACTTTCCGCAAGAGGTCGGAATTGCAGATATTTACCACGCGAGTGACGCGAGTGGAGGGTTTCTATATTTTCTTACCACGCTAGGACAAGAATTCAGATATTTTCTGCGTTTACCAGACTACTGAGGAAGTTCATAAGATTTTTCGGCACACTACTAAGGAAATCGAAGCGAATAAATTTGCGATTAAGAAGGTCGTGCGGCAGTTAGTTTGTGGTGCAGAAGCTAAAGTCGGCGGAGTTATTCGTTTTGTTTTTTGGCACGTATTTAATTCAGGTTCAAGTCCTGAAGTTATATTTTTTTTTCTTGCACATTTTTTTTTACAATTCAAACCAGGAAAGTTTGGTAAAATTTTTGAGTTTATTTTAATTAAAATTTCTTTAAAATACTGTTTTTTTTGTATTTTATAAATGGAAATTTCTTTTCGGTATAAAATAGTTCATACTGGATATGACCTGACTTTTATATAAATCAATCAAAACAGAAAATATGTACATATATCTATAATCTATTTCATCAAATCCAAATTATATTGATGAGAAAATATCATTCTAATATCCGTCCAGAAAGCCAAACGCGCATACACACATGCATATTCATATAATTACGCATACAAACTTTCAACTAACGCAGAATATGTGCATATAAAACTGCGAATCGAATAAATGAGTGATTTAGAAAAGATTATTAATAATTGTAGATTAGCGCAATCGTGAAAGACGTGTCGTGTATGCAGTACATAGCCTCATATTTGACTCAGGTTCAAATCCTGTGCATAGTTTTTTGTTCGATATTTTTATTTCATTTTTTATATTTGGTTTAATTGAAATTGATTTAAAATAGTGTATTCAGGTTTTTCTAATACCAGTTATTTAGAAATTTATTTAGAAATTTATTTTCTATATAACATTATTCATTTGAATTGATTAATATGTAAAACAGCCATAAAGTCAATCATATGAATATGCATTCCTATATTTAATCTCTTCAGTCAAATCTGAACTACTTACATACACATATTGATGAGAAAATATTCTAATATCCATCCAGGAAGCCTAACGCGCATGCTCACATATGTGTATAAATATATGTACAAACTACCACCATTCTAACAAACCCAGAACACAAGCTTCTGCGCACACTTGACACATGGGATATGTATACCCTATGAGCAAAAAGAACCGGGAAGGTGATGTTGACTGCTTCCTTCGATTGCCAAGGCATAGTCCACCATGAGTACCTTCCATCGGGCCAGACAGTCAATAGAGAATATTATTTATCCGTTTTGAAACCTTAGAGAGATGCTGTGTGTTGCAAACCGCCGGAAATGTGAGCAAACAATTCTCAGATTTTGCATGATGATAACGCGCTATCGCACTGATCAAAGCGAATACAAATCGGCCTGCCGGGGGTGTTTGGAGGACTGGGTTAAACGTTGGCACATGTGTGTGGCTTCAGACGGGTCATATTTTGAAGGAGATAATATAAATTTGCCTTAAATTTAACTCTGTTTTGTTTAATTTAAACATTCCCGGTACTTTCTGATCATAAGGTACATACATGCGGCTTTGCGGACAGCAATGTGTGATTCGCTGGAAGTCGCATTAACTCGCGACTGTCGCACAGTTAGAAGACATATTTACATACATATAAGGGTGCATACATACATACGGAGCCGCGGCCACTCGACATGACAAAAATTTAAGATTTATCAAATATTGGCAAATAATTCCACGCGAAATATTCCAATATTGACTATTTTCGAATGGTCGCGAAAATTGGCATATGGGCGGCTCGTTTTATGAATGAAATTGAAATACGAGCTCTAACTTATGAATGAACTTTTTGTTTTTGATCTAAATTGTTCAGCGCCGTCGCTGATAGAATAATGGCCGCTGCGACTGCGTTTACGAATGTATTTTGCTTTGGGCGACATGCGCATGTGAGGTATGTGTTTTTGTTGTGTTCTAGAACATTTTAGAATGTGTGGTGGCAAAGCGGCCATCGCGTTGCGCTTGCTGTTGCTTTTGCGTCTATCAAAGTATTGTGTTTTTGTAAGTACAGTAGGTTCTGTTTTTATGCGGTAGATACATTCCGCAAGAAACAGCATTAAAAAAAACAGCATAAAAAAAGCTACTAGTTCTATAGTAAAACTAAAGATACGTTTCAAATGCTAAAACCGCATAAATCTGAAATAATCGCATAAAAAAGGGCACTAGTCCCATATTATTACTATAGATACTTTCCATAGACCGCATGAATCTGAAATAATTAAATAAAGTCGCATAAACAAAATATTGTATCTTTGAAAATTATATCTTTATATATCTTCCATACTTGTAGGGTTAGCATTTCTGATGTAATCTATGATGAGTTTTTGCTTAGCTGGTTTAGAATCTTGTTTATATGTACAATTCCCGATAGGTCGACATGCATTTTGTAATTTAAAAAAAAACCGCACTATTTCAAAACCGCATAAAAAAAGCCGCATAAAAACAGAACCTACTGTATTAGGAATATCGACTGATGAAAGACAAAAGTACACGGAAGCAAGAAGGGAGCGCTGTGCTCGCGCATATATGTATGCATAAATGTATAAACGTGCATGGATGTAGTAACATATGAATGCAATTATTTTGTAGGAAGTTTAGAAGGCAAGTAGGTATATATGTATGTATGTATATATATATGCTAGGACATAAAGTCGGTATATATGCATACATAGAGCAGAATTGTTTTTGCACTTGTTAGGAAGAAACTCGTTCGCTAGTGCGTATGTGTATTTGATTTCTTGTAAGAATGTGATGTGCTGTGACATGTGTACATATGTACATAAGTCAAGGTTATTTGGGCATACTTTGCATATGTGATATGATGTTCTTGCGCTTGTGCATTATTGTTTTTCATATACAAATGTACATACATACATATATATGTAAATGCTGTCGAATACATAAACTATAAATTGACATACAATATAAAATAAGTGTTTATTTATCTTAAACCGTTCTTTTTTTCTGAATGCAATACATGTACATACATATTATGTACTTATGTATATTTCATATACCATCATTTATTTACATATAAAGTATACGTTCATTTATGTACATATGTATGTGTGTAATGAAAAACTTCATGAATTACTTTCAGAACTTTATTAAAATTTATTCGCGTCGCGCGCATGCACAAAACCTTTTGTTCACAACGCAGGCGCAGAAATAAACGCTCTGCGTATTTATCCTCCCCACGTGACTCGCCATCAATTCTCGGTGGACATTTTTTTTTTTTTTCGTTTTTAAATTTTTTTTTTTTTAATGTAATCGTAAAAAAATTTGTAATAAATTTTATGTATCCGCTTATCATTTCAAAAGTAACAAAATGGTAAAATAATAAGCAGTCGAAGAAATAAACGCACCGCCTATTATTCCTCGCCACATGTTAGACTCGAGTTCAATTCCCGGCTCAAACTTGTTTTATAAATTTTTTTTTTAAATCGTTTTTTTTTTAATGTAATCGTAAAAAAATTTGTATTAAATTTTATGTATCCGCTTATCATTTCAAAAGTAACAAAATGGTAAAAAAATAAGCAGTCGCAGAAATAAACGCACCGCCTATTTTTCCTCGCCACATGTTAGACTCGAGTTCAATTCTGGGCGCAAACTTTTTTTTTATAAATTTTATTTTTTAAAATCGTTTTTTTTTTAATGTAATCGAAAAAAAAAATTATGTAATACATTTTACGATTCGCTTATTATTTCAAAAATACGAAAATAGTACAAATTTAATTGGTTTAATGTCGAGGTGAGAAATGTGTTGTGTGTTGAGGTGAAAGATATGTGGTGTTTCTAATTTTTGTGTGGGCAAAAGTCAGTGAGGTGTCTATAAACTCGGTGTGCTAAATGACCTTATTACAAATCTTTCAAATCTCAATTGTACTAAAAAAAGCTCACAGTAACATTTGCACCTTCTCATTGCATTAACATTCTCTGCTATAACATAAAGCGCAACATTTCGCGTATTAAATCGATCGTCGAAGTGGCAAGGGAGTCAGATGATAAACTTTCCAATGCTGAGCTTCAGTGTCGATTAGGAACACTGGAATCTTACTTCAAGCAGGCCTTATCCGTCCAAGCTGATATTGAGGATTTAGATCCAATTGACAACGGCCGCGCAGATCTGGAAGATAGCTACGTAGCAGTTAAGCTGAATATCTAAGCGCAACTTGGAGAAAATGCTAACAGTACAGTGCACTTCCCCGAAACGTCAACAGCAGCAGTTGTTAAGCCCTCGTCGCATCTGCCAAGATTATCATTGCCAACATTTATTGGCGACTACAGAACTTTATCACTTCATTTACCCAGATTATTGCTCGTGAACCAAGGCTGTCGAACATCGAAAAATTTAATTACCTTTTAACTTGTTTAAAGGGTCCCGCGCTAGAAACTGTTAATGCACTCCGAGTCACTAGCGAAAACTATCCGAAGGCTTTGGATAGGCTCAAGCAACGGTTCGAGAATCCAACGTTGATTTTTTTTAGTAGGCATTGCCTCACTGTTCTCATTACCGGCACTGGAAAGGTCGAACGCTCAACAGCTGCGCAGTTTAGTAGACAAGGCATCGGCAATTTTTAGCTCCTTGGAGTCAGTGGGAACATTTGCAAACATCGCACAAGCATTGTTAATTAACATTGTGATGTGCAAGTCAGCAAACCAGAAACAAATGGAACGAGTCTCTGGACTACAAGTCGCTTCCAACTTGGTCACAGTGCACTCAAGTCGTGGAACGACATTGTCAGTTCTTGCACTCATGCGAGTCATCGTCACAACGAAAACCCGAGTCTGGCAAGCAAAATCGCGCAAGCAATCGCATGCACAATTCGTCATTTGCTATCACTAACTCTAATTGTGTTCTTTGTTCCAGTTCCAACCATAAACTCGTCGGTTGCTTGAGGTTTACGGAGATGAACACAAATCAACGCTTTGATCTCATCAAGAAGCATGATCTATGCATCAACTGCTTAGGCAATGATCATAGAATGATTCAATGTCCATCCAAGAATCGCTGCCGCTGTTGCAATCGAGCACACCACACGTTGTTGCATCATGAGAATGCATCTCAAACCACTCAAACAACTCCAGTGGCAGGTCCCGCATTCCAGCCTTCGGGGTCTACTCGACCTACATGGCAGCCTTCATCTCAAGAATCGACAGCAACCCACTCGCACATGGGTGCATCGGAAGGTGGTCAGGTGATTCTTGCAACGGCTATGATCCTGGTCAAACACGCTACGGTACGTATAAGTTGGGCCGAGCCCTCCTAGATTCATGCTCTCAACTCAATTTCATCACTGATGATTTCGCGCAAAAACCACGCCTTCGTCGTGAGAAACATGATGTGGGCGTTCGATGCATTGAAGACTCGCTAACCAGTCTTAAGACCACGTACGTACGACCACGACCATCAAATCGCGCACTTCAGCCTTTCAACTGTCACTTCAATTCGGAATCACCTCGCACATAGCATACCAGCCAGATGCCGAGATCGACACGTCCGGTTGGAGCTTGCCAGCCAATACCAAATTAGCAGACGAGATGTTTTTTAAGCCCCGGCGCATATACCTGTTGTTGGGAACAGAGGCCTTCTTCGATGCTCTTGCTGTTGGCCAAATTCGACTTGGTCCCAATTTACCGACGCTTCAGAAGACGTTGTTTGGTTGGGTCATCTCTGGTAGGTTTCGAGGTGATTATAACGTGACGCCATCATCTTGTCTGCTGTCAAATGAAACCTTAATCGACGAGAATTTGCAACGTCTATGGCAACTGAAAGCCATCAACACGTCACCAAAACCAACTCAGCCAGACCATCGAATTTGTGAAGAGCATTTCACGAAAACAACTCATCAAGACCACACTGGTCGAATTACTTTAAGTCTGCCATTTAAAGACAACCCAATTTGTCTCGGAGATTCCTTCGATATCGCTCGTCGGCGATTCCTTGCGCTTGAGAGATGTCTTCTACGTTCGCCCGAAATCCGTCCGCAGTACATTGCCTTCATGGAGGAGTACGAAAGTCTTGGCCACATGTCAGTAGTAGCACACCCCAACATGAAAGAGCCACACTACTATATGCCACATCACTGCGTGCTTAAACCTAGCAGCACGTCAACCAAATTGCGAGTAGTGTTTCATGCCTCGTGTCGCACCTCAACACAAACATCATTGAACGATCATTTGTTAGTAGAGCCCACAGTTCAACAAGATTTATACATGCTTCTATTACGTTTTCGCCTGTATCGTTTCGCCATCACCGCAGATATCACTAAAATGTACAAGCAAGTACTCGTAGAAAATAATTGTCGATAATTTCAATACATACCTACTTTGGCGAGCTTCTCCAGATTCAGATCTCCGCACGTACCAGCTTAACACTGTAACATAGGGAACAGCTTCGGCACTATCTGGCAGGCCAACATATGGCAGAGAGAGAACGTAGATTCGAATCTCGGTGATTGTTAAAAAATTAAGAAAAAGTTTTTTTTTTATAGCGGTCGCCCCTCGGCAGGCAATAGCAAACCTCCGAGTGTATTTCTGCCATGAAGAAGTTCCTCATGAAAAATATCTGCCGTTCGGAGTCGGCTTGAAACTGTAGGTTCCTCCATTTGTAGAACAACATTAAGACGAACACCACAAATAGCAGGAGGAGCGCGGCCAAACACCCAAAGAGGGTGTACGCGCCAAATATATATATGTATATGTACATATAATATATAAATTGTACTATAGCAATGGCTTATTCATTATGATCACGTTCATAAATACACATAATTTATAGTCAATATTGTTTTTGTTGTAGAAATTTAGAGTTATGCATCCTACAATTAGGTTTTATATTGCTTACTTATAGACTGACACAAACTCGATTTTTAAGTTTAACAATAAAAGAAATTATTACAAACGATAATTTACATTACTAAATTATACTATAGCAAACGCTTATTCATTATGATCACGCTTAAGCCTCTCGAAGTTTTACAATACAGATTTCACTATGAGCCGCGCTTTTACATTTTTTAAATACACTAAAAAATTTTATCCGACATGGCCAGTATTTTGCTTTAACTTTAGCTTTGAAAACTTAAATTAAATTGAATAGTGGCATAAATGCAAAGACCATATATCTTACAAAAGCTTAAAAGTTATCGTAAAACTTGAAAGAGATCGCATATTAAAAAATAGGGTTTACTTCAAGAGGCACATACAGGTTTATGTTTAATGCGAAAAACGATAAAATATTAACTCCTGACCTTTGCATTCTGAAAAAACTCACCATAAATTCTATTTTAAATAACTATGACAAAATACATATGGCCAGTGCCCTTATCAGGCAATAATTTATGAAAATTTTTGCAAATCGTCGCATGCCACGTAACATATAATGCGATGTGGATTTGCTTAAATGCTTTGAAAAATAATGCAAAGTGGTGTGTTCTGCATAACAATCGCAATAATAAAAAGCAATGGAGTTGTATATTTGGAACTAACGATAGCACTGAACTAGGAGTTGTACTTCATCACAAATGGCTGCATATCTCTTCGTTTTTACCCTCCGTTAAGATGGAAAACATCGTAGGCTATGTTGCCAAACATGCTGCTATCAATAATGACATTTTATGTTATGTTTATTTGATACAAATTTGGAGGATATTAATACATAAATTTCAAGCTCTCCAAGCTGAATATCATTACAATAGATTTCTGACAACAAATATTTGGGCTTCAAAAGTTTCTATCCGACCATTTGTTTTTTTTTTTTTTTTCAGAAAGGTCGTCAGCTTCAACCCACGATGTAAGAGACCCTTCAACTTCTGGAGTCTGCAAGTCAAGCATTTATTATTATTATTTTTTTTTTTTTTTCAGAAAGGTCGTCAGCTTCAACCCACGATGTAAGAGACCCTTCAACTTCTGGAGTCTGCAAGTCAAGCATTTATTATCAAAATACTTCGGGACTGAGGACCAAATCTGAACCCGTATACATTTTGAGTTCGCAATTGGACTACGACTGTTTCGTCTAAGTCGTGACTTACATATCTAAATGTTGTTTTTTTTATGCGGACTTGTTCGACTCTTTGACGTTTTTCGCAACTTTTCCAAAACTGGTGTTAGTGGTGGTGGTGTACTTATTTCTACACGCAGTCATCTTCGTGCCTCTTTTCATGTGCTACCAAATTCTGAGTCCGTGCTGGAATTCGTACCGTTCGTAATTCGTAGAAAGTAGGTTCGAACCTTCGTGAAACACCAAAATGAAGAAAATGTTGTTTCTAATAGCGGTCGCAGCTGGAAGTGGCGCTAACGAGCAGCATACGGGCATGCACCAATAAGTTTGGGACTCAAGTTTGTCCAGATCAATTTGCAGCACTCAAGCCCGGCAACGGACAACCTATCCGTTCTCCTATCGGAGAAGGACGTAGATATCGCACTGATATAGGAACCCACATTGCGAAGCACTGATTTAAACGGTTTCTCTCCCAAAAACTACAACTTATACCATAAGCGGATCCATGGTAACCCCAGGGTATGTATTGTAGCAAGAAAACATCTAAATATATTTTTAATCCCATCCTATAGCTCATCCGATGTGACGGTCATCGAAATGAAGGCTGCTGACAATGTCAGAATCAAAATTGCCTCCGAATATACATATGTCGCACGATCAACCAGCACTAGCTGACGAGGCTCGTGCTTGACAACGAAAACAATATCCTGCTACTAGGATGTGACGCCAATGCAAAACATACCTTATATGGGAGTACCGAAACGAATGATCGAGGTGAGTCCTTATATGAATTTATCATTAACCTAACTGTATGTAACGGGAGTAATACTCCGACTTTGACCTTTCCAAGCACGGAATACTTTGGAGAATGGGCGGAAGTGTTATATATAACATTACTGTCTGAAAATACTTTGGTGAGGTAAATAATTGGAGTATCTCAGGCAAAATGTATTTTACGGGCCATAGCCGCAGTTTTAAACACCTGGATTTTAAGGTAGATCGACCCTTACCATATCTTAATCTATTTAGAACAAATTGGAATTGCAACGGCATAACTTTCTGCAAGGGGCATTAAACTGAAAGACCGGACAGGCAATTTCGCCATTAACGAGATCAAAGATAAATGATACTGCCTGAAAAGTACCTGCGTCACTTAATGGGAAGAGACTTATTAATCGACGGCGAGATTCGTATGATGGTTTCGGGTCTGAGAAATTTAGTGAATGTCCACTCGAGTTATATGGACTGCATTATAAGGTCTCCAAATAAAAGCCGCGCAATCAAATTTGGGCCAAACAAACGCAGAGTATAATATCTTAAGAGTATATGGGTCAGTGAAGTGCGATGTTTCCAAACAATAGTAATGATAAACAATACAAACATGGTCTTTGTCCCTTTATACAATAAATACATGTAAACATATTTCTATCTCGAACCAAATTGAATTTAAAAATAGTATAAATACATAGATCTAAGCATTAAAATACAAATTTATGCAGATATTAAACAATACCATGATAACAGCTAAATTCCTACAATAAATACATGTAAACATATTCTTATCTCAAACCAAATTGTTTTTAGAAATAGTATAAATAGATGTAAGCATTAAAATATAAAATTAGTTCTGAAATAGACGAATTCAATAAAGAAGCTCTTGCTCAGAAAAAATATAGTTTTATTATTTTTTCCACAAAGCGTTACCAAAATTTTATGGCGATAAAGCGCAGTACCCCCTTCTTGGAGAAATCAAGCCTGGACATTTATGGAGTCCATTAAGAGTTTTATGCAACACCCTCGTTATTACTCGGCGTTGGGAATAGTACGCACTAAGATGATTGCGTCGGCAGCTGGTATCCTAACAAACCACAATACGAAATTAAATTTATACTCGATAATCTATCGACTAGATTACACATACCTACATATGTAGATCAGCGTCTGTTTTATGTCCTACTAGACGATATGAAGAGAATAGTTCAAGAAAGACGTACATTGTCTGAATTTCACAGTGAGGTCAGGAAGGCTAAATGTCTAAAATCGAGATGTCTGCTAGTCAAAACAATGCAGCAATGTTAGAATATGCTAACGAAGAAGCTGTGCCTACTTTTTATGCTAGGGCTAAACAGCAAATACACTAGTGGAACATTATACAGCAATAGCTCAGAAGGCTTGGAGGCAGCCTATAGCATTGCATGTACAACATACCAAGACAATGTGAATCAACAGTTTGATATACAGCCGCAGCGATTAAATCCAGCACGTCATCATTATCCCGAAAATCGTTCAGCACTACGATATGAAGACAGGCAACATCGATATAATCCAGGGATACAGGTATACGGGAATGATCAGCGATTTCAGCACCAACAGCAGCCGCAGAGACCACTACCCATGGAAGTCGACAACTCAAGAGAGCTCGTTCGGAGCACAGAGAATGGTAAATATAATAACCCATTTAAGAGAGACAGAGTTCCGTCAAATCAAAACATAAATCCTCAGAAATTACAGAGAATAAATCATACAGTTGAAAAAGAAAATAGAGTAGAAAATCTAGACTGTTTTGAAGACAAATTTGAAACAGGAAGTACTTTTTAGGCATGTAAAAGGTTTGCCATGCATTGTAACAAAATGCGGTATGACTGGCAAACCAGTAACAGTTTTAGTAGATACAGGAGCAACAAATAATTATATAGGGAAATCCGTCCAAATTAGGCCAACATACACAAAAAACATTGCATGGAAACTCAGAAATAAAATCAAAAAAAGTTATTACACTATTCGGACACCACTTATATTTCTATGAAATTGATGAACTAAACGACTACGATATGATTTTAGGTGAACAGGGATTACTTGTAAAAAAGCAGAAGTAAATTTATTTGATTATAGCCTGAAATATAAAAAGAGGATGGAAGAACAAAAAAGTAATTACGCCTTAGATAATGAGAGTTATAAGGAAATTTGTCATATATTTGTAATTGTAAATAAATTACTTAAAGAAGGAATTATTCAACCAAGCAAAAGTCCGTATAATTCCCCTATATGGACCGTTCCTAAAAAGGGTACCGATGACCAAGGCAGACCCAAGAGACGGATGGTTATTGATTTTGAGAAAATAAATTCCCACACAATTACACATTGGCACACGATACCCGATAGAGTAGTACGGAGCAAAATTAGTATACAAACCTGGTCATCAAAATGTTGTAGCAGATGCAATTTCTCGACAACAAATAAACACCTTAACGGATTGCTCAACCCATTCAGCACAAATCTCACCAACAGAAATAATGAAAAAAGTGAAACAACCATTCAACTCGTTCAAAAACCAAATAATTAATATTATATAAAAACCAATAAAGAAAAAGAAACCGTATCTTAGACCATATTTACCGACCATTTTAGACACACAATAACCTGTATTCCAACGATTCACAAATTTTCTGCAACAAGTTGAAGGAGGTAGTCAGACCAAACGTTACAAACGCTTTAAGGGTAGAAAATGAAGAAATATTTCACCTTGGAAAATATATTATTCGTACATTTCCAAATTGTACGTTTGTACAAGCACAAACACTCCTTACTGATATTACGAATATCGATAGAAAAAAAGAGATTATTATTCAAACTCACAGAAGAGCTCATAGAAATTACAAAATAAATGCTCAAGAGATATTTTTAAACTACTACTGGCCAAACCAAAAAAAAAAAGTGCAGTACGGAGACAAACATATGCGAAATATGCCTTGTACATAAATACGAACTTCAACCGAACAGACAACCTATAGGAAAAGAGACGCTTATGCTGAAAACAGTGAAGCCCGTAAACGCAATTCCGACTCAGCTATTTCGATCAAACTAATGAGAGCCCCATGTAAACGAAAAGTTCCTTCCTTCCGTATCGTAGTACCGTAGATTTTATTTCACGATTATTAAAAAAATGCCGTAATTCCAACCCAGCTGATTGCTCTCTCACCACACAGTGTTGCCAAGCAGTACATTTCAAAATCATTTACAAAATAAATTTAGAAAAATGATAATTTTTGTTAAAATAGCTTAAAAATACTGTTGAATAATGTTAATTATAGATAAATGAACTATTTGCATTTGTTGGTTTTTGGCTTTGTTTTATTAAACAATGAAAAATTGTAACTGATAACGCGGATGTGTGAAAAAGTGTGTAAGCAAAAATATCAATGGCAACATTGTGTAGATACAACCAAACACATACACACACAAACCGATGTATTGTGTAAATATGTAATTAAAAGAACGCAGTTGTTCTCGGAGGTGAGTTTTTGTGCACGGTAAGGGACTGCGGTAAGGGATTCCGTGCGGTCTTCACTGTTTTCAGCATTAATATTCCAAAGAGCATATGAAGCCGAACTACTCCGACTACAGCAGATTTGAAATGAAGACATTTCATTTAAAAAACCGTGGAGAGTTAACGACGTTGACACATACACTACACAGATACACTACATACATACAGGTACACTGCAAACAAACAATAATAATGATAAACAGAACAAACATGGTCTTTGTCCCTTCATACAACAAATACTTCTAACACATTTTTATTTTGAACCAAATTGTATTTAGAAATAGTAGTTACGACAAACCGTCACGAAATGTATTGTATGCCGTGGGTTATTCTCTTTCTCCGCTTTGTGCGGTGCTTCGTAGTATTTGTGAAAAATGTGTACTACATGATTACGACGAACATTGATGCAGCCGATGACTCAGTAAGTGGCGCCGTTGGTAAACTAGTGCATATTGATTATGACAACGCTGAAGAAGTGAGTTTTGTATGGCTTGACTTTCCTGATACTCCAAAAACCGGACAAAAACTTCGAAAGAAATGCAGTGCACATATGATAGCTAACAATATTAGTGAAACAGCAGTACCGATGGCTAGACGTAGCTGAACAATACCATTAAATCACAATAAAATTATAAATATTATAAATGCAAAACGTACAAATCTTCCTGTAGTTTGTGCATGTGCCAGTACCATACATAAATCTCAGGGCGGTATATATTCTGAAATAGTCTATGAATACGATAAAAGCAGTCACAATCGCTAGTGTATGTCGCACTGTCACGTGTTAGTTCCATTGATGGATTGTTTATAATTACACGCAACGATGATTTGCGATTCTACCATGGCCGGAGACCATCAACGAGACCATGGCAGCCGGTTCTACGTTACCGGAATGGCTCGGGCTTTTCTCGACCAAGGGCTGCCACCCCAGTAAACTAGTCCTGTCTAGTGTACCGTATCCCACCCTCAATCTCTCGTCACAGGACCAATCCCTTGCAGCACGTTTGTTCCAAATACTTCTCTTCAGAGCTGGCGTCGGAGCCAACCCTAAACCAGAGGTATTTTACTGCTGCATATGCCGCAAACGGCTCCACCCGAACATCACCTCGGTTGGTGCCATCTTAAGACCTGTTCAGGCCTTAAGACTCACAAGGAGGGGTCCACAAGGTATGTGGCCACGTGTTGCTCCCGCCATCAGGCGGCCCCTGCCTCAACGGCGCTACCGTCCTCAGTGCCGGCACTTCAAACTGCCGCCCCCAATACCTCAACGGTAAGGAGCCCTCAGGCGCAACACAACTCCCCCATTGACCCGCAAACCTCCTGCACCTATCACAGTGTGGGGAAAAACCAACAGCTCTTGGTCCACCGCACTGTCTGCTCCGTGTGTCAGACTAGGGTCCCTCAGAACCTGACAACAGTCCAGTGCAATTCTTTCAATGGCTGTTGCCACTTTGGGAGGTGCTCTGGCCTGCGCACCACCCGTGAGTGGACACGCGACTTCGTTGCCCCCTGCTGCAGAGCTCTGCACCCGCAACCGCCCCCTGCGGCGCGGCCGTCTGTCCCCAACAACTTTTGCGGAACGCACAGCAGGACCAACGCAGACAACACCACGCGTCCCTCACCCCACGAGTTGCGATAACACTCCCGAGGAGTTTTGAACTCTTACAACTGAACTGGAACGGACTTACGAGTAACTGCACGCTAGCTCCCCCCTGATCACCAGGGACAGCTACAACACGCACAGAAAGGATCGCGAGCCAGACAACGGTGGAGGCTTAGCGTTTATAGTCCACCATACAGTGCAGTATCGTCTCATCGATGAAGGCATCGGCCGCAGGGACAGCACCTTAGAATGTCAAGGAGGTGAGGCAATGCCGAACTCGAAATCTATAATATTTACAAACCCCCTGTCACCTGCTGCCCGGCAGGATATCACCCTGATGTTGGTGCGCTCATCAGGGGTGAAAACCGATTGGTAGTAGGTGACTTTAATGCGCATCACGATCTTTGTCATTCAAGCCTGCCAAATGATCGAAGGGGACAGCTATTGGCAGAGCAGATAGACGATTCGACATTCATCACTGTAAACGACGACGCCCCCACTAGGGTAGTGGGCAATTGCAGCACCTTCCCTGACATCACAATTGTTGGCGCAGGTCTGATAAATAGCATAACCTGGCGACCTATGCTATCGCTTTCATCAGACCCATTATCATCTCGATCGAAAAACCTGTCGACTTTGTTTACGCGGATCACCGGCCATACATCAACTTTAACAAAGCTGATTCGACCAGAACAATCACATGAACCATCCAAAGCCATCGGCCCTGACGGACTAAACATGCTGATGCTGAAAAAGCTGGGTCCATTGGGAGTAGAATAACTGCAGCAGGTTAAACTCCCATTTATCCAGAATCGACCTCGAAATACTAAACATATGTCCAGCATTTGAAGGCACCCCGCTCGACACTAACTACCTTTTCATATGCCCCATCTAACCCACCCATCTAACACCCCTCTCCCTCTAGACCCAACCCGTCGAAACAGCTAGTTTCCCTTCCATATTTTCTCGCTATATCGACACAATCGCGTCAAGAACATATGTATATTTTCCATTTCAGTTACCACAAACCAATTGTATACACTACGAGTATTGCTATTGTACCATCAATACAAAATGTACAGGCTATTAAAGCATCGATTAATGTACAAATCTCAGAAGTAAATGAATAATAATATTATCCACTATTATTGTATGTAATTTTATAAAAAATCACTTCATTTATTCATGTGGAAGATAAAAAAATCATAAAAGCGGATTTCTTTAGTTAAGGGGGGGGGTAGGGTTAATTCCACTAAAAATATGCACTTATTTAAGAATTTTTTTTGGAAAGATGATTCATGTAAATTTATTTATCCAATTAGCATACTGTAAACTCATATTTCAAAAATATTTTCAAAAATTTTCACAAGAAAATATACAAAATTGAGCCGTTGACAGAAGATCTACGCAGACGTCTCGAAAAAAAGGCAATTTGCGGTGGACAGTTTTTCTCAGCATTGGATCATCTGAAATCAAAAAATCAAAGAGTTTTCATTAGGTAATCAATTGTCCGAGGTAACCCTGTCGAGTTTTTATTTAAAAAAAATTTTTTTTCAATTTTTTTTAACATTTGAAGTAGAAGTGCGATTTTTAGACGATAAATCGCATAATATTGTTTATTGTAAAATAAACAAAAATTGAAAAAACAAAAAAACCTCCCAGGGTTACCTCGGTAATTATGTAGAGAAAGTGTGTACTAAATTTCAGGAAGATCGGTCAAGTAGATTCAGAGAAAAAGTGTCCACCGACTTGAAAAACGTCGTTTTCCAGAAAATCGATTTAAAGTTTTCTATAGCAGGTAGCCGAGTCGGAGCGGCCAACGGTTATAATGCTCTAACTTTGTGAGTTTTGAACCGATTGACTTAAAATTTGGACACAACATTCTTGAGATTATGTACATTCATTTTTTCAAATAAACCAAAATCGATTTTTTTTTACCCTAAAAACCCTACCCCCCCCCTTAACTTGAACTTCTTAAAAAACTTATTTCTCAATTTTTTATGATGTTTGAGTTCTTTCGTGCACCGAGGAAACTTATAATTTACACGCCTAAAGCCTTAAATATCTTAAAGCATTCTTCAACTTCAATATTGCCTAAAGACACTTCCCAATCAATTTCACGTAAAGCGTTATCAAGAGTTTGGAAATAACACCCGGCAAAATTGAAGGAAGGATGAGAGCTATCAGAACTGACTTCAAAAAATTCCAAATCTAGCTTTAAAGGAATATGCTGAACATTAATCGGCGATAGTGAAGAAGCAGGCTGCGATACAACAAAATTATAACTAACGCTTATAAAAATTAAATCTAATAAACGACTCATACTTTTAGTTAACCCATTAATCTGAGTTAAAACCATGCATATGCCCAGTAGGGCATATTCAATAGGACTATTGATATTTGATGGTGTTAGATATCATCAATAACATGCCGAAGGGCTAACACATTGTTAACAAGCGACTTATACAAACACTCATAACTTAAGGGTGGAATATAAGAAGCACAAATATAAAGAAAACTATGCGAACCACGTATTCGCACGCATAGCTGGTCCAATATAATATCAGTCTCTTGCAATTGAATAAGTGATACGTGACGTTTACAGCAGACTGTAATCATAACACCTCCCCTCTGCTACATCAAGTTTTAACAGAGTCTCTGTCCTTATGGAAAAGTACATAAAGGTTCGAATCGCGAAACTCTGCATCAAAAAAGTTTGAGTTGAACCAAGTCGCAGTCATAACCACAACATCATATTCACAACATGAACACAGCAATCGCACTGCATCGGACTTACTTCTTATTCCGGACGGTTTTTCATAATATCATAGATATTTATTCGATTATTAGCCTGGCGCGGGCAACTAATTATGAGGCGGTTGATTTTCTTGCTTGCGTAAAAAATTAAATGGGCGAATAGATACGTTAACAGGCCGCATCTCCGGCTTAAGCAGTTTATCGAAATTATGCTAACTAATCTCCAAATTGAAGTTGATGTGCCTATGAGAGCTCACATTTGTCTCTTTTTTAATGTGCTTATAGCATAAGATATGCTTCGTATTTATGCAGTTTTTTTTAACGAACTCATCAGTTGACACCAAAGCATGATGGAAAGAATAATGAGATAGCGCCTATCGTGGTACCGTTACTTTGCTCTCAGCGATGACAATGAGTTACGTGGTTTTAGCACCAGGCGGCCGCCGTTGCCGGATGGGTTGGGGCGTGATTACTATTCGGAATTCACAGATAGAATGTTGGTTCGAGTCTCGGGGAAACCAAAATTAATAAAAACATTTTTCTAATAGCGGTCGCCCCTCGGCAGGCAATGGCAAACCTCCGAGTGTATTTCTGTCATGAAAAAGCTCCTCATAAAAATATCTGCCGTTCGGAGTCGGCTGGAAACTGTAGGTCCCTCCATTTATGGAACAACATCAAGACGCACGCCACAAATAGGAGGAGGAGCTCGGCCAAACACCCAAAAAGGGTGTACACGCCAATTATATATATATACATTAGCGTGGCAGTTATTTGACCTGTTTTTTTATATACAATATTTTTTCGCGGGCTACCCTCCAGTTTGGTTCCATTCTATATAAAAATGACCTCTGTGAAATTTGGTGCCAATCGGATAGGGGAAAGGTGTGCCCCCGAGCCTTTCAATATGCAAAATTTACCCCAAAATGATAAAAAAATTTAATTTCATTAAAAGTGTGTTTTTTATTTTACATGAGTGTATATACAGCGTAAATAAGTAGTAAAATAATTTAATTGGTAAAGTATATTAAATTATACATATATAAATTGAAGAAGGAAATTATTATCCATACAGTATTTAGCATATATAGTTCCATATGACGCTTACTTCATTGCAATTTAGTTTAATAACAACATATAAAAAAAACTAAAAAAAGAAATAGCTCATTGAAGATATAGTTTTTAGATATAGTTTGTTTATTGCTGTCTGGGAACTTCTGTCGATAGTCACTTACAACTTGGAGCACGTACTGCATTTGTCGCTCGTTTTTTGTATGTAACTTATTAAAATCCTCTACTACCTCTAGTTTAACACCTCTCTCCCCCGTATCATTTGTTACTTTAAGTTTATTAACTACTTTTAAAGCTTGGACGAAATCTTCATGTTTGTGCCACCGGGCAGGATCCGTGCATAGTAATTCGTCATATATGTTAAATCTTGCAAAGAATCGTTTTGTTTTGTTGGAGACAAATTGTTCAAGTCCTTGGTTTAATGATTCAGAAACTTGGCTTGTTTCCACGGTTATCCTTTTAATACTTTTTCACATTCAGCATCAGTTTCACGATTCAACGCCTTTACCATTTTAGTCAAAGAAGGCCAAGGCGATGGATTCAGGTGATAAATACCACAAATGATTTTTGTTTTTTGTGTTTATAAATTTTGGAAAGAACACTGAAATCTAAAAATGGTGCTCTGGCTGCAGAAGGTGCACAAAACCAGGCTTCGATATATATACTGATAAGGAAAATACAAATATCACAAATTGCATTTTCCTAACGCGGTGATAATTTAAATTCATCGCGAATTTTTTTTTTTTTATTTTAAAGGTACATGTCTTGGCTTTTAAAAAATGGTTTTGACTTTGAAAAAAATTAACACCCGCGACCTTGAAATGGCGCTGAAGACGTCCACCTCCGAACGAAACAGGTCTCCATTTTGGTCACGGTTTTTCCACCTGGGTAATCAGAAAGCAAAAATTAGATATGCGTTGTCTTCAGAGTTGCCCTGGTTAAGTTTTCCCGTGACAGATTTTTTTTTTTTAATTTTTTTCAAAAGTTATTTTTTGCTCATTTTTTGAACTTTAAAAGGTTATAAAAATGGAATGAAAAAAAATTTCAAAAATCGTACACGGGGAAACTTAGCGGTAAGTTTTCCGAACCTTTTAAGACCAAAACCATTGAAATCGGAGTATAACTACTATGAAAAGTGTGGCCAAAATGCTTAAAAAACACGATTTTCGGGGAAACGCGTTTAAGGATAAAGTTTATGATAAAACTTGTTTTCTGAAACTTACGGGCTAAACTGCTATACCAGGGCCGTAGAGTTCTCCTTCCTCTTCCCGTAAATGCTCCTGATAGTCCACATTCTTCTCTCTCTGTTCAATCCGAGCACGTTTTGCTGCGTCACTCACTCTGCGTTCGGAGCGGTCGATGCGATTCTCGTCGAGTCGGGCGGCACATCCTTCGGCTTCAGGTCCCAAAGTAATTCCCATCACCTCCATAGCTTGCAAAATCGATTGAAATCCTTCATTGAAGATGCTGACTGCTAATTGAGTCGCAATAGTGGCCACCTGCTTGCCAGAATGTAGGTGTTTTGGCGCTAAGGCCCAAATGCGACTATTCAAGGACTCATTGTTGTTCTGAGTGTGTGCACCCAAGCATCTTTGTAGTAAATCGTTTGATGACAAACTTTCGTAGATAGGTTTCAGTAATTTAACGATAGATGTATCGATGGGGATCCTTTCATGTTCGAAACTCTCTAAAGATCCGTCAGCCTCCGCCTGACGCCACTTGCACCAACTGTCTTTGCCGGAAGGACACTTTGAATGTTGGGGATTTTCGTCAGAAGACGAGCAGTGTTCAAGGGAAGCCCAGATTGCATTACGCATATTTTCAACGGAATTTGAATTTCTCCTAATTGCCAGTCCATAAAATTTCGTTAGTTCGCCGATAAATTTGTCCGTCAACTTTCCCTTTCCCTTCCCGCCTATACCCTTGTGTTCTTTCTTCAATTTCCTCAATCTTGAACCTATACGCTTCTCAACATGGCCGACGCATTCTTTTTTCTGAACTATAATCTCATCCCCATATGGTTTAGAATCCACGATTCCTTTATAAGTCTTGCTGTCACCATCACCGATATACTGTACATATTTCACACCGTGCTTCTCCACTGACGTCTTGAATAATTCGACAATGCCATCTATTTCCATCTTTCCCGCACTGCCAGAATGATTCATATTACAATCTTCCTTGTGGGTTTCAAACCATTTCTCGAAATCCTCGGCGTTTTCGTCCATCGCATTTTTGTGGGTGATGCATGCTTGGCAAAAGCTGGATTTCACGATTGCGTCAACCACCTTCCCGCTGAAACTCCCAATAAGCGTAGCAACACCGAATAATGAAGAAAAGCCTCGTTTCTTCCACGAGCCATCTCCCGAAACAATCAAATTTTCCGGTATGTTGTTATGCTTTGTATTCAAAGTTTTCTCCTCAGCCACAGCAATTCGCAACACGGTGTTATAAGCAGCAGTGGAGGCGATGTCGATATTTTCAAGACACTTGTAATAAGTAGTGTTCGATATTCCCGCGCAAATGTCCATAAGACCACAAAACTTATTTATCCCCTCAAGCCCCACACCAAGTAGACGAAAGACGAATACCAATCGACGGTTCAGTTCGTAAGCTGATTGCACTTTAGGACAGTTTGACACAGATTTTTCTTCACACCTGTCACAGTGAATTATAAGTTTGAATCCTACACCGCGATGATCACTTCGTAAAAATTTCACTTTTCCATGGCAAGTTTTGCACACAACATTTTCCGAAATTGCAGCAAAGACGGAAACAAACTCGATGAAGCAATACGAGAAAGCGGCAGAAATCGCCGCTCTGAACGACTGCCGACCGCTCAATTTTCGTGCCGACGCGCTCGCGAATTCCGTGTCGTGCTCTGCAGAAAAAATGCTATTATTCTTTCTTTTTTTTTATGCGACCAGCAATACGAGAATAACCATTCTTTCGATTTGACTTTTTATCCATTTTGAATTCAAAAAACTCCGAAAGATCGACTAAAAACGTCGCCGCGCTTGTCCTCTCGAAAACGGCCGGAGGAGGGTACACTTCGGTGCCCAGAAAAATGTGAAAAAATGCGATTTTCAAAAAATCCTTTCTGTGGCGTATTCTCGCATACACATACAACAAAATTATGCAAAAAAAAAAAATCGATTTTTTTTTCGCTGGAGACCAGAAGACCCCCTTAAAGCAATAAATAGCCTTAGCCATCCACCTTGCATGACACCAAAAAGTTGATCAGCACTGCAATTTGAAAGAATAACAGGAAGTCGGTCTACTGTCTCTTTACCTGTTAGTGATGGCAGTAATTTACTATCCCAATGTACCGTAGCGGCAGGCAATTCCTTATCCTTAAAGATATTTTAGATTTCGGTAGCTTTCTTTTCGCGGAGTTTCTCACGAGAATTGTTAATAGACCACCTGTTGATCGCAAAAGTCTCCACATCTTGACCAATTGCTTCAAGTGTAGCTATAAAAATATGAACTGCATTCCTGTCACTGATCTTGCATTTATCCAAAGCAGCAGCAAGCTTAGGAGTTATTATTATTTGTCGTCCTCTTTTTTGTTTTGCTGGTACAGACAAATGTTTTGAGCATTGCGGAATTTCCTCTGAAGCACGCGCTTCTAAATCTTCTCCGCTGCTTGAACTCGAGGTCATCAGTATACCAGATTGAGCTAGAAATAGTATTAACAATATACGTACGATTTAGTTCGATATACATAAATATTCATGTTAAATAGGTAGCTAGAGAAGATGAAGATAAACACTTACTCAATTGAAGAACTTCATTATTGATTCGATCTTTTTTCTTCTCCTCTCGTAATTTTCGCCCAGAAACTCGAGTCTCTTTCGCACTTAGCGGGTAATCAATTCCATGCATAAACCCCGGGCGTCCTTTCATCCGGTGATTGTTTAAGAACTGCTTATCTTCTTCAATGGATATGATATTCAATATCGCAATATCGAAGAGATCCTCGGGTTTTTCAACGAAATCTTTTTCTTTTTTCTTATGATCCATCGACGTTCTTGCAGCGTGCTTTTGAAGTTGCCGCCACTGCTTATAGAGACCTTCTTACTTTGGTATACAGTTCTTTAGTTCTTGCGTCGGAATTCGGGCTTTCTCCCAATATATCATCACTTCCCGCACAGCTAGTGAAGCACTGCCTCGTATTGTTAACTTACACACCCGTAAATTGAAAAAAAAAACTTGTAATGTTTGTTTTACAGATGGAAGTTTGTTTTCAAAAATTTCATTTGAATAATACACGAGCAGATAAACTTTTTCTCGTAATAGAGGTCGCGACATTGTACTACCGAATGTCTTCACTTCAAATGTTGTATGCAACTAATGATTTTTTTAAAAAACTTTAATACAAAACTTTTTTAGCCAATAAAAATTTGAATTACCGTTGCTATTTCAGAAACGAAATGCTCGCCTACTTTATTTGATACTATTACTAGTTTTTGATATTGATATTATCCAAGACCCGATGTGTACGTTAGTCAAAACGCGAACCCAATTTTTTATTCGCGGAAATCTGTTTAAAGAAATCTATTTTCATTTCGAATTTCAAAATGTGATCAGTTGATGAGTTATCTCACATATTTTAACTTCCGTTTTGTTTTTGTAATTCAGAAATTGAAGAAAAATGGAAAATTTTTGACAGATTTGTCAAAAGGCAAGGGTCGAACGACTTGGTAGATTCTGCATTGAATATATTTTTTTAAGCGTAATAATTTGAATTATCATTGTAATGTGATAAACTAAGTGCTCGGCTACTTTACTTACTACTAGTACTTATACTACGAATTTTCGGGATTTTTGAAACTTTAAAGGCCCGGGGGCACACTTTCCACTTACCAGATTTACTTCAAACTTTTTTTACACTATTTTTATATATAAAGGAACCAATCTGGGGGGTAGCACCAGTAAAAAAATAATCTTGCAAAATAACTGCCACCCTAACATACATGACAGTGATAAATAAATTTGCGTCAGTAATACTTTCAGACTCTTCTGGAAGTTTTTGTTTATACTGGCTTTGTTCAGTTGAACCATCACATCCCCATTTACTGTACAGAACTAAATGTTTCAACTCAACTTTGAAGACGGAATCTACTCTCAAAATTCTAGCCACAGTGTGATCCAATAAATCTTGAAGTTTCACTTTTTTTGCACTTATGTTTGTTACTTCTATTGATGACACTGGCGGATAGCAGGTTTGTTTAATTGCTTGCACTTTGTAATATGGTGGAAATATAAAAGAGTGTCGTTCGTTAGTTAAGTTTCTTAGGTATTGATATTGGGCTTTTGTTAAATTTAAATCAATTAAAACACTTAATGCTTCTTCATCCGTTAGAATAGGTTTCTGCTCTGATTTTTCTATTAGATCCGAGTATAAGGTGTTAACTTTACGGTCTGCTGCTCTTGTTGTTTCCACAAGATTTGCTTCTGTTCCTTCTCTTATCGAACGTAGTCCCTGAAGATAAGCTTTGTAAATGTGTTCAAATCCGTATTCATGGAGTAACATTGTGCTTTTTTTTCTTTTCTCAGGCTTAAGTGGTGATTTAACCCCATGTTATGGAGATTAACTTACCACGAACTAAGAGGGCAGCTCCATATAAAAATTGGGTATCCATCCATCCGCGGAACGGCAGAATTGGTGAATATCCAAGTACTATGTGGAGATTACCGTACCGACAACCGGGCAGGAAGTATAAAATGCATTTCTTTCTTACAATGTGGAGGCTAAACGAGGATCTCTCTGCACGAGGTAACCCACTTTCGGGAAATCCTCCCGTCAATCGAGCAATCGACGGCCCGGGCATCGGATGTGCAGGCCCGAACCCCACACCCCTCTATGACCGGAATTGACACCCAGGATTCCGGAGGAAGCGAACTACTAGTGGTGAAACTTGGCACATTGGCTATGCCAATGGAGAGCCGAGTGAGTGTGAGCAATACACCGTCGCCCAAACATACCGAAGCAACTGAACTAGTTGTGGAGGATGAGCAGATGGCGGACAATCTCTCAGTAGACTCAGATGGATCTCTGGTACCGAGTAAGTCTTTGACAATGGTAAAACCTGGTGCGAATCAGTACCGGTACCGGTAAAAAGACTGAAGTTATTGGAGTTACGAAAGCAGGTGTGGTCTACCCGCAAGGCAGATCAAAGGAAGAAGACAGAAGGCAAAGAAAGCCGAAGCATCAACTAAGGTAGGTACTTACGCTCCGTCAACTTCGACACCTGTAATGGAAACGGGAAAGCGTGGCATAACAGAGGATTCCTCAGTAACGTTGCACTCTTCCGGAAACGAAACGGGTTCAGTGCCAACGACCGGAAAGAGAAGAAAGGCATAGAAGAGGAAAGGTGAGAGAAGGAATTCGGAAATGCCTGCATCCTCGACCCAATCCAAGGCAGTTAAACCTTTACCTGACAAGGCAAAGGCTAAGGGACCTCAAATGTCGAATGACACTCTTCCGTCAACGTCTGGCGAATCATTCGCGAGAATGGCAGCAAAGGCAATGACGGTGGAGATACATACCGACAAACAAGACGGTCTACTGTCCAAAGGGCAACAAGACTATCTTGACAGCTATCTTTGGAAAGCTATCAGTGAGTCGAAAGACGCGCCGACTTTCGAGGGTAAAAGCATGGTGGACGGCATCGTAAAGGTGCACTGTTCCAATGCTTTTTCCTGAGAATGGCTGGAAAAAGTGATTGCGAAAATTCCAGCCTGCGAAAACAGCAAGTTCATTCTTGTTGAGAGTAGGAAAGAAAGGCTGGTACGAGAGAGTGTCTAGAGGAGTGTCCATCCTGTAGTTCAGCAGAACTCCTCACATGCATCCGTGTTCAGAACAAAGATCTTCACACGACTCTCTGGAGAGTATACTCGTGCGCCAGGCAGAAATCCGCTACCACTTCGGAGGCGGGTTCCTACTTGGTGCTGGGTATCGATCTTGGGTCCCTCAAGGGGTCCTTCGAAGTACGGGTGCCGTCCTCACCTACATCCGGGGCGAATCCATTTCCATGTCCAGGATAAGGTGGAGGACAAACCGTTAATATACTCAGTCTCATGACTGAAGTAATATTTACACAAATAAATCTGCAGCATAGCAAAGCGTCTACGGGTCTCCTGTGCCGTAGGCATGCAAAACTGCAAACTAACCCACACATAATACTAATACAAGAACCATTGGTATGTCACGAGCGTATCTGTGGTCTAGGTGCTATGTCGTGGGGGCAAATACTTCATTGTGAAGGGAATGTGAGACCGCGAGCATGTATTATCATGCCGAGGTTGATCGAACACACGATGTTAAAATAACTATGCTCCGGGGATATCGTTGTTGCAAAAATCATAGTCTCGGCCTACCTACCCTATGACTCTTCACAGCCACCTCCTTCGAGGGAGCTAAGAGAAGTAGTCAAGTATGTTGAATCCAATAATCTGGGGCTAATAGTGAGCTGTCATGCAAATTCACAGAACATTGTATAGGGAAGCAGCAAATGCAACCCCAGAGGTCTCAAGTTACTGGATTTTATCCTGTCATCCGATTTGATCTTTCAAAACACTGGTAACAAACCAACTTTTGTGACCAAAAGGAGACAAGAGATGATTGATTTAACACTCACTGGAAATCAAATCAACCGATGGCGAGGTTTGAAAGAGGACTCTCTTTGTGATCATCGTCTTATCGAATTCCGACTGGAAATTGATACAATATCAATACCTTCCGGTAGGAATCCTCGAAATGTGGACTGGGACAGGTATGGTGAGCTTGTAACAGAGCGATTACCAAACCTGGAAAAACTCAAATCAGCAGAAATGATTGAAGATGCTACTAAGAAATTAGAAGGTACTTTAATCAATTGCTTTAAGGAACTGTGCCCACTCAGGAAAAGTAGACAGGGGTTGGTGGAACCCTAAACTGTCGAGGCTTCGTGTACTGTCCATAAAAATTCTTAATAAGGCCTTAAAGACCCAAACAGAAGAGGACTGGGCTAATCATCGACTTATACAGAGAGAATATAAGAAACAAGTACGGAAAGCCAAACTTGAATCCTGTAGAAATTTCTGCAGTAACGTCGAAAAAATGAGGAAAACAGAGAGTTATAAGGTCCTTCATCTAGACCTCTCAGTAAGTTAAGGAACTGTGCCCACTCAGGCAAAGTAGACAGGGGTTCCTTGGTGGAACCCTAAACTGTCGAAGCTTCGTGTACCGTCCATAAAACTTCTTAATAAGGCCTTAAAGACCCAAACAGAAGAGGACTGGGCTAATCATCGACTTATACAGAGAGAATATAAGAAACAAGTACGGAAAGCCAAACTTGAATCCTGTAGAAATTTCTGCAGTAACGTCGAAAAAATGAGGAAAACAGCGAGACTTTGTAAGGTCCTTCATCTAGACCGCTCAGTAAAGCTGGATTCCATTCGAAAACCTGATGGTTCATACACCATTTCCAAATCGAAAACGTTTAATGCTCTAAGCATTAAAATATAAAATTAGTTCTGAAATAGACGAATTCAATAAAGGAGCTCTTGCTCAGAAAAAATATAGTTTTATTATTTTTTCCACAAAGCGTTACCAAAATTTGATGGCGATAAAGCGCAGTACCCCCTTCTTGGAGAAATCAAGCCTGGACATTTATGGAGTCCATTAAGAGTTTTATGCAACACCCTCGTTATTACTCGGCGTTGGGAATAGTACGCACTAAGATGATTGGGTCGGCAGCTGATATCCTAACAAACCACAATACGAAATTAAATGTCTACTCGAAAATCTATCGACTAGATTACGCATACCTACATATGTAGATCAGCGTCTGTTTTATGTCCTACTAGACGATATGAAGAGAATAGTTCAAGAAAGACGTACATTGTCTGAATTTCACAGTGAGGTCAGCAAGGCTAAATGTCTAAAATCGAGATGTCTGCTAGTCAAAACAATGCAGCAATGTTAGAATATGCTAACGAAGAAGCTGTGCCTACTTTTATACTAGGGCTAAACAGCAAATACACTAGTGGAACATTATACAGCAATAGCTCAAAAGACTTGGAGGCAGCCTATGGCATTGCATGTACAATATACCAAAAGCATGTGAATCAACAGTTTGATATACAGCCGCAGCGATTAAATCCAGCACGTCATCATTATCCCGAAAATTGTTCAGCACTACGATATGAAGACAGGCAACATCGATATAATCCAGGGATACAGGTATACGGGAATGATCAGCGATTTCAGCACCAACAGCAGCCGCAGAGACCACTACCCATGCGTGTTCACGACAGTCGGTTCTACGTTACCGAAACGACCTGGATTTATATCCGGCCAAGGACTGTCACTCCAGCGGCATTCCTCGTATGTAAGTATGGGGAATGTTTATGCTGCTACAACAACAACAACCACTACCCATGGAAGTCGACAACTCAAGAGAGCTCGTTCGGACCACAGAGAATGGTAAATATAATAACCCATATAAGAGAGACAGAGTTCAGTCAAATCAAAACATAAATCCTCAGAAATTACAGAGAATAAATCATACAGTCGAAAAAGAAAATAGAGTAGAAAATCTAGACTGTTTTGAAGACAAATTTGAAACAGGAAGTACTTTTTTAGGCATGTAAAAGGTTTGCCATGCATTGTAACAAAATGCGGTATGACTGGCAAACCAGTAACAGTTTTAGTAGATACAGGAGCAACAAATAATTATATAGGGAAATCCGTCCAAATTAGGTCAACATACACAAAAAACATTGCATGGAAACTCAGAAATAAAATCAAAAAAAGTTATTACACTATTCGGACACCACTTATATTTCTATGAAATTGATGAACTAAACGACTGCGATATGGGCCGGAGCCGAAATAATATAATATAAAAAATATTTTTTTTACATATTTTTCGGGCGATAAATTTTAAACTACTTCAAAATCGTCAACTATTTGAACAATGTCAAAGTTTTCAGTTCATTTAAGGAATCTTCAAAAAATTTATTAATACCAAATCTTTGTGAAAAATACATATGTTTCATTTACAATTGAATTAATAAAAATACATGACTACATTGTTCAAATACCCTTTTAGGCTAATAGAATAAGCTCAATTTTTATTACCTTGCAACACAAGTAATTATGTTTCGCCAGATTAATTTTAGTTTGGTTTTTTTACGTTTTTCGGCGCGTTTTGGTTGTAGTAGTTTAGTTTGATGATGCGACGTGTCATACTCTCAATACTCTAAGTTAAATAGCACACGCGAATTTCTCTATTCAATGAAAGGAAAAATCAGAATAAATAAAATAAAAATAAAAACATAGCATTTGGTCATACCCTACGAATCGCGCATGCATGGGCGACCGCCTTTTGTGCCGCCCTAACTTGATGTTGATTTCTAGCACCGAATGCACTTTTAGCTCCTTCAATTTATCCTTTAGAGTAAGCACCGCTTTGCCCAACATTCGTCCCACAAATTCGAATAGGCTTCTCTAGGTCACTTAAAGCTTAGATGACACAAACATCTAAAAAGGCACATTTTCTCTTTCTTATTCACATTTTCACTTTCACGCATTAACATATTTACCTCTTAGCAGCGGCAACGAGGTGATTAGAGATATCCTTCTAGTTGGCTATATCCCTAATAGCTTCAACATGGGATGGTCGTAGTCACATCAGCTTTTCTGTGCTTCAGCACATATGTTGATGATGCTTCTGATGGTGCAATTCCATGATTTCACGGCAGATGATTGGTTCCAAAGCAGCATAATCGCTTCGGCAAATCCTGCTTACAACGCACAGCCACTTTGGGGCGTTTGAAGTAGTACGTGTCAATGCGAACACATTGAACAATTAGTTGATGCTGATTGCACAACAACGGAACCTATAACACACAGAATTATTTATAAAATTCATAAAGCACTAATTATATACAATCATATATTTTAAATTCTTACCTTTATATTTTCGCCCACTTGTTGCTGTAGAATATTTTGCGAAATGTATGAAAAACAGAGTTGCATACTTACGAATATTCAGATCATAATGTTGCGCTTACACTATGATCACTACTTGAGGGCGGCGCTCGTTATTCTGCCAAATATCTTTTTATTGATGGTGTTGAAATTGCACAATTGCTAATTTTTTGCTAAACTGAACATATTTGTACGTATATATTTTTTAAAGATTTAATTCTTTTTAGACCTTTTTCAA
The DNA here is from genome assembly GCA_037575425.1 of Anastrepha fraterculus. Classification (NCBI taxonomy): domain Eukaryota; kingdom Metazoa; phylum Arthropoda; class Insecta; order Diptera; family Tephritidae; genus Anastrepha; species Anastrepha fraterculus. Next base: position 281,718 of record JAYXIM010024389.1, on the reverse strand, counting down.
TCACAAATGTTCAATATTCATATTATTTAAAGTAAAAAATTCACACTTTATAATAAACTCACCTTTAATATAAATAAAAATTTAATTAAAATATTATATTTCGCCCTCGCTCCATGATGATCCAAATGCGAGCTCCATACGCAAATTCTGATGGTGCTCCTTCTTTGCCGTGGTCCAAGGATTTCTTGTGGGTGGTCGATTCACTAAATTGCCGTCATTGGTAACGCGCACCTGTGGACTTTTTACGCACTTTTTATACAGCCTTTATTCACACGCAAAACCGAAAGGCCAACAAATTGCCACATAACGCTCGATCTGAACTTTTTTAGCGCGACAGTTCTTTTTCCTTTATTTCTCACTCACACTATTTGTCACTTATTATTTTTTTTTTGACGAACTCACGATTTTCAATCACGTTTGTCACACAAAAAAAGCCGTACCCGACCCGCCGTCTACACATGTGAAAAGGAAATGGGTCGAGGTCAGCCATTAAGGAAATTAGGAATTAGAAACAAAAATACCCTACAGGAATGATATAAATGGGCTCTACATTCCAGGGATAGTTTGCGTAAAGTAACGCAAACTACTAGTTTTTTCTAACATCATGCACTTATGTATGCAAATGCTACGAAAAATTATATCTATATATATATTATTTTTTTTTCTTCTTTTGCTTATCATTTTGTTCTTATTATAGCCAAAATATAATAAGAACAAAAGGAAAAAAATATATCACGCACACCACGGCAGGACACCTTGTACTTGGTTACGATCCACACATAGCCAAGACACGATCTTCCTATGCGGCGAATATTGCAGTGCCAATTAGTATGTACCCACCCCCTTGCGGTGAACATACATATTAAAATCACATTAATATGTGATTGTACCCAATTAGGTACATTTTTTGTTTTGGGTGGCAGGGTGTCTCATAGGGCTATGAAAATTGCTCATGGCCAAATAATAACAAAAAAAAACTAAAATGCCTTGTGCATATTTAGTCAACAAAAAAAATATATATTATTTTATTTTTGTCTTCTCCTTCGCTGTGATCAGCACTGCACTGACCAGCCAAATGCACCACTACCAATACAATCCACAAAAGCTAATTAAGCAATTAAGCAACTATTTATAAAGCCGTGTACACACTACACATTTTCGGTTAAAAAATTAAATTCAAAATTAAATTCAAAATCCTTTTGTTTGTAGAAAAGAAAACAAAGGACTGAGTCTAGAGCGGAAACTAGGCCTTTTCGCCTGGACAAGCAGAGCGGAAACTAGGCCTTTCCGCCTAAACAAGCAGAGCGGAAACTAGGCCTTTCCGCCTGGACAAGCAGAGCGGAAACAAGGTCTTTTCGCCTCAATGAAGATAGGGGATTGGAGACGAGGCCTCTTCAACCCCAGCTGTAGCATGAACGGTGGCGTGCGCGTGGATCGGAAACCAGGCCTTTTCGACCACGTGCGCAACCAACGATAATGCGCCAAAATAAAAGGACGGGCGACAATACACTGGCGACTAGGCCTCGCCAGGTATCACGGCCCTAAATGATTTATACATAACGAAGCAATAAATTTGAAATAATAAATTTTAGTTCTTTTTCGTGTGCAATATTAAATCCACGTACATAAAATTTAATCTTTGCAGCATTTCAGACGGCACCAGCAGCCTCCGATGTCTTACCAATATACCGAACGTTGGCTGACACCTCCGTCCTAAAACAATCATTGCTTATCGCAAGGGGGCCGGCATGTTTAGGCCACACCCTAATATTCAATATACATTTTTAGCCACCCTAATGGTAACTGCGCCTACCGTTCCGACTGTTGCTAACCACCGTTTCCAGTCGCTGCAACGTGAAGGCCGTTAACCCTGGCATTTCCCCGCCGAACAGTTAAAACGTTTACCGTGTTAAACGTTGTTCGGCGAGGTTACTTTCACTTTAATCCTTATAATAAATTTCACTGCGATTGTACAATCAGGAGCAACAGGACGTGTCAGCCAGCTAAAGGTAATATAAATTATAAATTACACTTTACTAATACTTAACATACATCCTTCTATGCATATATCTATGTATATACTGCAATAGGCTAAAGGATATAAACTATTAATTATACTTAATATAATAATCAATATATGTACAATAATACGTAAGCAACGTATTGCATATATGTATATTTCTATGCACATCTATAGGTATATCTATCTACATATGTATAGACTGCCAATAAACTTTAAAGAATATATACTGACACTGTGCTTTTCATTTCTTTATAAAATATTTCATCGGAGTGACCGTGGAGGCCCACATTTCAAACCGCCCATTGCGTCGCATTCCGATTGAGAACAATATGATTTTAGGTGAACAGGGATTACTTGTAAAAAAGCAGAAGTAAATTTATTTGATTATAGCCTGAAATATAAAAAGAGGATGGAAGAACAAAAATGTAATTACACCTTAGATAATGAGAGTTATAAGGAAATTTGTCATATATTTGTAATCTATATATATAAAAAGAAGTTACATTTCCTTGGTAATCTTATAACTCAAGAACGGGCTCACCTATCCAAACCAAATTTTTAGGCTTTGTTTGGACTATTCAGTAGATGGTTTGTGTTTTAAAATTTTAAGAATCGGATACCAGGGTCTCGAGAAATAGGACAAAACGTGAACCCGGGTAACCCTAGGATGTGTTTGTACAATATGGGTAGCAAATGGGAGCTGTTGATGATTTCTATAGTATAGAGTATTTTTCATACCGTTCCGTGACTAGGGTCTCGAGATATAATCCAAAACGTGGACACGGGTAACCCTAGGATGTGTTTGTACAATATGGGTAGCAAATGGAAGCTGCTGATGGTTCTATAGTACAGAGTATTTTTGATGCCGCTCCGTGACTAGGGTCTCGAGATATCGCCCAAAACGTGGACCCCGATAACTTAAGGATGTGTTCGTACAATATGGGTAGCAAATGGAAGCTGTTGATGATTTCAATAGTATAGAGAATTTTTCATACCGTTCCGTGACTAGGGTCTCGAGATATAATCCAAAATGTGGACCCGGGTAACCCTAGGATGTGTTTGTACAATATGGGTAGCAAATGGAAGCTGCTGATGATTCTATAGTATAGAGTATTTTTAATGCCCCTCCGTAACTAGGGTCTCGAGATATAAACCAAAACGTGGACCTGGATAACCCTAGGATGTGTTTGAACCACATGAGTATCCATTTCGGCAAAAATGTAAAGCAATTATGGATTTAATTGTGAAATTATATGTATTTGGGGAGGTGCGTTGCCATATGTACTCCATCGAATGGCAGAAAAGGGGATTGCCGCACGCACATATACTAATTTGGCTCTTACATAAAATAACTCCGGATCAAATCGATAGCCTTATATCAGCTGAAATTCGTAACCACACTGCTGATCCTGGGTTATTTCAAGTTGTCGTTATACATTACATTTCCTTGGTAATCTTATAACTCAAGAACCGCCGACCGGATTAACACAAAAATTTTAAAGTTCTTTTCTATCTTTAAGGAGGTGGTTTGTGTGAAGTTTGATTGAAATCGGTGCAGCCGTTCCTGAGTTATGACATTTTATGTGAGTAATGGTTTCCTATCATACCAAATGCCTGTATGGGAAAAACAATAACAAATACACAGCCGCTTATGAGCGTTTCTGTTGTACTGTTGTGGTTGTAAGTGTATCATGTTAATATTAATTTTGGGCGAAAATATAATAAAAACTCGAGCATTCAAGGAACTGGAAAAACATTTTTAACTTTATTTATTTTAGCATAATTTATTTAGCGTAAAAAATTGAAATGGAAATTAAAGAATCGAAGTATAATTACAAGTTTTTATCGGCTCTTTCACCTTACCTGTATATAGGTGACCACCACAATCAAATTTTAAAAAAGTACAGAAAAGGCTATTGTGACATCTTTAGAAAGTATGTTGAATGAAAAAAATCAACTAATTCAACTGTTTAAACATTTTACGAGTTCTATAAAGAAAACTTAATATGAAAAATTTCTTGCGATATAAAAAAAACATTTTATGTATGGTGGTGCGAAGCCCACTGGGTGATGCTAGTTATAAATAAATTACTTAAAGAAGGAATTATTCAACCAAGCAAAAGTCCGTATAATTTCCCTATATGGACCGTTCCTAAAAAGGGTACCGATGACCAAGGCAGACCCAAGAGACGGATGGTTATTGATTTTGAGAAAATAAATTCCCACACAATTATACATTGGCACACGATACCCGATAGAGTAGTACGGAGCAAAATTAGTATACAAACCTGGTCATCAAAATGTTGTAGCAGATGCACTTTCTCGACAACAAATAAACACCTCAACGGATTGCTCAGCCCAGTCGGCACAAATCTCACTAAGAGAATTAATGAAAAAAGTGAGACAACCATTCAACTCGTTCAAAAACCAAATAATTATTATAAAAACCAATAAAGAAAAAGAAACCGTATCTTAGACAATATTTACCGACCATTTTAGACACACAATAACTTGTATTCCAACGATTCACAAATTTTATGCAACAAGTTGAAGGAGGTAGTCAGACCAAACGTTACAAACGCTTTAAGGGTAGAAAATGAAGAAATATTTCACCTTGGAAAATATATTATTCGTACATTTTCAAATTGTACGTTTGTACAAGCACAAACACTCCTTACTGATATTACGAATATCGATAGAAAAAAAGAGATTATTATTCAAACTCACAGAAGAACTCATAGAAATTACAAAATAAATGCTCAAGAGATATTTTTAAACTACTACTGGCCAAACCAAAAAAAAAAAGTGCAGTACGGAGACAAACATATGCGAAATATGCCTTGTACATAAATACGAACTACGGGATTCCGTGCGGTCTTCACTGTTTTCAGCATTAATATTCCAAAGAGCATATGAAGCCGAATTACTCCGACTACAGCAGATTTGAAATGAAGACATTTCATTTAAAAAACCGTGGAGAGTTAACGACGTTGACACATACACTACACAGATACACTACATACATACAGGTACACTGCAAACAAACAATAATAATGATAAACAGAACAAACATGGTCTTTGTCCCTTCATACAACAAATACTTCTAACACATTTTTATTTTGAACCAAATTGTATTTAGAAATAGTAGTTACGACAAACCGTCACGAAATGTATTGTATGCCGTGGGTTATTCTCTTTCTCCGCTTTGTGCGGTGCTTCGTAGTATTTGTGAAAAATGTGAACTACATGATTACGACGAACATTGATGCAGCCGATGACTCAGTAAGTGGCGCCGTTGGTAAACTAGTGCATATTGATTATGACAACGCTGAAGAAGTGAGTTTTGTATGGCTTGACTTTCCTGATACTCCAAAAACCGGACAAAAACTTCGAAAGAAATGCAGTGCACATATGATAGCTAACAATATTAGTGAAACAGCAGTACCGATGGCTAGACGTAGCTGAACAATACCATTAAATCACAATAAAATTATAAATATTATAAATGCAAAACGTACAAATCTTCCTGTAGTTTGTGCATGTGCCAGTACCATACATAAATCTCAGGGCGGTATATATTCTGAAATAGTCTATGAATACGATAAAAGCAGTCACAATCGCTAGTGTATGTCGCACTGTCACGTGTTAGTTCCATTGATGGATTGTTTATAATTACACGCAATGATGATTTGCGATTCTACCATGGCCGGAGACCATCAACGAGACCATGGCAGCCGGTTCTACGTTACCGGAATGGCTCGGGCTTTTCTCGACCAAGGGCTGCCACCCCAGTAAACTAGTCCTGTCTAGTGTACCGTATCCCACCCCCAATCTCTCGTCACAGGACCAATCCCTTGCAGCACGTTTGTTCCAAATACTTCTCTTCAGAGCTGGCGTCGGAGCCAACCCTAAGCCAGAGGTATTTTACTGCTGCATATGCCGCAAACGGCTCCACCCGAACATCACCTCGGTTGGTGCCATCTTAAGACCTGTTCAGGCCTTAAGACTCACAGGGAGGGGTCCACAAGGTATGTGGCCACGTGTTGCTCCCGCCATCAGGCGGCCCCTGCCTCAACGGCGCTACCGTCCTCAGTGCCGGCACTTCAAACTGCCGCCCCCAATACCTCAACGGTAAGGAGCCCTCAGGCGCAACACAACTCCCCCATTGACCCGCAAACCTCCTGCACCTATCACAGTGTGGGGAAAAACCAACAGCTCTTGGTCCACCGCACTGTCTGCTCCGTGTGTCAGACTAGGGTCCCTCAGAACCTGACAACAGTCCAGTGCAATTCTTTCAATGGCTGTTGCCACTTTGGGAGGTGCTCTGGCCTGCGCACCACCCGTGAGTGGACACGCGACTTCGTTGCCCCCTGCTGCAGAGCTCTGCACCCGCAACCGCCCCCTGCGGCGCGGCCGTCTGTCCCCAACAACTTTTGCGGAACGCACAGCAGGACCAACGCAGACAACACCACGCGTCCCTCACCCCACGAGTTGCGATCACACTCCCGAGGAGTTTTGAACTCTTACAACTGAACTGGAACGGACTTACGAGTAACTGCACGCTAGCTCCCCCCTGATCACCAGGGACAGCTACAACACGCACAGAAAGGATCGCGAGCCAGACAACGGTGGAGACTTAGCGTTTATAGTCCACCATACAGTGCAGTATCGTCTCATCGATGAAGGCATCGGCCGCAGGGACAGCACCTTAGAATGTCAAGGAGGTGAGGCAATGCCGAACTCGAAATCTATAATATTTACAAGCCCCCTGTCACCTGCTGCCCGGCAGGATATCACCCTGATGTGCGCTCATCAGGGGTGAAAACCGATTGGTAGTAGGTGACTTTAATGCGCATCACGATCTTTGTCATTCAAGCCTGCCAAATGATCGAAGGGGACAGCTATTGGCAGAGCAGATAGACGATTCGACATTCATCACTGTAAACGACGACGCCCCCACTAGGGTAGTGGGCAATTGCAGCACCTTCCCTGACATCACAATTGTTGGCGCAGGTCTGATAAATAGCATAACCTGGCGACCTATGCTATCGCTTTCATCAGACCCATTATCATCTCGATCGAAAAACCTGTCGACTTTGTTTACGCGGATCACCGGCCATACATCAACTTTAACAAAGCTGATTCGACCAGAACAATCACATGAACCATCCAAAGCCATCGGCCCTGACGGACTAAACATGCTGATGCTGAAAAAGCTGGGTCCATTGGGAGTAGAATAACTGCAGCAGGTTAAACTCCCATTTATCCAGAATCGACCTCGAAATACTAAACATATGTCCAGCATTTGAAGGCACCCCGCTCGACACTAACTACCTTTTCATATGCCCCATCTAACCCACCCATCTAACACCCCTCTCCCTCTAGACCCAACCCGTCGAAACAGCTAGTTTCCCTTCCATATTTTCTCGCTATATCGACACAATCGCGTCAAGAACATATGTATATTTTCCATTTCAGTTACCACAAACCAATTGTATACACTACGAGTATTGCTATTGTACCATCAATACAAAATGTACAGGCTATTAAAGCATCGATTAATGTACAAATCTCAGAAGTAAATGAATAATAATATTATCCACTATTATTGTATGTAATTTTATAAAAAATCACTTCATTTATTCATGTGCAAGATAAAAAAATCATAAAAGCGGATTTCTTTAGTTAAGGGGGGGGGGGTAGGGTTAATTCCACTAAAAATATGCACTTATTTAAGAATTTTTTTTGGAAAGATGATTCATGTAAATTTATTTATCCAATTAGCATACTGTAAACTCATATTTCAAAAATATTTTCAAAAATTTTCACAAGAAAATATACAAAATTGAGCCGTTGACAGAAGATCTACGCAGACGTCTCGAAAAAAAGGCAATTTGCGGTGGACAGTTTTTCTCAGCATTGGATCATCTGAAATCAAAAAATCAAAGAGTTTTCATTAGGTAATCAATTGTCCGAGGTAACCCTGTCGAGTTTTTATTTAAAAAAAATTTTTTTTCAATTTTTTTTAACATTTGAAGTAGAAGTGCGATTTTTAGACGATAAATCGCATAATATTGTTTATTGTAAAATAAACAAAAATTGAAAAAACAAAAAAACCTCCCAGGGTTACCTCGGTAATTATGTAGAGAAAGTGTGTACTAAATTTCAGGAAGATCGGTGAAGTAGATTCAGAGAAAAAGTGTCCACCGACTTGAAAAACGTCGTTTTCCAGAAAATCGAATTAAAGTTTTCTATAGCAGGTAGCCGAGTCGGAGCGGCCAACGGTTATAATGCTCTAACTTTGTGAGTTTTGAACCGATTGACTTAAAATTTGGACACAACATTCTTGAGATTATGTACATTCATTTTCTCAAATAAACCAAAATCGATTTTTTTTTACCCTAAAAACCCTACCCCCCCCTTAACTTGAACTTCTTAAAAAACTTATTTCTCAATTTTTTATGATGTTTGAGTTCTTTCGTGCACCGAGGAAACTTATAATTTACACGCCTAAAGCCTTAAATATCTTAAAGCATTCTTCAACTTCAATATTGCAAGTCGCCAAAGGCACTTTCTAGCATAAAAAAGTTCTCACAGGGCATTGCATTGCATACATTAAGCGTCGCGGACAAACGTGTTGTTTATTCGTTGCTGGTTTGCTAACGACTGAACGATGGAGAGTAAGAATACGTGTCATCAATTGATGTATGGGATGGACACCACTGCTATAGATGTAATATCAAAAGGCATTTCGATTCCTCCCACAAAAATTTTCTACTCCAATCCAATATTTATTTATTTTGGTTTAAATATCCCACTGGGCTGCTCCCATTCTCTCGTTCTCACTTATACACTCACATTTTTCATTTTGGAATAGACTCTATTTACTCTTGAATTCTTCTAGATAAGCAAACGAGACTTGTTGTGAGAGAAATAACACTGCCTACTTTTAGGCGCTTGTTTGTTTTTGCAAACTTGTAGGAATATATTTTTGATGTCTACTTTTTGGCGTTATATTTATTTCCTTGGCGCCTACTGCTTGGGGCGTTTTGTGGTCCCAATTTTTTTGGCCTTTTTTTGGTGCCTACTTTTTGGCGCTTATTTCCGTTTCCTGGCTAGTGCTTGTGCGTATATAAAGTTCTATCCATTCCGGGGTCGGATTTATTGGTATTGCTTTGCGGTACCTCGTGCCGTTGCTGTGGTCCTGGAATCGCTGCGTTTGTACGGGTGATAAACGCTCGGAGTAGTGCGCGTTGTTGCCACGGTTTGTGCCCTTCTCCGTTTTTTATAAATTTTGTCTATTTGTATTGTCTGCAAATGTTGTGAATTTATTAAGATATATAATCTTTCTCTCTACCTCTCTCTCTCATTCTCTCTCAGGTCTCTCCCTCTTTCTTTGTCTACCTTGAAAGTTTTACTTTTGTTATGTGTACTACGCTACACACACTTTTATTTTTGGTCCACATACTTACAATGAAGGACTTATGGTAAGTCTACATAAACACAAGAGCACATTTTCTTATTATTGTATTTCAGAAGGTATACAATAATTGAAAAAACTGTTGATGTGGTTTTCTTGGAATTCATATTTATTTATTCATAAGTTTTAAATTAAAATATTTCACTTATGTTATAACATTGGTCCATAGTTCCTTCAATAAATGTCATCTTTCCAACGCCAGATGCAGCTACAACTCCCCAAGCCATTACGTTACCTCCGGCGTGCTTGACAGCAGGTATCAAATTTTTCATGTCAATATCCGCATTTCTTCTCCTCCATATTCAAGGCCAACTATAACTTCCAAATACATATATTGAACTTCCTTTCATCAGTAACTAACACTTTAGACCAGAAATGCAAACTCAAGCTGAAAGCGACGGTTTTTTTTCTGATGTCAGAGTCTTTCTATGTGATGTTCTGCTGAAATATCAACTATTATTAAGATATCTTTTAATAGTTCTTGGATGAATACATTTCTGGATATCTTGTTAATATGTTGAACCAATTTTGGAGTTTTTGAATTCATACGAATTAGTAAGATTTATTTTCTTTCTGTGAATCAGAAGATATTTTTTTTTTCGGGTTCAATATTTTATCCACTTGACAAGACTAATGACAAACCATGAAAAAAACAATCACATATATGTATTGTAATATCAATGACGATTTATCAACTGAAATTTTCGAATAAAGGTACTTCAGAGGTAATTTTTCAATGCTTGAGTGATGTCTTACCAATTTAACACGCGGTGCGTCGTTTTCATTAGCTTGTGTAGTTAAAATCTCACAAATAAGAATATTATCAACACATTCACTGAATTTTCACAACCATGTAATTTCTTCTCCTTTTGTTTGTTTGTGTCGTATTGGCAAGGTACCTGGCGCCAGACTTGTCAAAATCGCGAAAAATAAAGTACCTGTTTTGGGAAACATATAAAATCAAGAATGATAGAGAAAATGATTGCGCCTTCCGAATGCACCGTGTCGTAAGAGTCCATCTATAAACAAACAAAAGAAACGAAAATTACTTGTTTTTGAAGAAGAAGAGTAGGCGAAAGCAATGGAAATAACCAAACCCAAGAAATTATACGCACACATACATACTTTCTAGCCACGGCGTCCTCCACAAAAAACTGGATTTGGAGGCTTTATATTCATTTCTGCTTTAACAATTTAACACGCGCTTTGTTAGCATTAGTTGGTTTAGCTTTAATCTCATAAATCACAATATTACGAAGGTTAGGTTAGGTTAGTATGGTTGCCCAGGGAGTGAGCACACTTGGACGAAGAAGGATTCGTCCTTTGTGATACCATTGTCAAGGAAGTGAGGAGAGGGGAAGGACCGATGAGGTGCAGGGAGAGGGCGGGGAGAGGTGGTGATGGAAAGGTTAGGAGCGTGCGGATTATGAACGATGACTATGCTTGCGTCAACCGCTTTGTGCTGCTGATGAAACTCATCAGATTTTTAATGTCAGCGCCAGCTATGTCAGCAGGCGTGGGAAAGAAGTAAGAGCCAAGATGATTGAATCTTAGCCCCGCCAGAGCAGGGCAGCTAAGGAGAAGGTGCTGAGATGATTCCACCTCATCCTCCATACATCCAGCACAGAAAGGACTCGAGGTGATTCCAAGTCTCACAGCATGCATTCTTCGCGCATTGTGTCCTGTGAGAGAACCCACTAGATTGGAGAGCTGATATTTTGTCAGCCTCAGAAGCTCACCCGAGCGCCTTCGGTCCACACGTGGCCAGAAGGATTTCGCGACTTTGCACGTTTGTGCATTTGCCCAGCGCTCGCTGAGTTTGCGCGATGCCCATCTTTCCAGGAGCGGACCGCAGGTAGTCAGGGGGATTCCAATTTTCTCCCTCCGCGGGGAAATCACCTCACATGTCCCTTGTCTGGCCAGCTCATCTGCCTCACAGTTTCCCGCAATGTCGCTGTGACCGGGAACCCAGATGAGGCTGATGTCAAAGAATTCGGACGCAGTCGAAAGTGAGGTCAAGCATTCCTTGACCAATTCCGAATGCACCGTCATAGAGCCGAGGGCCCTTATTGCCGCTTGGCTATCGGAGTAAATATTTACCTTCTTGACTGTTAGTACACATTTGAGTAGCCAATCAGCTGCCTCCTTGATTGCGGCTTCCTCTGCCTGGAACACACTGCAGTGGTCCGGTAACCTGAATTTTAGTCTGATGGGGAGCCCTTCGCAAAAGACTCCTCCGCCAACCTTTCCTTCCAACTTCGATCCATCCGTGAACAAGTTCACCAGGCCCTGCCCCCAAGTGTAGCCCCCCGTCCACTCTTCCCTTGACGGGTTGTGAGTGGAGAATGTTCCGGTTGGACTAAACAAGGGTATACACTGGTCTATTGACAGAGGGATGAACTCAAAGTTTCTAAGGATGCTTAAGTGCCCATAAGGGAGGTTGAGCTCATAGCTCCAGCCCCTCAGTCTGATTGCGGTACGTGTAGCGGCAGTTCTGCGTGCGATATCTACGGGTACCACATTTAACATTGCGTTGAGCGCCAGAGTAGGAGTCGTTCGAAGCGCCCCACTGATTCCAATGAGTGCCGACCTCTGAACTCTTTCCAGCTTCTTCACCAATGTCGTCTTCTCTAGTGAGTTGCACCAGACTATGACTCCATATAACAAGATAGGCTTTACAATAGAATTATACAGCCAGAAAACAACTCGAGGCGAGAGGCCCCATCTTTTGCCAATTGCACCCTTGGACCCATACAAGGCGATTGTTGCCTTCTCACCCTTTCCTCAATATTGGGCTTCCATGTAAGCTTGCTGTCAAGGATAATACCTAGGTACTTCACCTTGTCAGAAAGCATCAGAGGAGCGCCCCATAGTGAGGGAAGTTGAGCTCTGGGTATTTTATATTTCCTCGAAAATAGGACGAGCTCCGTCTTAAGAGGATTCACCGACAGGCCACAATCCGTTGCCCATCTAACAACGGTATTCAGATATCCCTGCATCAAGTTGTACAGAGTATCAAAAAATTTTCCTCTAACAATTAGTGCCACGTCATCCGCGTAGGCAATTACCCTGCAGCCCCCCTTCACCAGCTCCTCCAACAGATCATTTAGAACAACAACCCAGAGGAATGGTGAGAGAACCCCACCTTGCGGAGTGCCTCTACTCACCTGCCGGTGGATGGAGATACCGCTCCACTCTGCCGTGACAGTTCTGTCGAGTATTTTGTGGATACATCTTATAAGGTCGGTTCCGACCCCTAGTTTACCTAGAGACCTGGTAATTGCCTCCGGGAGGACGTTGTTAAAAGCCCCCCCAATGTCGAGGAAGGCGCCTACCGCAAACTCCTTCTGAAGAAGAGACTCTTCGATTTCTTCCACGATTGTATGTAGGGCAGATTCCACCGATCTACCCTTGCAATAAGCATGTTGAGTATGCGACAGCCGCCCCGAGGAATTTCGCTTCTTATGTGCAGATCAATCAGTCTCTCAAGGGTTTTCAGTAAGAAAGATGAGAGACTAATTGGTCTGAAGTCCTTAGGGGAGACATGCGAGCTCTTGCCTGCCTTGGGTATAAAGACAACCCTCACGTCCCTCCATGATCTTGGTATATAGCCCCTGGCTACGCAGCTCGCATAGATGGGGCTCAACCAACGGCATGATACCTCCACAGATTTCTGCAGTTGGGCAGGAATGATGCCGTTAGGACCAGGAGACTTGAAGGGCCTAAAGGAGTCAATGGCCCAAGCCAGGCGACGCTTATCCAGCAACCAGCCCCGGTCCGGAATGCAAGTTGAAATGCCATCCAGGCCGGTGCTGCTAGGTGCTGGGCTCATCGGAAAATGGGCGTCGAGAAGTAACTTCAGTGACTCCTCGCCGCTCATCGCCCAACGCCCCGATTCGTGTCTTAGGTACCCCAAGGGAGCGGAACTCTTCGTGAGTACTCGTCTAAACCTGGAGGACTCATGGCAGCCATCTACGCTCTCGCAGAAGCTTCTCCAAGAGTCCTTCTTAGCCTTTCTAATTTCGGACTTGTATATTCCTAGCCCTGCTTTATACAGTTTCCATCCCGAGGGAGACTTGTATATTCCTAGCCCTGCTTTATACAGTTTCCATCCTGAGGGAGACCTAATTCTTTTAGCCCTGTTAAAAAGGCGTCTGCATGAGGCCCTAAGCTCAGATAGCTCCGTTGTCCACCAGGGCGGTTTTTCCTTCCTGGGAAAAGCTGTTATTGGACAAGAGGTTTCCAAGGCCTTGTTGCAAGCTGAGGTGAAAGTTTCCACCAGTTCGTCGATCGCTTCTTCCGATAGATCTAGATTTCCTCCCGGTGCTTTGGGGAGTAAGCTCAGCAAATTTCTATAATATGCATCCCAGTCCGTCCTCCTCAGGTTCCTGTAAGGGGATCTTATTGGACGAGTTTGAGTGAGAGAGAACTGAATGTACCTATGGTCCGAGAAGGAATGAGTGTTTAGCACCCTCCAATCGGAGATTCGGTTTATCAGTGAGGAAGAAGCCAGAGTAAGGTCAAGCACCTCTTCTCTGGCTGCGGTAATAAAAGTGGGGTCCTTACCCCTGTTACATATAAACAAGTCCCCGTTTAAAATATAATCAAAAAGTGACTCACCTCGTGCATTGATGTTAGAACTTCCCCAGCAGGTGTGATGGGAGTTCGCGTCAGTGCCTATGATAACGCCGATTTTCCTGCGTTTTGCTTCAGCCAGGGTTTCCCTTAGCAGCGCCGGAGGTGGTTCCACCTCGTCATCATGCGCCATATATACGGACATCAGCCATAGCTTTACAGCCGGGCCCTCCAGGCTCACCGTCACAATGTCTTCATTGCTGAAATTAGGCAAAATAATTGCGTTAAGTTCCCTCCTGATGAGTATACAGGATCTTGGTTTACCTGCTATCCGGCTCCTGGATCGGGACTATATCAGCTCCACCTTGCTCAAGGTGGATAAGTAAGTTGGCGGACGCCGCATGTCCACAGGAGCTTCCTCTACTATGGGCCTTGCTTCTCCCAGCACTTCCGGATGTGCGGGGGCATCTTCTCTGGCATCGGCCAGCTTGGCTCCCTCCCATACCTCTCCCACCAAGGCTACTGCCGCCCTATACATCGAGGCTGACCGTTCGTCAGCGCAAACGATTCTCTTGTAGGAACCGTAGTGCCATCCAGCGCTTTCACAGCTTGGAGGTGGTCCAGGGTTTTCCCTCGCCACCTTCATGAATACGGCAGAGATGGCGGACGTACTCTGGCCTGGCTGCCGTTTAGGCTTAACGGAGGGTCCTCGAAGAGATACCCCCGAGGTCCCCGGAAAGCTAGGGGAAAGTCCTTTGCTGGTGCTGGCTACCCCATCCAGCGCCACTGCTCTAGGAGTCGCAGACGGTTCCGTCTGTGATCCGCTACCTATCAAAGGTGGGTTCCCACCTTTAACTCCCGGATTTATGGAGAAAGTCGGTTCCGACTTTCCCCCGGTGTCCCCCTTGGTCACTGCCCTACACGTCGATTCCGACCCCTTACCCCCACTAGAGACTACCCCCCGGGGCGTAGGTTTTTTGGGAGATGATTTCACTCCTCCAGTCCTGAGAGAGGTGGTTTTGGGGTTCGGTTCCGAACTCCCGCTACCCCCTGAAGCTTTCTGCAGGGTTATTGTTTTGTTTGTTGTGTTATTGTTTGTTGTTGTTGTGTTTCTGTTTTTGTTTACGAAGACATTCACTGAATTTTCTCAAACATGTATATTTTCTCCTCTATTTGTTTGTTATGTATTGCGAAGGGAGCTGACGTCAGACTTGTCAAAATCGCAAAAATAAAGTAGCTGTTTTTTAATGGCTCCACCTAAGATACCCAATTCGCCTTGTATTGTACCTTGCAAATCAGTATTCAATACTATGTACTACATATATATATATATATATATATATAATTGGCGTATACACCCTTTGTGGGTGTTTGGCCGAGCTCCTCCTCCTATTTGTTCTGTACGTCTTGATGTTGTTCCACAAATGGAGGGACCTACCGTTGCCGACTCCGAACGGCAGATATTTTTATGAGGAGCTTTTTCATAGCGGAAATACACTCGGAGGTTTGCCATTGCCTGCCGAGAGAAGACCGCTATTAGAAAACTCTTTTTCTTAATTTTGGTGTTTCACCGAGATTCGAACCGACGTTCTCTATGTGAATTCCGAATCGTAGTCACGCACCAGTCCATTCGGCTACGGCGGCCGCCGACTATGTAGTACATAAATATGTATAAATATATATATAATTAGCGCTTACACGCTTTCTGGGTGTTTGGCCGAGCACCTCTTCCTATTTGTGGTGTGCGTCTTGATGTTGTTCCACAACTGGAGGGACCTACAATTATAAGCCGAATCGAATGGCAGATATTTTTTTATTAGGAGATTTTTCAAGGCAGAAATACACTCGCAGGATTGCCATTGCCTGCCGAGGGAAATAATTATTGTAATAAGCCAACAATTCCGATCATTCTGAAGTCATTTCGATAATAACCTTAATATGAATACAAATTCAGCTAATTGGATACTAAAAATATCACATACATACATATTGTAGCGAAAAGTGAAGTTTCGCGAACCGACTAGGAACTTCGCTATTGTTGGAGATGTACATAATATGTATATATATTATTATGTATATAAGCCAAGGTGGATTTATTAAGGTGACAGCATTCACCCAGCTGAATTTTTCGCCGTAGGTATGGCTTACGTCAAAATGATATGCTTTGTTTGTATGTATTGGTATGTTCACATTCGAATGTTTACATTTGATTACTGATTTTGACGTGATGCTTGAACCAAACGCAACAACAAATACATGTAGGGTTTTACTTATATGTGTTTGCTGTCACCTGTAATAAATTCGCCTTGATATAAGCAGAGGTGAACGTGCACATGTACTGTAAAGAGTTGGAAATAGAGTAAAGCAAGCGTGTTGCCATTCATTTGTGACTTTTATTTGGCAATTTAGTAATCAAACTCAGAGAAGTTATTGTAAGAGGTTTATTTGCATTCTAACGTAAGAAAATTCGTAACAATTTAAGTCCCAAGAACAGGACCTTGAAAATGGTAAAGTTGAAGGAACTCAAGGCTCAGCAGCTTAAGAAAGAGTTGGAACAGCTGGGCTTTTTAACTACTGGGTACAAAGCAGAGGGCGTCGATTTAGACGAATATGTGTATGTGCTCTAGCTAGAAGCTTGATGACTCCCAAAATGGAAGAGAAGCAAAATCTACAGGATCTTCAGCACGAAAATATCAGCAGGTGTCACAAATGTCAGCCGAGCTGTCGTTCAAGTTTGATGCGCAACTGGAAAGTCAGGATACACGTATATCCAAATTAGAAGCTGAGAAGACACATTTAACGTCACAACTGGAAACAACTGAGTCTGAGATTGATGCAGTGAAGAATCGCATCTGTGAACTACAGCTAAATCATCCGAATATGTTGAGCGGTTCGAAAGTAAAAGCACCATCATTCGACGGCACCGTACAATTCCGATACTTAAGCTGCAGCTCTAATCAACAACACCTCCAAATCACTGGAGTACTGCAGACAAAGTTGCTACATTCGTTGCCTCCATCAAGGGTTCCGCTGCCGAAGTACTGCAGGCAGTCCCAGAAGCCCAACGGGGTAATTACGAGGGTCTCATGACAGCAATAGAGAGATGTTATGGGAGTGAGGACAGGCAACAAAAAAGAATATTATCAACAGCTCCAGATGGTACTGACGAATAGCTACCAGAAGGCAAATGAGAGCATACAGTAATACGCGATAGAGATTGAGCGGTTGGCACATTGGCGTATGTGAAGAAACAGCAGACTTCCTTGGAAAGATGAAGTACCAGGCAAACATAAGAGGTATACGATATCCGGCCACGAAATGAGCAGCATACTCAACACCGAAGGGTTGTCGTTTTCGATGGCACAGGAAACAACAGCTGTCTTGAGCAAGCCCATCGGGTTGAAGTTGAAGAGCCTATCTCTATAGAGGAAACCATGAAGAAAGTAATAAGGGAGTCCTTTCCTCAATTTACATGAAGGAGCTCGGATTTACTGTGTTGCAACAGCGCTAATCCCGGACATATGACCCGCAACCGCAGTATACTACGCAGCCAACTGAAGACGAACTCAGGTGGAAGGACTGACGATGGCGCTTCCAAAAACAGCAGGCATTAGCTAAAACGAACAAGCTCTAAGGGGCGAGAACTGGTTCCCACAACTGAATGTCCCGCAGTTTCTGTCTCGCAAATTGGACGGTAAAACAACGACTTGTCGATAAAGGGAACTATAAATGGTCGATCCCAGGTGCTTACTCTGGGCACAGGTGCAATGAACTTGATCATCCGGTCAGATTTGGTAAAACGCAATGTGGATGCTGGTTGACTACAAGCTGCAGTCAGTTACGGGAGAGTGAGCTACGATATCCGGAACGGTAGTTTGCAAAGTTTACCTTGGACTTGAGTAAATGGGTTCTATCAAAATATGGAGATAGCGCTGAGCACCGGGTATGAGCTAAGTGTACAGTCCAGAAAAGTAAACTTAAGTCACCGTCAACGGATTCCGCCAAAATTTAAAGCAGTCATATAGGCTAATGAAGAAGGAGGATGTGAGACAAGCGAAATGTGAGTCATAGTCCAGTAATCACCAGTTATCTTGGCTAAAGAAGCTGATGTTGGGAAATGCCGGGCTGTAGAAGCCATAGTAAACAGCGATGGATCACATCAGGAAAGGGAAGAATCTCAGGAAGCAGGAAGAAAAACCACCGATTTCATAATCACTTGGTTGCAGGAAGTAGGGCGGCTAGAGAGGACGAAAGCTAAGAGGTTTTTGGAATAGAACAGGACATGCAAAGCCAATTCACCAAGTTCTACTTCGAATTCTACTAGCAAAGCGCGAAGAAGCAAATAAGATAGTCCTGGATGTGCAGCAAAGTGGAATTATTGAGACATCAATAAGCCCGTGGAGCTCACCGAATGTGATGGTTGAGAAAAAAGAAAGCTGAATGAAGTCACAAAAAGGACAATTATCCATTACGAATAGAAGACAGCCTTCAGCATAGGAGAGGGTTGTGGCAGTTTTCTGTGAAGCCTTTCAGATTATAAGATAATATAACGCACCAGCAACCTTTGAGCGTCTGATGGAGCACGTACTAAGGGGACTACATTGGAAAACGTGTGTGGTTTCTCTGGATGACATCGTCATCATGGGCACACATTTCAACAACTATGTAAAAAAATTGGAAGAAGTCCTTCAGCGCATCGCCTCTGCGGAATTGCGACTGTATCCAAAGAAGTGTACTTGTTTAAAACAGAAGTTATTCATCTTAGACATAAGGTGACAACCGAGGGCGCCATGACTGACGAAGAGAAAATAAAAGCAGTAAAAGATTGGCCACGACCAAAAAATCTGCACGAAGGGCGAAGTTTCCTCGGGCTGTGCACGTATTACAGTGGTTGTGTTCCAAGAATCGCAATTGTTGCCCGGAGTTTCCCCAATATTACTAAGAGGTTTGTGTGGCACAAAGAATAGGGCACAAGAGCAATTGTTGCCCGGAGTTTCCCCAATATTACTAAGAGGTTTGTGTGGCACAAGAATAGGGCAATTGTTGCCCGGAGTTTCCCCAATATTACTAAGAGGTTTGTGTGGCACAAAGAATAGGGGGAAGCGTCCCAGCAATTAAAAGAGTTTCTGTGTACTGCACCTATGTTAACGTATCCGGTCGCGGGAGAAAAGTTCGTTGTGGATAGAGACGCTATCGCACACGGAATAGGAGTACTGTCACAGAACATCAATGGGCAAGAAAAATTAATCGCATACTACATATAGCAGAGTCCTAGGAAAGCTCGATATGAATTACTGGGTGACCAGATGAGAACTGTTAGCTGTGGTTGAGTGCGTAAAACGTATTTCCAAATACTTCTACGGTCAACGATTCCACTTAAAAACCGACCACGCAGCGGAAGAACAAATTCGGTCTACCGAAAGGCTGCAAAATTTCGACTTTTAGATCGAGGTTCGAAAAGGGGAACAACATGGAAATGCTGATGCACTACCTTGGCGACCTTGTGCTATAGAGTGTAAGCATTGTTCCAAAGTCGAGAGATGTGAAGGGATAGTTAATATCACCTAATGACGTTGCAACCCGATGATGAGCGGGAACCAAGTGCATTAAGAAAAAGTCAATTGGGTGATGCTGACCTGGGAAAGATCTCGGCAGCAAAACGCGATGGAGATACATCATCATAAAATGAACTGGCGAAAGAAAGTCCTGTGGCTAAGGCGTATTGGGTACAGTGGACTAGTCTTGGAATAATTGACGGATTTCTGTATAGCGTCTGGAAAAGTGATTATAGTTCCTAAATCCAGAATTGCATATACATATGTTAGAGGAGTTCCATAATGGGCCAAGTGGAGTTAATCTCTCTAATTCGACTCGAATTGCGCGTAATGTATGGAAGTGAAAGGACCAAAGAAGAGAAGTCGTGGAAGATTGCAGCAGCACGACGCAGGTTCACCATTTCAATTACAACATCATGTGAGGCAGCATACCTGGCTAAACAGTAATAAGATGAAGGACAGGTTTGGCTGTGCTGTGAACTCCGAAGGATTCAGCGAAGGTAGTTTGGTACTCTTTTATAATCAGCAAAGAAAGAAAGGGATTTTTCCAAAACTGCAATCGTCTTGGGATGATTCATACAATGTAATTAAAAGATTGAATGATGCGGTGTATCGTATACAGCAATGCAAAACTGGAAAGGGAAAAGTCAATGTAGTGCATCTGGAAAGATTGACTCCATTTGGATCGAAGGATTTGGTGTCTAATCGAGCCGATTAGACTTAAGCAGAGGGCAGTGTTGCAAATGGTGAAACTTCGTGAACCGACTAGCGACAATAGTGAACGACATGCCAAAACAAAAACATCAATTACATTTCATGGCGACAACAGAGCACGTTTTCTGGTGGGTCTACCTTTAAATGAGTTAGACGAAGACGACAAGGGACTACATCGCATAAACAGGGTTTAGTAAGCCGCTACACAAGCAGAATTCGCTAGAAGATACGAGCTGCCAGAACTAGAAATTACGATAGTTATTAATCACATAAAAATATCCGCCCTTCGGAGTCGGCTTGAAACTGTAGGTCCCTCCATTTGTGGAACAACATCAAGATGGTACGCCACAAATAGGAGGAGGAGCTCGGCCAAACACCCATAAAGGGTGTACGTGCCAATTATATATATATATATATATTAATCACATGCACACATCTAAGCAGAGGTGCATGCACATAAGGTGTTCAGTCTTAAGTTAGAGGTGTCTTCAGTAGAGGAGCGAATAAGCGAAAAGTAATAAAGTTTGGCTGCCGTAGCCGAATGGGTTGGTGCGTGACTACCATTCGGTGTAGGTTAGTTCTAATCTCCGTGAAACAAAAATGAAGAAAAACTTTTTTCTAGTAGCGGTCGCCCCTCGGCTGGTAATGGTAAACCTTCGAGTGTATTTCTCCCATGGAGAATGTCTGCTATTCGAAGTAGGTTTAAAACTGATGCCAGAAAGCTGTCAGTGCTTTGGATGTCTTTGTTTCAGCGTGTGACTTCCAAAGATGTTTATTATCGAGGATTACTCCAAGATATTTGATTTCTTTGGACAGCTGGATTGTGACTCCTTTTAGCTAAGGGAGAACGAGTCCATCAAGCTTCCTCCTTCTGGTAAATAGAACAATATCGGTTTTGGTGGGGTTTGCCGATAGCCCATTCGCACAGCACCAAGTGTCAATCATATCCAGAGTTTTCTGCAACATCGACATACTCGGCGTAAGCGAAATGAGATGGAACGGCAGCGGTGAAAGCACATCAGCGTAGGGCAACACAATACTGCACAACGGAAAAGATGACAGAGCTGAAAGTGGCGTTGGCCTAAAAATTTCTAGGGAAATGTGTAACACCTTGCATTCTTGGAAGCCAATCTCAGACCGCACAATCCTAGCACGCTTCTGCAATAACGCTCATCGGTACGTTAGGACGCTAACTGTGCTGCCAAAGATGAGTTCTACGCACATTTAACGGCCACACTTAGCTTCATCCGTAGAGGCGATATAACTTCCCACATGGGTAACTTCAATGCGAAAATAGGCAACAACAACTCTGGCCTAAAACAAATCATGGTTGCGCATGGCTACGAATCACGCAACAATAACGGCAGCAGACTAATTGATGTGAGCCAGACGTTTCAGCACACAAATACACTTGGACCTCACCCAGTGGGACGACTCGTAACCAAATAGACCATATTTGAGTGAGTCGTAAGAGGAGTGATGAGTGATGTGAGGAACAGACGGGAAGCCGACATAGACAGCGATCACGAGCTTATTACCGGTGACGTCAAGATCAAGCTGAAATGCAGTAAGAAAAACTACACACCTCGCAGACATAAGTGACTCAACGTTCAGCTGCTGCGCGATCCCGCAACCAAAAAAAAAAAAAACTTAGCACAATAAAGACCACACACAGCAAGCCATAGATCTCTGACATCACTTGGGGCATCATTCAGCGCAGAAACGAACTTAAAAGGTAACTTATCACCGATGGCTCCCTTCGGCCAGCCTACAGATAAGTGGCGAAGCAAGTAAAGAAATCGGCAAGAAACCATAAGAGAAAGTTCGTTGAAGATATTGCTAGCGATGCCGAAGCGGCAGCAAAAGGAAACCACATGAGATAGCTGTACTGCTTAGTTGGCCGCTTTACCAACCGGCAGAGTAACAGCAACCAGCCGATCAGAAATCTGAATGGTGCTTAACTGACTTGCATCCGCAGACGGAAGGAACACTTTGAAGCAACTACCAACGTTGCTCTTAGCAGTATACCTAGCTTTGAAGTGAGCAGCACACCCCCAGCAATAAAATAACAGCATCCTGCCCCAGTTTAGCGGAGTTATATATATATATATATAATATATAATTGGCATGTACACCCTTTCTGGGTGTTTGGCCGAGCCCCCTCCTCCTATTTGTGGCGTGCGTCTTTATGTTGTTCCACAAATGGAGGGACCTACAGTTTCAAGCCGACTCCGAACGGCAGATATTTTTTATGAGGAGCTTTTTCATGGCAGAAATACATTAGAAAAAACTGTTTCTTCATTTTGGTGTTTCATCGAGATTTAAACCTACGTTCTCTCTGAATTCCGAACGGTAGTCACGAACCAACCCATTCGGCTACAGCGGGCGCGGAGATTAAAAATGCAATTAAGAAGCTGAAGCTCAATAAAGCTGCGGGAGAAGATGGCCTGAACTAATGATTGCCGACCCACAAATACCGCCGTCTGGAGCAATTAAAATCTGCCTCCATACTGGACAAAAGGGATTATTGTGAAGCTGCCTAAGAAAGAGACGAGTAAGCTGGTTTTCGCCATCCCCGAAGCTGTGTTGTCTTGGTCAACACTCTTCGGTTATAGTACAGGATGGGCGATATAGCGTTTGCTTTTAAACCATCTATTTTTTTGAGAATGGTAACACAAATCACATGTTAAATGTGTTCATAATTTACTTAAAAGTTTGACATTTACGAAATGGGACGCTATATGCTTGAATAAAATTGGGAAATATTGAAAACCTATTTCCAAAGTGGTGAGTCTTCTTCTTCTTCCGCGGTTACAGTAAATGGATAGCGTTACCGTGACATGCTCAACGAGTTTTTGTTTCCAAAAATTGAAGAGGATGACATGGACGACATTTGGTTTCAACAGGACGGTGCAACTTGTCACACTGCCAAAGTTACACTCGAACTTTTGGCTACCGTTTTTGAATTCCGATATCAATTGGCCGCTTCGGAGCTGTGATTTAAGCCCGTTGGACTATTTTTGTGGGGAGCCGTTAAGGACAATTGCTATGCGAACCATCCAGAGACGATTGATGCTTTAAAACACGAAATCGAATTTGCCATTCATGAAATTGGAGCCAAACCATCGAAAATGTGCTTAAAAATTGGGTTGATCGAATGGTCAGTTGTGGCAGTCATTTGAATGATATTATTTTTCATTCATAAATGACAATGTCCAATCTTCAAAATAAAAAAAAAGTTTGAAAAAATATTGATTACACAGAATGTTTCGTGTCTCTGTCGTGCATTGTGAAAGCGTAGGCAGTCGTGCAGAAGATGATGCATACTCTGCACAGTGAGTTGGTCACACGGGCACCAGTCTTCGTCAATGATTTTGAATCGCTTCTAGTATGCCTTATTGAAACCATGGCCAGTAAACAGCTGTGTCAATTCGAATGATATCCCAAAGAGTTGTCGGTATAGTTGCGTATCTTCAAGAATCGGGAAGAAAGTCTTCGTAATGGAGCCAGTGGAATCGTCGGCATACTCCTGTTGCCATGACTCGAATATTTTAAGACGAGTTTGCCGTATAGCGTAGCTTAAAGGAAATGCAGTGTATACTCGATCAACTCCTTGATTTGCAGCTTCTTTTGCCTGCTCACCTGCGCGCTCGTTTCCTTCAATACCGATGTGAGATTTGACCCAGTAAAAGTCAATTCTTTGTCCCTGGCGAAGAAGGTGCAGGTGGTTAGGTTAGGTTAGGTTGACCTGGCTGCCTGAAAGCAATCACATAGACCTATTGGTCCTTAGTGGTACCAAATGGAGATTGAGCCTTACGTTTCCTTGTAGAAGGCTTCTTGTAATAAGCCTGCGTATTTTGTCCATCTAAGTAAGCTCTGAAGCTCTAGCCCCGAGAGATATTCTAACCTCTCATATTGTAGAGCTCCTAAACATTTCATTCGGGTTCTAGTTAATGCAGGGCACGAACATAGAAGTTGTTCTAGAGTTTTCCTCTCTTCTAGTTCATTGCAAAATATGCAGCTATCATTGTTTGTAATCCCTATCTTGTATGCGTGTATCGCTAACAAATCGTGGCCTTTCAGTATACCTACGATAGTTCTGCTGTCTTTTCTAAACAGGGCTACTACGAATCTGGCGTATTTATCTGCATTCTGTGTACACATGATTTTCGTGGTTTTGCAAGTGGATAGATTATTCTGTTCGTGTTGTCATGTCCGCAGCGATGTCATCGTATACCGTATTTAAAGGTTTCAGTATGTCGTTTTCTTATTCGAATTGTATGTAAACAGTGCTTTGCCAATCTCATCTACAATTTCGTTTTCTGCAATGCCCTTATGCCCGGGTACCCAATAGATGTATAACCGTCTGTCTGCGGCTAGTCTCTCTTTAGCCTCCCTGGTCCTAAGAACGTTTTTAGATGAAATTTCATATGAGCTTATTGCCTTTATTGCCGCTTGACTGTCAACGTATATATTATGTTGGAATTCGGGATCTTGTACCTTCTAGTAAAAAGTATCATATCCGTTTGATCGACGTTTGTGCTCAAGACTGACCGACTTGCCCATTAATGAACTGTTGCGAATGTATTATTCATTATGTCGCTCACGGTATCTAGGTATTTGCCTGTCACTACTATGGCTATGAAATCTGCATATGCTATTAGTTTAGATGCCGTGCCTTCAAATTTCGTTTCGTCATTAGCTGCAAATAACCAGAGAAGTGTCGATAGAATGGCACCTTGTGACATACCGTCACAATACTGTTTAGTGAGTTTAGCTTCGTTCAATTCCGCACGTATTATTCTACAACCTAAAAGGTTCTTTATCCATGAATAAACAGCGGGTTCTATATTTGTTGTATCTAAGCCCCTTAGAATTGCTTCCCTCGAGCTTTTTGAATACACCACTAATGTCTAGAAATACGCCTGAAGCGTATTCCTTATACTCTAGAACTTTCTCTAAAACTAACACTAGTGAGTGTAATGCAGTATCTGTGGATCTACCTTTAGTATACGCTTGTTGTGCCCTAGACATAAGGTCTGACATCCTATTTTCTCTAATGTGTGCGTCCAAGTTGTTTTCAATGGGCCTATATTCCTTTGAGAGTGAGGGGTTGCTTTTACCTGCTTTCGATATAAACACAACCCTTGCTTCTCTTCAGAGTATTGGCATCAGTTAAACCTCAGGCATCCTGCGTATATCGCTTTTAGCCATGGTACTAATAGATTGCACATTCTTTAGAGCATTGCGGGAAAAATTCCGTCTAAATCTGGTGATTTAAATGGATCAAAAGTGTTTATTGTCCTTTTTTTGCGTTGTAATAATGTCTCTCGGGATGTTAACTACGTTATTTCTTACAGGCTTCTGACCTATGTAGTCTATAAATCATGAAAAATGCGTACTAATTAGATCTTGTAGTGATTCTTCACAACTATCACTCCAGTCTCCGTTGGACTTACGTATTAAGTTGGGCATAGTTGTTGTTGTTGTTGCAGCAGTACCTTTGCCCTACCAGTGTAGCGTAATCACCGGTCGTCTTCGTCTTGCTCATCTAACGGTAGGCCCAGGAAACTAGCTGTGTTAATGGGGCATGTGAAAATGTGGTTAGTCGTGTGGGGTGCCTTCACATGCTGGACATATGTTTAGTATGTCGGGGGAGTTTAACCTGCTACAATATCCAGAACGTAATTGTGCCAAGGTTACGTGGGACTCTCGGGGATTTCGGAGCTCTTCGACTGCGATTGGGGGTGGTTGAACTTCGATAACGGCATTCGGGGACGGAAGCTTAAGATGGTGGTGAGAGTCTCCCGATGAATGTCGTTTATGGTCTGTCTGTACACTGTCCGATCCAGTGTATTGATAACAGTTTTCTCAGCCTAGCCACTTCGTTTGTGCTTTTTATACTGCCACAAACGTCTTTTCATGACTCTCTCTTCGATCTTTCGCGTAGATCATTATACTCTTCCCAGCAGGATTCATTATCGGCTACTGGAGCCAGTTTATAGAATTCTATTACGCTCCGCCTTTTTGACCCCAGCTCCTTGTTCCACCAAGGTGGCTTTGATCTGTGTTTTAAGCGGATGCATGGTGCGTGATATGCTTTATTAAGTGCCCTTATTACCGTTCTAACCTTCTTCCAGTCGAACACATCAGCTGAACCTGCGACGTCTCAACGGTTTTTGCATTAGCACTTTCCTAAACAGATCCCAGTTTGTTTTTCTAGAATTTCTGAAGGTGTTGGTCTTTAGCTTGGGCGAGAATGTTATTTTGAATTGTATGAATTTGTGGTCAGAGAAAGATAGCGTTTTTAATACTCTCCATGTTGGTTCCTCACCGTGGTTTGTTATTTCTAGGCTACTTTGTAAAATAAAGTTGAGTAGGAATTCACCTCTATCGTTTTTGTCGGCGCTCCCCCAGAGAGTGTGATGAGAGTTAGCATCGGAGAAACAACAACAGCTATCACGCCCGTATCTGATCGCATTGCTGGACTAATCAATATATGGAAGATCAGCGAAAGCTTCACAGGCAGCGACCACCAATACTTTACGCTGAGAGTATAACATAAAGAAGCACCAGGAGCGAATATAAGAAAAAGCGGGTATCCACATTCCCACGGAGGGTATCCACATTCAGACGGAGACACAACCTTAAAAGCGCCACACAAGTGATTAGAGCACAAATTCTTCTCACGAAACAAGCTTGTAATAAAGCGATGGTGACTCTGACGAAGAAAAAACCTAACAGCTCTATTTATAGGTGGACAAATGAAATAACCGAATTGAGACGTGGCTGCCCTCGCCTCAGAAGGAAATACACCAGAGCCAGACGAATCGGGCAAGCTACTGTGGACGCAGAAGCATGCAAGAGTTGAAAGAGCTAAAGGTCGCTATTGCAAATGGCAAGAAAAGAAATTAGAGCAACTGCAGACAAATCTAAATAGGGATCCCTGGGGTCTTGGATACAATATTGTGGTGAATAGGGAACTGGGAGCCAGGCTACCTACACCGGAACTAAGCTCGAGCGCAATGAAATACATTGTAAAGGAACTCTTTCCAAGTCACGAAATCAGAGAAGGCATTGAGTGTCAAATAAACATGATAGAATAGCATCCAATATTCACCAGTGAGGATCTCCATTCAGCTGCGAAGAAGCTCAAAAACAACAAAGCACCAGTATCGGATGAAATACCCGCAGAAGTCCTCAAAGAGAACGCGAAAAGGATATTACAAATCTTACTAGACATTTACAAGGCCTGTCTAAGAGAGGGACAGCAGGGTTTTAGACGCGAAAAGTCTACAATCGAAACTGTCATAAACAGCACAAGAGCAGCGCAACAGGGCAGTATTTAATCCAGAAACGTAGTTCTCCTTGCCACTTGAGATGTAAAGAACGCTTTCAATAGCGTAAGAGGGCGGACATATTGGCCGCCTTAGAGCTAAGGTTCAAAATTCCGGCATACCTACATGGTATCATGAGAAATTACTTGCGAGACTGCGAACTCGTTTATCAAATCCCAGAGGGTTCTCGTTGTATAGACATCACATCCGGAACGGCATAACGATAAATTTTCAGTTCCGACGGGTGGAACATTAATTATAATGGGATATTCAATACGAAAATGTTCGATAGTATCTTTGTAATCGGATACGCAGACGATATCGCAGCAGTCATCACAGCACGAAGTCTTGAAAAAGCTCGTAAACTCAACCAAGTCATGATACGAACACAAACGGGGATAAATTCACGTGGTCTCAAATTAGCCGCAGAGAAAACGTAGCTTATGCTTCTAACCAAGAAGCACATCCCGTTAGAAGTTAGCGTGCAAACTTGCTCAAACACGCTAACCACAAAAAAGTTCTAAAGTACCTAGGCATAAGACTAGCCTTCTGGGCCCAAATAAAACACGCAACAGAGAAAGTCGCTAAGATGGCATCCCTACTCAGTAGACTGATGGCAAATATAGGGGGTCCAACCCAAAGGAAACGAGAAATAATGATGGCTACCACGCTCTTCGTTCTCTTATACGGAGCTGAACTGTGGGAAAATGCGCCAAAGATCAATCACTGACGTAAGCTCTTAGCATCGATACAACGAAAAGCATCGTTCATCTGCCGCATGTTTCGTTAATCCAGCAGTCTTGACATAGGTTTCATCCCTTAGTTCGCACGCTGCAGGTTTGCTTACTCTTTCTTCCATTTCCCTCTTTCTTTAGCGCCCATAACTTTTTCCTTTCAAAGCTAGTAAGTCTATCGGTATTGAACCGTTTATTACTTGAACAGCTGGCCTTGATACTGTGAGGTACGTGGACACAACTCTCCATGAAGTCAATTTTTACACAACCCAAATGCTTTCGGGGCACAGGTATTTTCATATATAATATATCGCCTGAAAATAAGGAAAAGTGAATACCCTACATTCATATACGGTGATGGTGCATATACGGAAGATGACGCTGAACACACCTTTTTCCAATGCATGCATTGAGAGGAAGAACCTGGAACGCTGAAGAATGGAATCGGCCACACTACCACTGAAAATGTGATCAACAAGATGATAAGCAGCGAGGAAACGTAGGAAATCCTCAAGGGTTTCGTGGAAAGGATTCTCCAGCTAAAACGGCGCGACCTGGACGTGGGCACACAAGCATACATGTTGTAATGAGGAAGATGGAACGCCACTCTGAAGTAATGCGAAAGCGGTTCCAAATGAACAACGGTTTCAAATGAGAAGAATTTGTTTAGTCTCCGGACATACCATTGCTGCGACGGCAGCTTTGATGATGCATTAGAAACTTTAAGCCCCTCATCCACAAAGAAAAATATATTATATATAAATATACAGAACAGCCTCTGTGAACATTGTAATCCGAACAAGGCATTTGCCCATTCAAAACAAACTAACATTTGATTAATAAAACTTGTTAAATGCGTGTATTTTATTGTTTTTTACTTCCATTAAAATTAATATTTCTCTTATACGCATGGTTTTAAGAAGTTTTAACGATTTTATAGATTTATTCTATTATATTAGGCAATTGTTATTGTGAAACTGGAACAGAACATAAGTAATGGAGCTTAAAGAAAAACACTTTTGTATCGCGCAACTTTTTATCGATGGTGTTTTTTATTATAATGCAGAAAATAAACGGTTGAGTCAGTTCAAATTCCACAAATATCTTTCTAATAAACGCTTGAAAGAGTAGAGAAAGAGCTAGTCTTAACCAAATGGTCCTGCGAAATTAATGTGCTTCCCGATCTCGAAGTTATGGTCGTAGCCACCGTCTACGACTACCATAAATTCTATTAAAACCCTCTTTTGCTTCAATAAGCATTCATTTCATAATATTGTTTCTTACGTCAAAATTCAAATACATCTCTCACAATAATTGCTGTGTAATCGATTAGATTGTTAAATAAAAGTCACAAATTAATGGCAACACACTTACTTCCTTGAGTGAATCGCCTTCAGCTTTAAACCTACTTCGAATGGCAGATATTTTTCATGGGAGAAATACACTCGAAGGTTTACCATTGCCTGCCGAGGGGCGACCGCTATTAGAAAAAAGTTGTTCTTCATTTTGGTGTTTCACGGAGATTAGAAGAACGTACAGCGAATGGTAGTCACGCACCAAGTCACTCGGCTACGGCAGCCAAATTTTATTACTTTTCGTTTATTCGCTCCTCTACTTAAGACACCTCTAACTTAAGACTGAACACCCTATGTGCATGCATCTCCTCTTATGTATGTGAATGTGATTAATAACTATCGT
The DNA here is from genome assembly GCA_037575425.1 of Anastrepha fraterculus. Lineage (NCBI taxonomy): Eukaryota > Metazoa > Arthropoda > Insecta > Diptera > Tephritidae > Anastrepha > Anastrepha fraterculus. The sequence continues at coordinate 251,602 of JAYXIM010024389.1, read as the reverse complement.
CATTTCTAGATCTGGCAGCTCGTATCTTCTAGCAGCTTACTAGGCCCTGTCTGTGCAATGTAGTGACTTGTCGTCTTCGTCTAACTCATCTAACGGTAGACCCATAAAGCGTGCCCTGTCTCACTATCTGCTGTCGCCATCAAGGCTAATTCATGTTTTTTGTTTTAGCATCTCGTTATCGCTCGCTATTTTTGGCAGTCGGTTCACGAAATTTCACCATTGGCAGCTCTACCCTCCGCTTAAGTCTGATCGTCTCGACTAGACACCAAATCCTTCGACCCAAACAGGGCCAATCTTTCAAGATGCACTACTTTGACTTTTCCCTGTCCAGGTTTGCATTTCATCATTAACTCTTTTATTCACCTAGTATGGACCTTCCCAGGAAGCTTGAAATTTTTGAGAAATCCTTTTCTTTCTTTGCTGATTATAAAGAAGTACCAAACTACTTTCGCTGAATCCTTCGGAGTTCACATCACGGTTAAATCCATCCTTCATCTTGTTCCTCATTATCTGGGTATGTTCTCTTAAATGATGGTGTAATTCATTCATGCCAGCTTGTAGTGTATCCCAATGACTACCTTCGTCTATTGCAGGAGCGGCACTTTTTTCATTGTGGAATTCCTCTGAAATGGATACAATTCTGGATTTAGGAAATACATATAATCAGAATACGCAAATGATTTCCGTCTTCGCTTTCCCATACGTGGCGCAGAATTTCATCAATGACTTTAAGGCTATTCATTTGTACTAATTTAGCCTTAGCCACGGGACTTTCTTTCGCCATTTCAGTTTTGGATGGTCTCTTTCCAGCGACTTTCGCTTCCATGACCTTTTTAGGTCAGCATCATTCTGTTTACTTCTCCTTATCGTACTTGGTTCCCACTCATCATCATCGGCTTCCAAGTGCATTAAATTGATGTTAACTATCCGCTCCGATCTATCGGCCTCGGGGCAACCCTTACACTTGATATCGCCAGGTCGCCGCAGTACTGAATCAGCCTTATCTTACTTTACCTTATTCTACAACTTCGTGCAATATATCGAGCCTTATGGCAGTTGTAGCACTTTATCTTCAAGCTTCTGAGTCGTGTGAGGAAAGTGAAGAAAGTAATCTTTCATGATTCTCCTGATTGTTTCTGCCAGCAAAATAGACTTTTCAACATCAAGCCGGTTAACTTTGTGCACAAGCAAATGCAATGGCAATGTTTTAGCAAACGTCTCCTTCGGTGTTAAGTACCAGGTGTATACCTATGAAATGAAAATTTTTCTTTCGATTTCAAACGTTTATTAACAAAAAAAAGTTACAAATTTAATCTTCAAAATAATAGCCATCGTTAGCGACACATTTTTCCCATCTCTCAGGCAATTTGGGGATACCGCGCTGTCTTTGGCCGCAAACCAATCATCGAGCCATTTCTTGGCTTCTTCGTGAGAATTGAAGCGCTGCACGGAAAGTGCGTGGCCAATCAATGCAAACAGAAGATAATCGGAGGACGCCAAGTCTGGTGAGTAAGCCGCATGCACCAGCGGTTCCCAATCGTACGTCTCCATCAATTCCCGTGTCACTCTTGTTCGATGTGGCGTTGCATGTGGCGGTGCATTGTCATTAAGAAAAATTACTTGGTGACGCCGATCGGCATATTCTGGGCGTTTTCGGTGTATAGCGCTGTTCAAATCGGCCAATTGTCGTTGGTAGCGTGCACCGTCAACTGTTTCACCTGGTTTTAATATCTCGTCCCAAATCGTACACGCTGATCCCAGAAAACACACAGCATTGCCTCGCGGCCGAAGCGATTTGTATTGGCCGTTGTTTTTGGCTTGTGGCCGGGCGGACCATACCATCATTTACGCTTGGGATTGGAGACATACAGCCATTTTTCATCACCCGTAACGATTCAATGCAAAAAAGACTTCCTTTTGAACCGGGAAAGGCGTTTTTTTTCAATTGATAACAGAAAATCAACGATGTCGGCAAATCGTAATTTGAACGCACGAAATTCGACATTTTTAGGAGCGACAAAAATGCATTGTTGTTTGATACGTAACAAACAATGAACTGAATATTGTTGACAGATGCCAGACGAAAAAAACAAGACATTTGGGAAGGTTTAAAAATACTCCTAGCGACATCTATGGACTAATAGCTGAAAGTCTCACTTCATAGGTATATACCTGGTATGGTGCCTGTTTCGTGTCCGGATCTCATATATCTCTTATCAATTCCTGGCACTACATCTTCTTGCCGTTGAATGATAGTGCTTTTACTTTCAGACCACTGGTTAACATATTTGGACAATTCACGTACAATTCAGAGGGGCGAGTCTTTACTGCATCTACACCAGCTTCCATCATTTCCAGTTGTGATGTCATATGTGTCTTCACAGCATCTACTTCAGCTTCAATCGTTTCTAATTGCGACGTAATACGTGTCTTCTCAGTTTCTAACTTGGATTTACGGGTATCATGTTGATCCAGTCGCGCATCTAACTTCAACGAGAACTCCGCTGACATTTGTGACATGTGCGAAGACATTTCCGCTGCTACTTGCGACGATATTTCCGATCACACTTGTGACATTTTACGATGACTGCGATGGTATTTGCGAAGACATCTGCGGCATTTACGATTCCCTGTGGGATGACATTTACGATAATGGAGCCATAATCCCTTCCATGTCTATTCCTGGTGAAGGTTCCGTAGGTTATGCCTTCCCTTCCATTACTAGCTGGAACGCATACACATCGACGCCCTCTGCTTGTATAGCCGTGAACAGCCTTACTTGTAACTCTGCTATGTTCCTAATAGTTAAAAAGCCACGCTATTCCAACTCTTTCTTAAGCTGCTGAACCTTGAGCTCAACTATGCCATTTTCACGATCCTTTTCTTCGGGGTTTTATTCAACTATCCCACTTTGGACACCAATTGTTACGAATTTTCCTACGTTTAAAATCTAAATAAATCTCTTACAATAATTCCTTTGAATTCAATCACTAGATTGTCAAATAAAAACCACAAATTAATGGCAACACAATTGCTTGTTTTAGTGAATCACTTTCTCATTTATTCGCAAGATGAATTGAATTAACTGAGGGGGTGCCTTGCCAAAACCAAGAATGATAGAGGTATAGATTGCGCCTTCCGAGCTCGTTGTGTCGTAAGAGTCCACGAATAAACAAACAAAAGAAAGGGGAATTACTTGTATGTAAAGAGGAAGAGTAGGCGAAAGATATAGAAGCAACCAAATACAAGAAATTCAGAATTTAACACACGGCACTTCGTTTTCATTAGTTTGTTTAGTCACACAAATCACAATATTACCGAGCTATTTATTGAATTTACCCAAACATGTAATTTCTGTTTATTTTGTTCGCTTGTTTTCTATTGGGAAGAGAGCTGACGTCAGACTCGTATAAAGGAACTGTTTTTTACAGGGGCCACCTAAGGTACTCATTACGCCTTGTGCTAAAACAGTTACTTTATTTTACGCGATTTTGACAAGTCTGACGTCAGTTCCCTTTCCAATACACAACAAAACAAACAAAAGGGGTAGAAAATATAGATTTTTGTGAATGGTTTGATATTATTGTGATTTTTGGGATTTTAACTAAACAAACTAATGAAAACGAAGTGCCATGTGTTAAATTGTGAAGCGCAAATTAATATAAAGCCTCTAAATGCAATTTGTTTTTGTTTTTATGCGGAAGACGCCATGGCAAGGAAGTATGAGTGTGTGCGTATAATGTATTGCTTTTGGTTGTTTTTATTGATTCACCTACTCACTCACAAGTAATTTCCCTTCTTTTCGTTTGTTTATTCATGGGCTCTTATGACACAGCGAATTCGGAAGGCATATTCACGTACTCTATCATCCTTGAGATTCTAGCAGACATATATTGTACTAAGCTAGCAGCTGTCATGCCCTTGCCAATATTTGGGCGCCACCTGCTTCGCTCCCCATTAAAACTAGAACATTCTAACAGAGCATGCTGAGGAGTTTCATATATTCGTTGTGTTAAATTGTGAGAGTACAAATTAATATAATGCCTCCAAATGCGGTTTCTGGGCTTTTATGCGGAAGACGGAAAGTATGTGTGTTTGCGTATAATTTCTTGTGTTTGGTCTTATCCATCGCTTTCTCCTACTCTTCTTCTTCACAAACCAGTAATCCGCCTTTCTTTTGCTTGTTTATTCAGGCTCTTAGGATATGGCGAATTCGGAAGGCGCAATCTGTTTCGCTATCATTCTTGCCTCTAAATTCGTATGTCGTCCAAAGCTAAAATTCTATGCCAAGCGGCTACAAAAACAAAATACGTTCATTAGGAAAAAGGTTACTTTATTTTTTGTAATTTTGACTAGTCTGACGTCAGCTCCCTTCGCAATACAATGCATACGAAGAAAACAAACAAAAGTAGGAGATATTACATATTTGGGAAAATTCAGTGAATGTCTTGGTAATGTTGTGATTTATAAGATCAAAACTAAACAACCAAATGCAAACGAGCTGCCGCGTGTTAAATGTTTAAAGTAGAATTGAATATAAAGCCTTCAAAAACAGTTTTTTGCGTTTTTATGCGGAAGACGCCGTGGCTGAAAAGTATGTGTATGGGAGTACAATTTCTTATGTTTGGTTGTTTCCATTGCTTTCGCCTACTCTTCTTCTTCAGAAACAAGTAGTTCTCCTTCGTTTTGTTTGTTTATAGGTGGACTCTTGCGACAAGGCTAATTCGGAAGGCGCAATCTTCTTCTCTACCATTCTTGGGCATGTATTACAGAGAACGATAATGTATGGAGAAGTCTTAATGACCGGAACGCATGGAATTTTGAGGAGTACTCGTCCCCCGAAGACTAATCATTACATAAACATTTTTCACCAAAAGTTAACAGCATAAAGCAAGCCAAACACAAGAAATTATACGCACACACACATACGTTCTAGACTCAGGGTTGTACACTTGAAAACGTAAAAAACTGCATTTGAAAGCTTTATACTCATTTGTACTTTAACAATTTAACTCGCGGCACATCGTTTGCATTAGTTTGTTTAGTTCTAATCTCACAAATAACAATATTACCAAGCCATTCACTGAATTTTCACAAAGATGTACATTTTCTGCGCCTTTTGTTTGTTCTGTTCGTTTGTTTTTTGTCGGGAAGGGAGCTGACGTCGGACTTGTCAAAATCGCGGAAAATAGAGTAACTATTTTCTAGAGCCGCCACTTAAGCTACTCAATTCGCCTTGATACATACCATAGATATGGCAGAGAACGTAAATTGATAGAGATTGACGTAAATGTCAAATGCTAACAAAACGTGGGTAAGAAATTTTTATTATTTTACCACGGCCTTGGAAAAGTTAACAGAAGAGAGTTAACATAGCGGAGCGTAGTCAACAGAATTAAATATAACGTTTGCATTGAAATGTAAAATGCCGTGATTTGGTGTTAGGCAAAAGAAAATAACAGCAGACTTGTTCATTTTTCTTTCATGCTTATTTGCCGTCGGCATTTTGCATGCGCAAATGGACTTTTTCTTGTGAGATAAATAAATTAATTTTAAGTACATATATGTATGCATGCATGAATGTGAAATTTTAAGTATCTAATTAACTAAATTGTATTGACCGCTGCCGTGGCCGAATGGGTTGGTTCGTGATTACCATTCGGAATTCAGAGAGAGAACGTCGGTTGTGGAACAACATCAAGACGCACACCACAAATAGGAGGAGGAGCTCGGCCCAATAAATATACTGAATATATTGATATTAAGTGTATTATCAAAATTATTTCAAAATATCCACATAAAAATTAACTTTGTTAACCATTCATTTACATCAAGGGTTTATATTCAACAATATGTTGTACTTTTTAAATTATTATGTATGTATGTATGTTAATATACTACAAATTGTTGAATACATAGTATAAAATCTACCATCCATATTCATGTGGCCAAAACAAAATCTTGACCTGCCTCATAACACAGCTCATATGCATATCTACATATGGAAACATATTTCTAATATACATATAATAAATACATATGTATGCAAAAATCTCATCTAAACCGTATGCTTTTACATATACATATGTATGTATATATGCATATATGAATACATATTTTGGGACAATGTAGGTACGTAGATGCTTCTATTCTAAGCAAAACAATGCACATTCGTATATACATACATACATGTGTATGTACATATAACCGCACGCACTCACTTTATGCCTCTACATGCATATGTTTCCAAAACCAAAATTCTAAGCCTAGCGACTACAAGAACAAAATGCATTCATAGACGCAGCTGTAGCGGCCATGATTATTTACACGCGGCGGCGCTTAACGCTAAAAAGCACAACAAAACAAATTCATTGATAAGTTCGAGCTCATATTTCTACGAGCAAAGCATTTTCATTCATAAAACGAGCCGCCCACATGCCAATTTTCTCGACCATTCGAAAATAGTCAATATTGGAATATTTCGCGTTGAATGTCGAATGATCGCGGCTCCGTACATATGTATGCTTCAATATACAAGTTATATGTGGTTCACTTTCCCTCTGGAGCGGTTATGATGCCTTGGTCCAGCGGTGGGTGTTGCTGACACGTCTCAGCTACTTCTTGATTCTAATTAGCTTTAGGATGTTTAGGTTGGGAGACTTGACTTCGTCCCCTTTGTTGGACTATTGGCCTTGTGGCTCAACAGTGTAAATCAATACATCAAATATTAACGGCGGCGTGCCGGAGTAAAGTCAATCGTTCTTTATTAAACAATTGTCTGGACAAAACTGATTATAAGAATGGAATGAATAAAAGACTACAGCTAAGTACATAAATGGAAATATGAATCTAAACCTAAATACATAATAAGTACATAAAGATCATGCCATGGGTTTGTGGTCTGTAAAACCGACTCAGCATATTTCCGATCAGAATTCCAACGCTTGCGACACAACAGAAACGGCTGGCCGTTACTCCGACTCACATTATTTTGTTTATGTTGCATATGTGGTCGGGTTCAGCGACATTGTTTGCGCGCGGGTTGCTCGGTGAATTCATTGCGAGGGACGTTCGATGATTTGGCTGTTAACTAGCCCCCCTTTAAGATTGTTGCCGTCCTCGGTGACACTTAACTCCTTTACCAGTTCTTGCAATTTGATGGAAGATCTTCTCCGGTACCAACACTGATAGATGATGCCAATACAGCCAAAGGCAAGGCTGAGTGTTACACCAACCATGAACCAGACTCTGGGAGTCCCTCCGGAAAACATATCGTCTCTTAACTTCTGAATTATATGCAGATTGTGCTCATTCATCCTTTGTAACATTGGTAGGCTGAGCACTTGGTCGTGTCCTGTAATATTCAGCAATGGTGACGCCGCGATGCCTGGACTCTTGTTTACAACACCATTGTAGTTAATGTATGTGGTCTCGTTTATAGTCGCAATACGTTCAAATGTGATGAGATGTATGCCTTCAATTGTCATCACTGGGCCGTCATCTAGTCTTACTCTTGCTGATAGTTCGTTGACAACGATTATTCCTTCGTCTAATAGGGTAATCGGTTCCAAGTGGCTTGGCTGTGTGTGGCATAACGCTGAACCTCCGGAATGTAATCCGCTGGCGCATGTGTCATAAGCAGATTTCTTGCAGAACGTCGCAAAGTTGGTTGTAGCGCATTCTGTCACAGCTAGGACTCCATCGTCGCATTCAGCTACTATGTCATCATGTACTTGCAGAATGGTGTTATTGTGGGCAACAGGATATATCATAACCTTCTTACAAATAGTCTTAACATTAGGATATTCAATTATTATGTGGATTACTCTATTTGATTGAAATATTTTTATATTTGATACTGCCATTAAACTAACTATTGGGACCTCTGCGAGCTGTTCGGTAAAAATTGATTTTAAATCTTCGTGGTCGAGAATTGCGGGGTTTATGATGTTAGATTTGGCGAGCGCTATAGTGAGCATAAGGTTTTGGATTTCAGTGGTTAATATTCTATTTCGTGCAAGTAAAGTTTCATACAAATGAGGAGAGTCTACGAACTCGCCCTTTTTTTCTTTAATTAATTTATTTACTGCATCAGTTAAAAGGTTAATTTGTTTCTGTGCTTCAGTGATTACTATTACTTGTCTGTTGTTTGATTCTATGAGCTCGGCTTCGGTAAGTTTAATCTTTTCTAAGTCTGATGCATCAGGCGTACCTGCAACGATTTTTAAAGCTGTTCCTAGAAAGTCTAAACTTCTGGCCATTCTATGGTGTACCGTTAAGCTAGATAAAATATTATGAATATGGTCGATATCTACATCTAACAATTTTCGCATGTGTGACTGAGGGAAAAGCTTTGATAATTTAATTGTATCATCTATAATGCTCACGAAATTAGATAAATTTGTAGAATGTCTCACGTAACTATGTTGTTCCCATACAAAAACGTTTCCGTCCAATATCGGAATGTAGCTTGCGTGCGAGAAATCGGTGATGCGTGCGTGAGTTGTGGATAAGAGTATGAGGGTCACTCCGATGAACCTGTATGAAATGATTAAACTGAATTAAAGTAACTATCTGTAAGAATCTTATGCGTTATGACCTATGTTTACCTCACATTGTCCTTATGGACCACCCTCCCCTTAACAAGTATAGACGTTCCCAGGTCTGCTTGTACGGCGCCCTCTGTGCACAAGGGAGATAGTTTGTTACCTAATCTTTTGTTATTTTTGAGGTAAACTTTTTCTCCTACATCAAACATCCTGTTATGTCTGTTCGGGTTGCATCTAGCTAATTGATCTTGCTGAGCTTTTATTAGTCGATCTTTGATTTTTTGCTTAATTTCGTCCGGTATAGAGTGAATTACATCGAGTGGTTTTTGCTCTGTTACTGAATGTATGGTTTTATTATATTCTATTGTTGCTCTCATGATAGCCTGAACTGTATCGCTAACTTTTTTATCCAACTTTAAACACCTTGCGATTTCTATTAATGTACTGTGGAAACGTTCCGCTTGCCCATTGGAACAGCTATGTAATGGGGGGGCGTTTACAACGTCAATGTTAAACTGATTTTTTAACAATGAAGTGATCGTTTCGGAATTAAACGCTGGCTCATTGTCGCAATAAACGGTTTTTGTGTTTGGAAATGTATTAATTATAAGTAAAATGGGGTTAACAATATCGACTATTGATCTAAAAGGTAAGGGCTGGACGACGGTGAATTTGGAAAATTTATCGATGCAAGTCAGGAAAAGTTTCTGATCGGTAGAAAATATGTCAATGTGTAACATTGCTCCGACAAATGAGGGAATTGGCGTCTTCCCGAGTTCTTGTTTTTTGGGGTGTCGGTCGTACTTGGCGATAGTGCAAACTTTGCAATTTAGTACAACCTCGTTAGCCAATTTAGTCATTTTTGGGAAGTAGTAGTCCCGAAGTATCTGTTTTACGTTTTCTTGTGCCGCTCTGTGCGCACGATTATGTTCGGTGTTGACTATTTCTACCTGTTCGTCTTTGCTAGTGATGTCTGACACTATTCTTTTGCAATGCCAGAATTTGGTTGTCGGGAAAATTGAAACCAGCTCATGTTGAAATGCAGCTAAAGTTGTGAGTTCGCAATAAAACGCGTTTACAACATCGGGGTTCACAGCAAGTTTTAATGTTTCTATGAGATTAATTTTATCTGTAAATTGAATTAAGTGACGGGTTTTTTTGCCAAATAGAATAAGTCTTCGATGCAACGAATAACGTGATTCTTCCAAACTTATCTGATTTCTATAACAATTTAGGGGGTTATCAGTTGTTTGTATAGTGTATGTAAGGGATACCTCACTGTGAATAGTGGCTATGTCTGATTGCGTTTCGTCTTGGAGAGCGTTAAGCTCTTGCCTAGATAAGGCATCTGCGACAAAGTTTTCTTTCCCTGGCTTGTAATGCAATTGGGCGTTATGTTCTTCAATAAACGCCTTCCACCTCTTGATTTTCGCATTCGTATTTTTCTCAGACACTGCGAACGTGAGAGGTTGATGATCTGTAAATATATGTAGCTCTCTTGTACCAGAGGATGTTAATGCAATGAGAAGGAGCAAATGTTAAATGAGCTTTTTTCGAGTTCTAATTTATAGATTCATAATAAGGTCATTTCAAATTCAACTATTTTCACGAGTGGGGAATTGCAGATATTTACCACGCGAGTGACGCGAGTGGAGGGTTTCTATATTTACTTACCACGCTAGGACAAGAATTCAGATATTTTCTGCGTTTACCAGACTACTGAGAAAGTTCATAAGATTTTTCGGCACACTACTAAGGAAATCGAAGCGAATAAATTTGCGATTAAGAAGGCCGCGTGGCAGTTAGTTTGTGGTGCAGAAGCTAGAGTCGGCGGAATTATTCGTTTTGTTTTTTGGCACGTATATAATTCAGGTTCAAGTCCTGAAGTCATATTTTTTTTCTTGCACATTTTTTTTTTTACAATTAAAACCAGGAAAGTTTGGTAAAATTTTTGAGTTTATTTTAATTAAAATTTCTTTAAAATACTGTTTTTTTTTTTGTATTTTATAAATGGAAATTTCTTTTTGGTATAAAATAGTTCATACTGGATATGACCTGACTTTTATATAAATCAATCAAAACAGAAAATATGTACATATATCTATAATCTATTTCATCAAATCCAAATTATATTGATGAGAAAATATCATTCTAATATCCGTCCAGAAAGCCAAACGCGCATGCACACATGCATATTCATATAATTACGCATACAAACTTTCAACTAACGCAGAATATGTGCATATAAAACGGCGAATCGAATAAATGAGTGATTTAGAAAAGACCATTAATAATTGTAGATTAGCGCAATAGTGAAAGACGTGTCGTATATACAGTACATCGTCTCAGGTTCAAATCCTGTGCGCAGTTTTTTGTTCGATATTTTTATTTCATTTTTTATATTTGGTTTAATTGAAATTGATTTAAAATAGTGTATTCAGGTTTTTCTAATACCAGTTATTTAGAAATTTATTTTCTATATAACATTATTCATTTGAATTGATTTATATGTAAAACAGCCATAAAGTCAATCATATAAATATGCATTCCTATATTTAATCTCTTCAGTCAAATCTGAACTACTTACATACACATATTGATGAGAAAATATTCAAATATCCATCCAGGAAGCCTAATGTGCATACTCACATATGTGTATAAATATATGTACAAACTACCACCATTCTAACAAACCCAGAACACAAGCTTCTGCGCACACTTGACACATGGGATATGTATACCCTATGAGCAAAAAGAACCGGGAAGGTGATGTTGACTGCTTCCTTCGATTGCCAAGGCATAGTCCACCATGAGTACCTTCCATCGGGTCAGACAGTCAATAGAGAATATTATTTATCCGTTTTAAAACCTTAGAGAGATGCTGTGTGTTGCAAACCGCCGGAAATGTGAGCAAACAATTCTCAGATTTTGCATGATGATAACGCGCCATCGCACTGATCAAAGAGAATACAAATCGGCCTGCCGGGGGTGTTTGGAGGACTGGGTTAAACGTTGGCACATGTGTGTTGCTTGAGACGGGTCATATTTTGAAGGAGATAATATAAATTTGCCTTAAATTTAACTCTGTTTTGTTTAATTTAAACATTCTCGGTACTTTCTGATCATAAGGTACATATATGCGGCTTTGCGGACAGCAATGTGTGATTCGCTGGAAGTCGCATTAACTCGCGACTGTCGCACAGTTAGAAGACATATTTACATACATATAAGGGTACATACATACATACGGAGCCGCGGCCACTCGACATGACAAAAATTTAAGATTTATCAAATATTGGCAAATAATTCCACGCGAAATATTCCAATATTGACTATTTTCGAATGGTCGCGAAAATTGGCATATGGGCGGCTCGTTTTATGAATGAAATTGAAATATGAGCTCTAACTTATGAATGAACTTTTTGTTCTTGATCTAAATTGTTCAGCGCCGTCGCTGATAGAATCATGGCCGCTGCGACTGCGTCTACGAATGTATTTTGTTTTTGTAGTCGCTAGGCTTAGATTTTAGCTTTGGGCGACATGCGCTTGTGAGGTATGTGTTTTTGTTGTGTTTTTGTTGTGTTCTAGAACATTTTAGAATAAGTGGTGGCAAAGCGGCCATCGCGTTGCGCTTGCTGTTGCTTTTGCGTCTATCAAAGTATTGTGTTTTTGTAAGTACAATATTAGGAATATCGTCTGGTGAAAGACAAAAGTACACGGAAGCAAGAAGGGAGCGCTGTGCTCGCGCATATGTATATGTATGCTTGAATGTATAAACGTGCATGGATGTAGTAACATATGAATACAATTATTTTGTATGAAGTTTAGAAGGCAAGTAGGTATATATGTATGTATGTATATATGCTAGGACATAAAGTCGATATATATGCATACATAGAGCAGAATTGTTTTTGCACTTGTTAGGAAGAAACTCGTTCACTAGTGCGTATGTGTATTTGATTTCTTGTAAGAATGTGATGTGGTATGACATGTGTACATACATAAGTCAAGGTTATTTGGGCATACTTGCATATGTGATATGATGTTCTTGCGCTTGTGCATTATTGTTTTTCATATACAAATGTACATACATACATATGTATGTAAATGCTGTCGAATACATAAACTATAAATTGACATACAATATATGTAAAATAAGTGTTGATTTATCTTAAACCGTTCTTTTTTTCTGAATGCAAATACCTCCTATTGACATGTACATATGTACATATTATGTACTTATCTATATTTCATATACCATCATTTATTTACATATAAAGTATACGTTCGTTTATGTACATATGTATGTAATGAAAAACTTCATGAATTACTTTCAGACCTTTATTAAAATTTATTCGCGTCGCGCGCATGCACAAAACCTTTTGTTCATAACGCAGGCGCAGAAATAAACGCTCTGCGTATTTATCCTCCCCACGTGACTCGCCATCAATTCTCGGTGGAAATTTTTTTTTTTTAGTTTTAAAATTTTTTTTTTTTAATGTAATCGTAAAAAAATTTGTAATAAATTTTATGTATCCGCTTATCATTTCAAAAGTAACAAAATGGTAAAATAATAAGCAGTCGAAGAAATAAACGCACCGCCTCTTATTCCTCGCCACATGTTAGACTCGAGTTGAATTCCCGGCTCAAACTCTTTTTATAAATTTTTTTTTTTTAAATCGTTTTTTTTTAATGTAATCGTAAAAAAATTTGTAATAAATTTTATGTATCCGCTTATCATTTCAAAAGTAACAAAATGGTCAAAAAATAAGCAGTCGAAGAAATAAGCGCACCGCCTATTTTTCCTCGCCACATGTTAGACTCGAGTTCAATTCTGGGCGCAAACTTTTTTTTTATAAATTTTATTCTTTAAAATCGTTTTTTTTTTAATGTAATTGAAAAAAAAAATTATGTAATAAATTTTACGTATTCGCTTATTATTTCAAAAATACGAAAATAGTACAAATTTAATTGGTTTAATGTCGAGGTGAGAAATGTGTTGTGTGTTGAGGTGAAAGATATGTGCTGTTTCTAATTTTTGTGTGGGCAAAAGTCAGTGAGGTGTCTATAAACTCGGTGTGCTAAATGACCTTATTACAAATCTTTCAAATCTCAATTGTACTAAAAAAAGCTCACAGTAACATTTGCACCTTCTCATTGCATTAACATTCTCTGCTTGTACCGTAAAGGTAATTCTGCAGTTTGCCGAGGGCCCATACAATCGCCAACAACTCTCTTTCGTTGGTAGCATAGTGAGTTTCGCACGTTTTTAGCGTTCGGGAGATCATGGTGATGGGTCTACCGCCTTGAGATAATACTGCTCCAATGCCATTTGCAGAAGCATCTGTAGTCAAGTCAAAAGGTCTTTTGAAATCAGGGTACATGAGCATAACATCTTCTGATGCTAGTATGTTTCTCAATCGGTTAAAAGCGTCGCGTTGAGATTCGTCAAATTGGACTGCTACTTTCCTAGACATGTGTTTGCTTACAGTGCCGTTATCGCCTTTTAGTATATTAGTCAAGGGTCTTGCTATGGCTGCAAAGTCTTTGATAAACACCCTATAGTAGCTGGCTAGGCCTAGAAAAGATCTCAGAGAGTATAAATTTTTTGGTTCAATGTACTCTTGGATCGCCTTGACTTTTTCTGGGTCTGTTTTTGCTCCCTCGCTAGTAACAATGAAGCCTAGATAATCGACACTTTCTTTAAAAAATTTCGACTTTTCCTTGGAGATTCTCATGTTAGCATCGCAAAGTTGCTGAAGTATTATATCGATATGGCGGACGTGGTCTGCGGCATTTTCAGAGAAGATAATTACGTCATCCACATAGACATAACATATCTTTCCGATCTGTTCTCGCAAGATATCGTCGATTGCTCTTTGAAAAATGCTTCCCGCATTTTTTAGACCAAAGGGCAAACGACAGAATTCGTATTTTCCGCCATTTATCGAGAAGGATGTCTTTTCACGATCGTCCTCCGCTAGGTAAATCTGGTGGTATCCGGATTTAAGATCCAGTGTGGTAAAAAACTTAGCCTTTCCGAGGTTAGCTAAGATTACCTGGATACTCGGCATCGGATATCGGTCGGCGATGGTCTTCTCATTTAGTTTTCTAAAGTCAATGACCAGCCGTTTATTCTTATTTCCGTTGGAATCTATTCCTTTCTTATCAACAACCCAGACTGGGCTATTATACGCAGATCTTGATGGCCTTATGATGCCATCTTTCAACAGCTGTGCGACTTCGTTGTTTACAAAATCTGACACGCCTACTGGGTATGGATAGGGCTTTGAATATACCTCCTTATTGTCTACAGTCCGGATCCTGGCGACGACTGAAGTAGCCTTTTAGCCTTTTACGGAATTTGGGACTACGATATCATCGACACGTGTAAAGTTCACGTTATCGCACGGATGGTGATTGAGTATTTCCGAAGTATTACCGTAGTTTATGCTGTTTTCCATCAGGTCAATAGTTACCCCCGCCTGCGTGAGCAGATCGAAGCCTATTATAGCATCAAAGGTGTCAAGGGTATCTAATATGAAAAACGTGGCAACTTTCCCAAAAATTACTATTGAACATTTTTTTTGAATTTTACTGGACCCATGAATGGAGTTCACAGTAAAAGGGGTGTCGACTGGTGTTACGTTTTTTAACTCCTTTACGGGTTTAATGTAACTTTTTGCCGCCCCGGTGTCGATAAGAATCTTTAATGTTTTGCCAGCCAATTGACGCTCGACGAACGGCAATCGGGAACGACCTCTTAAAAAATTCAATAAATCGTTGTCCTCGGGTTCGCCACTTTCGTCATCTATTTCAGCACGCGCAGTTTCGGCCATTTCTTCGTATTCTTTCTCGTCTTCGGTAGGCGCTCGTTGCGTAATATTGTTAATCTTTTGGCGCCTATAGCCTGACGTGCGTTCTGAAGTGTTATGTGTTTTGCGAGCCCCGTCTTGTGTAGAATAGCCCTGTGGCTTTCCCCAATTGGTCTGTTGTCTTAACTTGGACATCGAAGGATCAACGTCCATGGGTTGAGCCTGATACTTTGATTGTGGCTCTTTGTCATTCGCTAGCGTTTTAGGGTCAGCTTGCTGTGCCCTGCTTTGGCCTTGATTTCCCACAAAATGTGGATTTCTTTCCTGGCCCCTGCCTTGTCTAGCTTGGTTACGATTGCCAAATCTAGTATTATCGCCGCTATGGTTTCTTTCTTCAATTACTTTAGCATAAGATGCAGCAAATGCGCTTCTTTCGATGCTATTTTCAGCCTCACGGGCCACTGCTAATGCAGATGGCAAATCCTTGGGCTTCGCTGGGATTACTAAAGATTTTAGGGGCCTCCTAAGTCCTGCCATGAAAGCGTGTAGTGCATCGTCTCTAATTTCTGCACAAAGAATGGACGCAGCTTGCTCGTCATGAGTCATTACTATTTTATTTGTGACCAGAGTGAGCTTCTTTTCTACCTCATCGTAATATTCCATTAAGTTTAGGTCACCCTGCCTAACCAGTTCTAGTTGCTGCCTAAGTACGCGCAAGGATGTTTTGTCTGCGTAGGAGCAGTCGAGCCTAGCGATAATGGCGTCAAAATTAAGCACTGTATTGTGCGACGTAAGGATGGCACGAGCTGGACCAGTTACTTTGTTTTTTAAAATGGCCACAGCCTCGTAATGCGCCTCGCTGCCTACGTATCTTTTGAAAATCTCGTATGCGTCTATAGCCGCCTGTCGCCACGACACGTATTCCTCATGATTTCCATTGAAGCTAGGCACTGATTTTACAATGTCTAACTTCACCTCACATCCCACACTAGGGTCAATTGTTACTCTCTGGTATGTTTCAACTTGTGGGGTCTCTATTCTTAACGCATTAACCTGACCTCTAACTGTTTCAAGTTCCGCTCGGAACTCGTCTTTTAGTCTCCTCTCTTGTTCGAGGAGCGCACTGTTTACCGCACCTTCTACTAACGCTTTTAGTAATGCCGGCTTCATTCCTAATTGACCGTTTCTTCCTGGCCTAAATCCTATTTCTTGCTCTTCGTCACTGTCGTACTCTATCTTTATATTTCTATAAGCCCAAGTCATGAGCAGCCAATGAAGCGAAAATATCAACTTGTTTCTCTTTTTTTTTCAACAAAAAAACTGCACTTGCACGTCAATAATTTTGCGACTATACCGTAATGCTCACTTTCGCATTGCCAATTTATTCACAATTTTTTTTTATTTAAAATAGTTTTTCATCAATACTTTTTCTAATTTTTACCGAACATTCACTTACATGTTCTTGTTTAGGCCATGGTGTTCCTAACTTAATAGATATCGTAAGATTATTTAATTCCAGTTTTAACTCTGTTGGGCGCCAGTTATATGTGGTTCACTTTCCCTCTGGAGCGGTTATGATGCCTTGGTCCAGCGGTGGGTGTTGCTGACACGTCTCAGCTACTTCTTGATTCTAATTAGCTTTAGGATGTTTAGGTTGGGAGACTTGACTTCGTCCCCTTTGTTGGACTATTGGCCTTGTGGCTCAACAGTGTAAATCAATACATCAAATATTAACGGCGGCGTGCCGGAGTAAAGTCAATCGTTCTTTATTAAACAATTGTCTGGACAAAACTGATTATAAGAATGGAATGAATAAAAGACTAAAGCTAAGTACATAAATGGAAATATGAATCTAAACCTAAATACATAATAAGTACATAAAGATCATGCCATGGGTTTGTGGTCTGTAAAACCGACTCAGCATATTTCCGATCAGAATTCCAACGCTTGCGACACAACAGAAACGGCTGGCCGTTACTCCGACTCACATTATTTTGTTTATGTTGCATATGTGGTCGGGTTCAGCGACATTGTTTGCGCGCGGGTTGCTCGGTGAATTCATTGCGAGGGACGTTCGATGATTTGGCTGTTAACTTACATATGAATGTAAATATGTCTTCCTAAATTCTCGACAACCGCAGTTGCTGGGCGTCTAGTGCGCGCATGAGCATACAGTAAGTTGCAGAAAATTACATAAGTAGCTTATAAAAAAGCCCTGTGTCGGACATTTCAAGACTAGGAGAAAACTTCGAAACAATTATTTTATGTTGTCTTATAGTAGATAAGTAGTTAATTTGTATATTACTTTGCGTATGTAGTTCTTCAATTGATAAAAAGTGCACAAAAACATATGCATATAATGCAAGTTTAGAAACTTACTATGAAACGCAGTAGTCGAAGGTTAATGTACATATTTGAAGGTTACTCACTCTCTCCCTCTCATTTCTCTCCGGCAGCCATATTAATTAATTTCCTACTGTTAACTTGCGGTGAAGTAATTTCTGAGTGAATTTCTTACCCGTGTTTTGTTAGAACCCAAAATGAGGATGATGGAAAGAATAATGAGATGGCGCCTATTGTGGTCTCGTTACTTTGCTCTCAGCGAATTTGACAACGAGTTACGTGATTTTAGCTCCAGTATGGCCAGATTAACATTTTCGTAACTTTATTTAGCATTCTTTTTTGTTATTTAGTCGCGGAGTTTTAGTTCTTTCTTTATGACATTTTTCTAGCCTGTTCTAATGAAAATGTAATGTTTATAATTTTTTAGAATATGCATTTTTTAATAATTATTTAAATAATTCACTCAGTTTTATTTAGCTTTACTTTTTTTTAACATCTGGTGGCATTGCCCGGTATTGCAGGTGTTGTCCATGATGCAAAGAATAATGAGATGGCGCCCATCGTGGTCCCGTTACTTTGCGCTCAGCGAATTTGACAACTAGTTACGTGATTTTAGCTCCAGTATGGCCAGATTACCAATTTCGTAACTTGATTTATCATTTTTTTTTTGTTATTTTTATTATTTTGTGTCTCGGAGTTCTAGTTCTTTCTTCATGACATTTTTCTAGTTGTTCTAATTAAAATGTAATGTTTATAATTTTGTAAAATATACATTTTTTAATAATTATTTAAATAATTCACTCTGTTTTATTTAGCTTTACTTTTTTTTAACATCTGGTGGCATTGCCCGCGATTGCCGGTGTTGTTGGTGTTCTTCTGCTTTCGGCACTCAAATCTCTCTCTCGCTACTGCAGAGTTGCCTAGCTTTGGATATAAAAACGCACTAAATGCCCATTTAAAGAAAATAAAACACGAAATTTTTATTGTGTTATTTAAAGAACTTTGTATGCGTGACAAATTGTCTGTAGAATGTGCGTTTTTTTTTAAATAAATGTGTTATGCTTATGTACAATTTAATTTATGAGTTTTTTTTGTTAAGCGAGACTCTTTTATTAAGGGAACGACTTTTTTGCTATATTTGAAGTTATGTAACTAGATAAGGTACTCTTTTTGTAAAAATGTCAGTATGGTTTCTTTAGTATTTTCTGGTATTTTGTTGCTTATTTTTACTATGAATACACCTCTTGATGCTCTATGTCTCACTAAGGATTGATGACCGGAAGAAACGATTACACCTCTATGGTTTTAATTCGCATTCAATAAATTCAAAGGCTTTTAAAAATGTGTAAAAAGGTTTTCAATCTTAAGAAGAGTTGAGAGCGGGGCATTTAATATTTTTGCATAGCCTTAAATGGAGCCAAAAATTAAATTTGCACTTTCAAATTATCAAATTTTATAGGAGTAAAAAAATTTTCACTAGCACTAAAATCTTCTCAGAGTGGCCTTTTTTAAACTTCTTTCGTATAATAATACAGTTTTTTTTAACCTAAAGTCTCGGTAGCCTTAAATTAAAAACAAAAAGAAACAAACACCAAACTTAAAAATTGTCGTATTTTCGGTATAAAAAAGCACTAAATTTATTGCGAAGATCAAATGGTTGGCAATACTGCACAACTCTGCAAACGTGACGTCACGTACGCTCTGATGGGCGCAATCTTCTTTATATCATTCTTGGGTGTTGTCGGTGTTCTTCTGCTTTCGGCAGTCAAATCTCTCTCTCGCTACTGCAGTGTTGCCTAGCTTTGGATATAAAAACGCACTAAAATGCCCATTTAAAGAAAATAAAAGAGAAAATGTTTATTGAATCACTTAAAGAACTTTGTATATATGTATATATATTTTCCCGTGGTTCCTAGGTGGAACAAAGGGCCTCAATAAACAAGTTAAAGTTAAATCTATTAGAAGCTAGAAATTTTATTTGCCGCCAGGAGCGGCCTGCTTGTTGCACTTCTGTTTCTACTAGTCGCCTCCACGTGTTAGATGGTCTGCCAGGTCTGCGGCTGCCTTGGGGGTTCCAATCCAGGGCTACTCTAGTGATATCACCATATGGCTTTCGAAGTGTGTGACCGATCCATTTCCATTTGCGGCGTCGAATTTCGAGATAGACTGGTATCTGTTTCGTTATAGTCCACAGATCGGAGTTTGATATGACGTTAGGCCAAAAAATGCGCGTGATCTTGCGAAGGATGCGGTTGATGAATACTTGCATTGCTTGTATGTCACGTGTTGACGCGTTCCACGTTTCGCATGCATACTAGAGGACAGATTTCACATTGGACTCGAAGATTCTCAGTTTCGTGCGCCTCGTTATATGCGTTGCTCTCCAAACTTTATCAAGCATGCCAAACACTACGCGAGCTTTCGATATCCGGTTACGTATGTCAGCCGCTGAGCCGCCGTTTTTATTTATTACACTGCCTAGGTAGCAGAATTCATCTACAGCTTCGATGTTAGTGCCGCGTATCTGAAAGATATGTGAATCGGTGGTGTTGATGCGCATTATCTTTGTCTTCGCAATGTTTATTTTCAGTCCAGCCCTCGCTGCGAATTCGCTCACCGCCTCTATTTTTGCTTGCATATGTGAGTGTTTGTGTGATAGCAGGCAAATATCGTCAGCGTAGTCTAAGTCCTCAAGGTTGCCGCTCAGGCCCCAGGATATGCCTCTGTTCGCCGCTGAGGCTTGCCGCATCACTAAGTCCAGTACCAGATTAAATAAGAGCGGAGATAGCACGCATCCCTGTCTTACTCCTGTTCGAACTGGAATAGCGTTGCTCAGGATGCCCTCATGTCCCACACGGCAGCTTGCTTCACTGTATGTATGCGTGACAAATTGTCTTTAGAATGTGTGTTTTTTTTTTAATAAATGTGGTATGCTTATGTACAATTTAATTTTTGAGTTATTTTTTGTTAAGCGAGACTATTTGGCTAAGGAAACGACTATTTGCCATTTTTGAGGTTATGTAACTAGATAAGCTACTCCTTTTGTAAAAATGTCAGTATGGTTTCTTTAGTATTTTCTGGTGTTTTGTGGCTTATTTTTACAACCAATACACCTCTTGATGCCCTATGTCCCACTAAGGATTGATGGCCGGAAGAA
Organism: Anastrepha fraterculus; assembly: GCA_037575425.1. Classification (NCBI taxonomy): domain Eukaryota; kingdom Metazoa; phylum Arthropoda; class Insecta; order Diptera; family Tephritidae; genus Anastrepha; species Anastrepha fraterculus. The sequence continues at coordinate 230,738 of JAYXIM010024389.1, read as the reverse complement.
ACGATTACACCTCTATGATTTTAATCCGAATTCAGTAAACTCAAACGCCTTTTAAAATGTGTAAAAAGGCTTTCAATCTTAAGAAGAGTTGAGAGAGGGACATTTAATATTCTTGCATAACCTTGAAAGGAGCAAAAAATTAAATTCACACTTTCAAAATATCAAATTTTATAAGAACCAACTAATTTTCATTAGCACTAAAATCTTCTCAGAGTGACCTTCTTTAACCTTCTTTTGTATGATAATACAGTTTTTTTTAACTTAAAGTTTCGGTAGCTTTAAAGTAAAAAAAAAAGAAACAAACACGAAACTTCAAAATTTTCGCAATTTCGGTATAAAAAAGCACTAAATTTATTGCGAAGAGCAAATAGTTGGCAGTACTGCACAAATTTGCAAAACGTGACGTCACGTACTCTCTGATGGGTGCAATCTTCTTTCTATCATTCTTGCAAGATGGGGAAAGGGCCGGGACTGCGCCTTCTCTATGAATTTACGTTCTCTGGATATGGTACAAGAATGCTAGAGAAGAAGATTGCGCCTTTCGAATTCGCCGCGAAGAAAGCAATGGAAACAATTTTGATCATACGCACACAGACATACTTTCTAGCGTTTCATTGAACTTTCACAAACATGTAATATCACCTACTTTTGTTTGTTTTGTTCGTTTGTTTTGCATTGCGAAGGTAGTTAACGACAGAGTAAAGTAACTGTTTCTTAATGGCGCCACCTCCAGTACTCAATCCGCCTTGGATATGATACAAACAACTGTTAGTATTGCTCTACTGAGTACCTTTTGTGAATTCTCCTTGCAGTCGACCGTATGGCAACAATTCCGTAGATTTTAGATAACAATTTTTGTCGTATATATTAATGTAGGTTATATAATTATATTAGATTATAGATTATAATATAGTCTCAGATTATAAATATACTTATTGCTGTACAACTCTGTATTATCTGTGACATAGATAATTATTTTACAAAGGCAAAGATATAAGAGGTTTATCGACAAACCTCTAGTAAAATTTGGGTAGATTTTATTAATTATGTAATCATATTACAGAAACAAAGCCTGTATACATAGATGCATTTGGTGGAATATTTTGGAGTTCTTGGTTTATTTAATTATTATTAACGATATGAAGAAAAGGCAAGGAGAAGCAATAGGGAGTAGCTAATTTAATTGCGTAATTGGAGGAAGTCCGTAAACACTGATTACTGAGGTTTCAAAAAATTATGGTAGCAATACGCATTCTAAATTCGGTATTACATTTTATGAAGGTAATAAGAGAACAAAGCGTTTATGGATATAGGCTTTATTTCTGTTAAATGAATGTATGGTTAATAATACCTAACAAACATTTTATTTATTTATTATTTATCATACAGAAAACGCAGGTTGCAAAAAACTATGGCAATAACCTAGGATTATTTTATAATCTCAGATTTCGGGAGAGAAATTACGTATGGGTAATCTCGCTTCTAAATTACGTACTGGGGTTAAGCTCGAAAAAAATAGATAATCGACTTATATGTGAACGTATTATAATTGCCTTTTTTAAAACGATAGTAATCTATATACATATATAAAAATGAAATGATGTTCGTTTGTACGCAATTTTTCGCGCCGATACCAGGCCAATTTTATTCGTTCTTTTTTCATATTATAGGGATCCACTAGGGGAAGGTTTTTAGCAAAAAAAAATTTTTTTTTAAATATTTTCTTCATATAAAAAAAGAAAAAATCAAAATATTGTACAAAACAAAACTTGCTCGATTCTTAGATTATAGTAAGTTTCGAATCGAAATTCATTTTATGTGTACAACTTTTTTCTCATTTTTTCAGAAGTATACCACACAACAACTCATTCCAACTCTGATTTTGAAATCCTGTTGGAATTGGTGATCGATAATTTTGTCACTATAATGGTCAATGGAAATTTGCGTGTATCAGACCCTGCATATTATTTACCATATCAACTTTTTATGGAACATATGGACCAAATGAACACAAAAAAATAGTTTAGTTTTGTTTTGATTTTTTGCAACATTTTGGTTTTCAGTTAATACAATACACAAAATTCTAAATTTATTACGTTGTTTGTTTAGTATTTTTTTAGAAAAAAAGTAAATTTTTTGATTTTGAGGAAATTTGTTTATTGTTGCTATTTGTGAAAGCGAAGATATTTGTAAGTATTTGACTATAATCCTAAAAGTTAATGGAATACCACTATGACACATAGACAACATTTTTTAAAAGGGGTGTTTTTCAAAAATTATACAAAAAATTGTTTTCAAAAATTTTAAAGAAATATACAATAGTAAAATAAAAAAATTTCGAATGGCAAAAGTTCTTAAAGTATGTAAGCTCATCGTATGGGACGAGTGTACTATGGCACACAAGAAATCATTGGAAGCACTTGATAGAACTTTGAAAGATCTACGAGGAAGCCAAACAGTCTTTGAAGGTGCCATGATTTTATTGGCTGGAGATTTCAGGCAAACATTACCTGTGATCCCAAAATCTACGGCTGCAGATGAAATCAATGCATGTTTAAAATCATCGTATTTATGGAGACATGTAAACACGCTTACACTTGCTACAAACGTACGTGTTCAACTACAACTACTGAAAATCGGAAATGGCCAAATGTCTGTCGATCCAACAGGAATAATAACATTGCCTAACAATTTCTGCACTTTTGCACAGTCTAAAGAGGCATTGACACAGAGTGTATTTCCAAACATAGTTCAACATTACAAAAACCATGATTGGCTCAGCGAAAGAGCAATTTTAGCTGGGAAAAATAAGGAGGTCAATGATATAAATTCAGCTATTTTAGATCAACTACCTGGTAACATAGTTGCGTATAAGTCAATGGACACTATTACTGATCAAGATGATGTCGTAAATTATCCAACTGAATTCTTAAACCCACTCGATTTGCCAGGTCTACCACCTCATAATTTACGATTAAAAATTGGAGCACAGATTATTATGCTGCGCAACATTAATGTGCCACGACTTTGCAACGGTACCAGACTCGCTGTGAAGAAGCTAATGGGTAACATTATCGAAGCAACAATTTTGAAAGGGAAGTACAAAGGAGAAGACATTTTGATACCCAGAATTCCACTGATTCAGACGGATTTACCATTCGATTTCAAACGTTTGCAGTTCCCTATTCGCCTTGCCTTCGCTATGACAATTAATAAGACGCAAGGACAGTCTCTACAAATGTGCGATATTAATTTAGAATACCCAATTTTTTCTTATGGACAATTGTATGTAGCTGGTTCACGAGTAGGCAAACCATCGTCATTCTTCATTTACGCGAAAGATGGAAAAACCAAAAACGTTGTCTACCAAAAAGTGTTACAAAAAAGTTCGAATGAAATTGTATCAAAGAATTTGCTTTGTTTCGTATTAATTTTATTCTCTTTCAGCAAATCATTGAATTTTTCGCCTAGCGAAGCGGGCGAGGGTACGCTAGTTATTATACAAACCAGAAACAATGAAATATTCCACCAAATTCCTATAAATATACCGATTCCTATTAGCAAAAACCTTTCAAAACAGGGTAGAATAATTTTTGTGAATTTAGTGGTAACAACTGCAGAAGTGAACGCACTTTATGAGTATGTATTTTAACTTTCGTTAAAAGTATTGTATGTGAGTATGCACTGTACGTTCGAGTATGTGACGTACGTCACTACAGAAAATAAGCACACAAAAAGAAGAGGAAGAATAAGGGAAAATGAGTGGAAAGCCATAAGTATCGAATCAGCCGTGCAGAAATACATCTGTACGTTCATACATTCATGCACAAAGAGTTACTTATTTTGTGTACCGTCATCGCTCAACTGTCAAATTCGCCAACAATAAAGTAGCGGTTTTCGGAAGCGGCTCATTCAGTATTCTCTACATCGTGAGTATGCACTACTAAAAATTTGTGAAAGTGGCAACCATGGAAACAAGCTAATGTGTGTAAGAGTGAAATAAGCGAGCATATGAACACGCAAAAAGAGGACGGCTTGGGTACGTGCGTCACTGCTTGCCATTACAACGTCGTAAGTTTTTCGGTTTTTGTTGCAGAGGAAATAGCGGAGTCGTTTAATTCCATCGGACAAGAAGAAAACTTATAGATTAAGAGTTTTTAAATTTATTATTATTAATTCGTTGTTTTTTTTTACATTTTCTGAATCCAATCGGTAAATCAACTGTTTTCGCAAATTTGCGATTGTATTCCGCTTGGACGCCATGCGCTGTCGTTTTGCTTCGTTTTCGACAGTTGGTCAATCGGCTAAGGGAATCGTTTTTTAATAAAAATTTATTTTGTGTATGCGTCGTGTCGTGGTTACGAAAAAGACTAAAAATTTCAGTTTTAATGTAAAAGACAGAAATGTCTTCAAATAATAGTATTAAACTTTTAAGACCAGGAAGTGTGTACAAGTGGGCAAAGTCAACAATATAACAAATGGGGAAAATATTAATCTAAGGCTGCTAAACCTAAAATTTTTTCTCGGGCATATATGCTAAAAATTGCAAAATCTCTTTTTTTTTATTATTATTATTTAACTCGTTCCTATTTGTGAATGGTAAGGCAGTTCACACGTTAAAAATAGTGGATGTAATATAAACAGTTCATATATACTTACACATATCTACACCTAGGTATGTATGTATATATTAAGGTGTAAGCGCAAAGAATAAAGACTGCGAAATAAATACAAGAACAACAATCGTGAGATTTTCTACAACCTACTAGTTTTGCATCCCGTTGTAATACAAGTACGTATGTAAGTGTTACACTCTTTTTTCATGCATCTTGCTTTATTTATTTCCGTTCTTCAGATTTCTATCTAATTTATAATATAGTTATTTTAGTTTACTGACAAGGTTTTTTTTTGTTAGTGCCCGGCGAGCGCTTTTAACTACTGCCAACAATGTTATATAGATATATGTATAAATAAATATGTATATATATATCTGTATTAATTTATATGTATATACATTTATATAAATTTTTGAGTATATACGTTTATATATATACACACATTTATACACCAATACTTATGAGCATATATGTTTATTTAACTTTTATTTTAGGCTTTATAATATGCACAAGGGGTTATCTCATGCATGCATATATTATCTGTCTACTGCTCGATTTTGGTGTAAGGGTATAAATGTGCAGAGTAAGCAAGGCAGATAGTGTATAAAAGCCATGTATACCTCTTATATAGACTTCAGAAAAAATTATTAAACCCCAACCAATCTTTACGAACTAAATTCCTGCAAAGGTTTTCCCAGTGTTGCCTATATGATGTTGCATTTTTTGAGTAAATTTGTTACAAGTGTTGTCATCACTAAATTTGAATTGTCGTAGATCAGGTTGAAAACTTTCGAAGTTACCATGCAAATCCTAAACATTCCTTTCTGTGTGCATGCCAATCGATTATTTGAGATTAAGCTTTGTCTAGAATTTTAGTGATAACAGAAGATGTGGCAAATGCTTCGTTAATTTAGTAAGTGTTTGTATGGTGATATTTTAACCGAGAAATATTTCGCTAAATAATTTTAAGATTTTTTCGATTAAGCTAAACTTTCCTTAATAATTCTCGGTAATTCTGCAGCTTAGCCACTTCTGCTAAAATCGACCTTTCGGAGTGCATTTTTTGGCTAAAACGATGTGTTTCAGTCCCAAAGTTAATATTCAAGTGGCGAAAGAAAGATTCTGCAAGTTAAACTATTATCAATGATTTAAATTGAAAAATTTGAAAATTCCACCAATAGGATATATAGTACTTATAAACAGGCTCAGAATATATTATGCGCACATTTATCTGCATTTACTATTAAATATTATTAACGCAAATAGAAAGTTGTAAAATGTCAAACTTGCCAAATATGTGTGTATGATGTATTTCGCAGTGTAAGTGAGAAATCTTTACAACCATAGTATTAGCAAAGCGACAGCAGGTGATAGCCAATAGAGGACAGTACTAATCAGACGCATCGCTAAAGAACGAAACTTAACCCATGATAAAGTGTCAAAAATTGTAAACAAAAACATACAGTTCTGATTGTGAATTTTTAGATGCTCCCTACAGTGTATTTGGGAAAATGTCCACATAATACGTCTAGGCATATATATATATATATTTTATAGAAATAAACTGGAAATTTTGTATTTTTATTCATTTATTATCTTCTAAAATTGTTTATTTTAAGGTGTCTGGCAGCACTTCTGGTTGTTGAAATAACCAAAATAGGAGAATTCTTGGTTAATTTTACAAATTTTGAAATCGAATAACTTAAAAACTATAACCACGGGCCAGGGGAGGTCTTCACTTTTAGAAAGTAGAATACCCCTTCTACCCCTTTTTTAAATTCATGGGGCATTATGTGGAAATTATATATATATATTCATAGGTATATTTATGGATACATATCTATATTTATATGCATATATATATTAATCCTTGATTTTTAGTAAAATATGTTTGATTGTATGCATTTTGAGTTTACGGATTGGTATTTGGTGGGTGTATTTAGATTTGTATTCAAAAAAAAAAAAGTTTATTAATATTTCATACATATATTGTTTTATTAAAAAAATTATCAAATATTAATATTTGATATACATATCTATTTATCTATTTATACATATATTTTATTTAAAAAAAATACGTTATTAATATTAAATATACATACATATGTTTTAATTAAAAAAAAAGAAGAATTGCGCCGCAGACGAAAGTTTGGAATAAAAAACCGCGCGATTTTTAATTCCAAATTTTCCCTATATTATTATTATAATATATATATGTATACATATATATATTTTTTTTTAATTTTCGGAAAAAAAATCGCGGAATCTTCACTATATTATTTATACATATACATATATATGTATATATATAAGTTATATTAAAAAAAAGTTCTACAGGCGAAAATCATCTCATTCTTCTAATAGAAGTTTTCTTGTTTATTGCTTCTGGCAGCCCTCCATTTCTTTGCTTCTGGCAGCACTCCATTTCAGCGATGCTTTATAGTTATTGTTAATTTGGCTGGCATATTCGGAGTTTGCAACTTAAAAATGCAATTTAAATTGTTAATTTATGGTATATATCAATAAAAAGTGTTAGAAACGCGTTACACAGTTTTAATAATTACAATATGAAAATAAATGTGATAAGTGCACTTATTGTATCAAAATTTGGTGAAGGTAAAAGACAAATTCTATTAACAAATAACTTAAAAACTATTATTAACTGAATAGTGTTGGTGCTAGTTTTAGCAAAATAAGCACTAAATCAACATCTCCTGTGAATTTCATTGGAAATTCGTAATATTTCTCTCAAAACAAGGGACGGGGCATCGTAAGGGGTCCTAGCCGTGTATTTTAATTATTGGAACAAGTAATGGAGTTCAGTCATAAGAAGTGTGGGCAATACTGCTGTTTCCGTGGCGCCGCAATTTAATGGCGGATTCTTATAGAACTCGATGAAAAAGTACAATTTTTTGATATCTCGCTTAGTTTTCGAGATATTAATTAAAAAATAATAATACTAATTTTTTCTTCAGTTTCGATAGAATTCGGCGAGATAAGACAAAATATAGGAGTAAAATTTTACGATATCCCACGCTTCAAAAAATAACCCTCATCAGTCCAACTCCGGCTACGCAATTCACAGTATTTTTGCGTAGAACTTTTTTTCGCGTGGGCGGCCTTCGGCCCCGCTTCAAAAAAATAACCCTCATCAGTCCAACTCCGGCTACGCAATCCACAGTATTTTTGCGTAGAACTCTTTTTCGCGTGGGCGGCCTTCGGCCGCGCTTCAAAAAAATAACCCTCATCAGTCCAACTTCGGCTACGCAATCCACAGTATTTTTATTCCATATCTCGAAAACTAAGTGAGATATCAAAAAATTTTACTCCTTCATTTCGTTTTCTTTTGTCGAGTTCTATAAGAATCCGCCATAAGATTGCGGCGCCACGGAAACAGCAGAATCCCCGAAGTGTGCTCAACGATATTTTGTAGACACCGATGACGAATATTGTTACATCGCTGAAGAAGTTATTCAATTATCGAAAGAAATTGTTGACAGTATTAAGCAGGATGAAGCAGAGAAAAGAATGAATATTTATTTTAATTTGATAAATTTTAGCCCTTGGGCGGCATTGAAATATAACGGGTGGTTAAGTTTCAAGGGCCGGTATTGATTTTGAATAAAATACAGTTTTTTTAGGAAATTATTGTCATTTCTCTTTATTATGATAATATTGGTATGGCTCAATTACTTATGGAACAAAATATCGGGCAAATGGCCGCCGCGGCCTCGGCGGCACACCTCCATCCGATGGTCCAAATTTTCGATGACGCTGAGGCATAATAATTGCCGTTTATGTACCGAATTATCTAATCCTTTAGCTCTTGAATTGTTGCTGGCTTATCGACATACACATTTTCTTTTAAATAACCCCAAAGAAAGAAGTCCAACAGTGTCGTTGACGTTTAGGTGTGGTTCACATTCAACATCGGCCCTTGAAATCTAACCACCCTTTATAATCGGAGAGGCTCGGGACAAAAATTTAACTTAATACAAAAGGATGATGGTGACTAATTTTTGCTTTCTGAATGGAGTTCCACGAAGTCTCCGCCACTTGAAAGAAGCATCGTTTTAGCAAAAAATTACGCTCCGAACGATCGATTTTAGCAGAAGTGGCTAAACTGCAGAATCACCATGATTTTTCTCAGCCCTGAAAAATTATTAACGAAGAACACTTATAATGTTTTCTCTTCAATCACTAAATACGTGAAAATACACTTAGGGGTGAAACTTCACTATTTTTTTTTTAATAAAAAAGTATGGTTACTAAAATGTCTATAGTGTTTGAAAGCTGATCGACAAATTAACCAAAGCTGCTTGGTATTGTTAAGGTATTAACCCTTTCGCTCCGACTTTTGCAGGGGATTTGCTCAAACTTTATTTTTGAGTTTTTGGATACCCATTGGTACTTTATGTGCATAGAAACTAGATGAAGCTTGTAACTTATGGAGATAACGGTATTTTGAGGTGAGACATATGTGTCCCAACAGTATTTAAAAATGGGATATATTTGTCCCAACAGGGTATATACTACACCTAGAAAGTAAAAACATTTTTTTGGTAATAACATATGATTTGTACTTTTATTTATTTTATGAATGTGATGAAGCGAAACATTGTATACAGAATGGCAAATTACAAGCCCGGCAAATAATTTTTGTTCTTTTCTCGACTTTTCGATTGGCGCATGCTACGCACCGACGTCTTTTACACTGCTCTATGAGTAAATGATCCCCCACATTTGTCATTGATTTGTACCTATTCGATGATCTTCCAGACCGACGGGATCGTTTATATGCGGTAGACTCCTCTCCTTTTTCAATTAGCGACTCAGCAATCTCGACCAACACTGGTAAGAAGGCAGGTTTCTTCCTATTCAGCTCCGAATATATAACCCAAGTGTTTACAGCAGCCATCATCATGCCACGATAAAATACTTTTTTCCACCATTTATTTGATTTTCTGTTTATATCATACAGTCCCGACATTTGATCTGCCAAGTCCACACCGCCCATTATTGCGCGGTACGTCTTTACGATGTCAGGGCATGGAAACTCTGCCTGCAATCAAGAAGGTTACTTAAGAAATTAATTAAAGGGTTTTAGTTTAACTTCGTACCCGCCGAATTAACTTTGAAAATAGCTTCGCCTCGCTGCAATTTTTCTGGTATTTTCGGAACATTCTTCCGGTTGGACATGAATGTTCCCAAAGCTGGATTTTGTATGTTGTTAATAAGATTAACAGTGGTGAAAAAACGATCAAAGCAAAGTGTCACGTCAGGGTTAGAAATCGCTGCTGCAAGATCATTCACAACTCGTTCGCCGAGTGTCCTTTCAAGGACAGATCCTTCTTTTCCACAATAGATACTCATGCCATAGGTGTATCCAGTCAAAGAATCGCAGCGAAGCCACATTTTGATGCCCCGTTTGTACAAAGATATGCTTCTTGGAAACAATTTGCGAAAAATTTTTCATTCGCGGTGGTTACTAACCGATTTTCTTGAAACAAACGACTCATTCGGTGTGCTCCAAATAGCCGTACCTGAGGCTTCCTCACCTCGTGCAGGTTGATCGTCTATGCCACCATTCTCGTCACTCAATCCGGTCTCCTCTGAATCGCTCGAAGAATGTTGTTGTTGTAGCAGTATCTTCGCCCTGTCAGTGTAGTGTAATTACCGGTCGTCTTCGTCTAGCTCATCTAACGGTAGGCCCAGAAAACTGGCAGTTTCGACGGGTTGGGTCCAGAGGGAGAGAGGTGTTAGATGAGTGGGTTTGATGGGGCATGTGAAGAGGTGGTTAGTGTCGTGCGGGGTACCTTCACATGCTGGACATATGTTTAGTATGTCGGGGTCGATTCTGGATAGGTAGGAGTTTAACCTGCTACAATATCCAGAACGTAATTGTGCCAAGATTACGCGGGACTCTCGAGGAAGCTGGAGCTCTTCGTCTGCGATAGGTGGTGGTTGGACTCCGATAACGACATTCGGGGGTCGGGAGCTTAGGAAGGTGGTAAGTGTCTCCCGATGAATGTCGTTAATTGCCTGTCTGTATACTGTCTGATCCTGGAGTGGTCTGTCCGTTTTGTCCTGGATCTCGTCCACGTAGTTGAGGAAGTGTCTCCTGATGTCCCTGGGAGGTAGCTCAGGCTCGAGCAGGTGTCTGCATGGGTGAGGCCTACGGTGACACCCAAGCAGAAACTGCTTGCCGAGCATTTTGTTATGCTCCTTAACCGGGAGCATGTGCGCCTCGTCATGCAAATGTTGGATAGGGGACATCAGGAGACATCCTATCGCGGTCCTGATGGCAGTATTCTGGCAGGTCTGAAGCTTCGTCCACTGCGTATCACTGGTTCCAGGCGACCAGACAGGCGCGGCGTAGTTCAGAACCGGTCGGCTTATTGCTTTGAAAGTCGACAGCAACATTTCTTTGTCTTTGCCCCAAGTGCTGCCGGCAAGCGACTTGAGGACCTTGTTGCGATTCTGTACTCTCGTTGCAATAGCGGTTGTGTGCGCCGAGAAGGAGAGCAAGCTGTCAAAGGTGATTCCCAAAATTTTGGGGTTGTTTATCGTCGGTATTGGGGTATCGTCGAAGTGTACCTGAAGTGGCAGCTTGACCTCCTTTGTCCAGGTGGTAAAAAGGGTCGCCGTGGATTTAGTGGGAGAAAGTTTTAAGTTTCTCGCAGTGAAGAAGCGAGAAAGGCGGCCGAGGTAGTCATTTACTTTTGAGCCATCAATGTCATTGCCCGACGCCATTATCGTGCAGTCGTCGGCATATGAGACCAGTGAGACTCCCTCTGGTGGCTGGGGGAGTTTCGAAATATAGAAATTAAAAAGCAAGGGTGAAAGGATACCACCCTGCGGTACTCCTTGCTTTATTTTTCTCTGTTTTGAGGTTTGGTCTCGAAATACTACTAACGAGTGACGACCACTCAGGTAGTTCGCGGTCCACCTCTTCAGCCCTGGCGGGAGTGTCGACTGTAAAATGTCATCTAGTAGCGTGGCGTGGCTGACTGTGTCGAAAGCCTTTTGTAGGTCCAACGCTACTAGGACAGTCCTCTCGCAGGGGCGGTTTTGGTTAAGGCCGCGGTTTACCTGGGTGTTTATGACGGTGAGTGCCGTGGTGGTACTGTGCACTCTACGGAAACCATGCTGGTGTGGGGCTGGAGTCAGGTGTTCAGTGAGGAGTGGGAGTAGAAGGGCTTCAAGTGTCTTCACTACTGGGGAAAGGAGAGTTATCGGACAATAAGACTCCCCTTGGTTGGCGGGTTTCCCAGGCTTCAGCAGTGGGACCACTCTTCCTGCTTTCCACTTATCAGGAATGATGAGAGTGGCCATGGACAGGTTGAAGACCTTTGTGAGATATTCTAGTCCCAATGGACCCAGCTTTTTCAGCATCAGCATGTTTAGTCCGTCGGGGCCAATGGCTTTTGATGGTTTCATGTGTTTGACGGCCCCCTGAACCTCGTCGCTGGTGAAAGTAAGCGGTGCACTGTTGTTGGGCAGTTTGTGCAGCCGTCTGGTGGCACAACGTTTAGATCTGTCGACCGGAGGATGCAATATAAATTGCCGGCTAAAATAGCTCGCACATCTCTTCGGGTCCGACGAAGTACGACCGTTGAAGGTGATATCCACCTTGTCGTTGTGCTTCGTCGGGTTCGACAGGGACCTTACGGTGGACCAGAGCTTGCTCACACCAGAGGTGAAGTTACAGGACTTCAGGTGCTCTACCCATTTGATCCGCTTATGTTCGGTGACCAGTTGCCGGATCTCCAAATTGAGATCCTTTATACGAGGATCCCCGGGATCGGCCTGGCGTAGACGGTCACGCTCGTTTGCCATAACGACTGCTTCGGCTGGGAAATTGGGACGTAATTCCCGGATCCGTCCAGCAGGTATGAAACGAGCCGCGGCGGCTGTAATCGCCTTGCGGAATGCGCGTTCGCCTGCGCGCACATCGGTGGGAGTGGGTAGGGCTGCGAAGATGGTCTCAGTAAATTCCGCGAATCTGGTCCAATCAGCTTTGTTGAAGTTGATGTATGACCGGTGATCCGCGGAAACAAAATCGGCGGGTCTATCGATCTAGATGATAATGGGCAAGTGGTCTGATGCAAGCGATAGCATAGGTCGCCAGGTTATGCTGTTTATCAGTCCAGCGCTAGCAATTCTTATATCAGGCGAGCTGCTACAATTGTCCACTACCCTAGTGGGGGCGTCGTCGTTTACAGTGCCGAACGTCGAATCGTCTATCTACTCTGCCAGTTGCTGTCCCCTACGGTCATTTGGCAGGCTTGAATGCCAAAGATCGTGATGCGCATTGAAGTCACCTACGACCAATCGGTTTTCACCTCTGATGAGCGCACCAATATCGGGGAGATATCCTGCCGGGCAGCAGGTGACTGGGGGTATGTAAATATTAAATATTTCGACCTCGGCATCGCCTGACCGGACAGCTATACCTTGACATTCTAAGGTGCTGTCCCTGGGGTCGATGTCTTCATCGATAAGACGATACTGCACTGAATGTTGTACTATGAACGCTAGGCCACCACCGTTGTCTCGCTCGCGGTCCTTTCGGTGCACGTTATAGCCGTCCCTGGTAATCAGGGGGGAGCTAGCGTGCAGTTTTGTCTCCTGGACCGCAGCTATCTTGATTCCAAACCGGCTCATGAAGTCGACTATTTCGTCAGTGTTGCTCGTAAGTCCGTTGCAGTTTAGTTGCAAAAGCTTGAAGCTTCGCGGGAGAATTGTCGTAACTCGGGGGGTGACGGATGCGTCATGTTGTCTGCCACTGCAGGAATTGCATTGGACAGTTGTCAAGTTCCGAGGAACTACGGTCTGACACACTGAGCAGACTGTGCGGGGGACCAAGAGCTGCTGGTTCGTCCCCGCACTGGGGTAGGAGCAGGAGGGTTGTGGGTTAGAGAGGGAGTTGTGTTGCTCGTGGGGGCTCCTTACCGTTGAGGTGTTGTTGGTGGCGGCAGTGTGATGTTCAGGCACTGAGGCCAGTGTAGCCGTAGAGGCGGGGGCCGCCTGTGAGCGGGAGCAACACGTGGTCACATACCTTGTGGACCACTCCCTGTGTGTCTTAAGGCCTGAGCAGGTCTTAAGATGGCACCACCCGTTGCACTGGTTACACCTAACCGAGGTGGAGTTCGGGTGGAGCCGTTTGTGGCAAATGCAGCAGTAGAATACTTCAGGTCCGGGGTTGGGTTCGACGCCAGCCCGGAAGAGAAGTATTTGGAGCAAACTGGCTGCAATGAGTTGCTCCTGTGACGAAAGATTTTGGGTAAAATACGGTACATTATACAGGGATAGTATACTGGGGCGGCAGCCCTTGGTCGGGAATAAAAGCCCGAGTCATTACGGTAACGTAGAACCGGCTGCCATGGGAATGTCATTGCCAGAGATTTTATCTAACTCAGGACTATAAATATCATCACTTTCGTCACTAAAATCAGTTCCTGATTCCATGGATTCATCATCATCTTGAAGTAATGCACTAATTTGATCGCGATTTAGTTTCGACATTTTTGCTGTCTACGAGGTTGCAAAAATAAAAAAATTAGCTGTGTGATACATTATGTACAACGTACTGCTGGGACATATATGTCCCTATATAAAGCCCTGCTGGGACACATGCATCCCAAAATTAATTTTCGCTGAATATTTTTCACAAAACTCTTATTAAAATATATATTTGTACGTACCAGTAAAAGTGCAATATTTTTCTTTAGAAAAAGTAACACTTCTTATAAAAATACGTATTATTTCACCAAAATTACGCGTAAATTTGATGCAATATTAGCGACTGCTCACAAACAACTGATCAAAACTAAACACGATTAAAACACTGTGGAATGCCGATAACGGTAAATTGTAAGTATGAAAATTGCAAGTTTCAGGGTGAAGTGAACATGCTGTGGGATATCAGTGTCCCAGCAGTAGCGAAAGGGTTAAGAGGGGAAATGTTTAGTATAATGTGTATTGCTTTCCAAAAAAAGGTTAAAAGGGGCCGATAGAGGGGTATATCCCCATCTTTAAACTTAAAACCGCACCCGCTGGAGGTTTATAGTTTTTAAGTAATTTAATGTTAAAGTTCTGTAGTTTAACGAAAAGTTGTCGTTGTGCTTCGTCGGGTTCGACAGGGACCTAACGGTGGACGAAAGCTTACTCACACCAGTGGTGAGGTTGCAGGTCTTCAGGTGCTCAACCCATTTAGTCCGCTTATGTTGATCTGCCATTTGCCGGATCTACAAATTTAGATCCCTTATGCGGGGTGCCGGGATCTACCTGGCGTAGGTGGTCACGCTCGTTTGCTAAGCTGGCTGCTTCAGCTGCGAAATAACGACGAATGTCCTTGAGCCTTCCAGCGGGGATGAAGCGAGCCGCAGCAGCTGTGAACACCTTACGAAATGCGCGTTCGCTTACGCGCACATCGGTGGGGATGGGAAGAGCGGCGAAGGTGTCCTCAGTGAATTCCACGAAGCCGGCCCAATTAGCTTTTTTAAAGTTAAAATAGAACCGGTGATTCGCGGAAACGAAGTCGGCACGTCTCTCAATCGAGACGGTTTTGGGCAAGTGGTTTGATGCAAGAGATAGCACAGGTCGCCAGGTTATGCTATTTAGGTGACCACCTATTGTTATGTCAGGCGAGCTCCTGCAATTGCCCACTATCCTTGTGGGGCGTCGTTGTTGTAGTTTTAACAGCATAGGTAGCCCTGTCTGTGTAGGCATATCATCGGTCGTCTTCGTCTAGCTCATCTAGGGGTAGGCCCAGGAAACATGCTGTTTCGACAGGTTGGGTCCAGAGGGAGAGGGGGGTTAGATGAGTCGGTTTGAGGGGGCATGTGAAGAGGTGGTTAGTGTCGGACATGTGTTTGGTATGTCGGAGTCGATTCTGGATATGTAGGAGTTTAACCTGCTACAGTATCCAGAACGTAGTTGTGCCAGTGTTACACGAGTCTCACGGCGAAGCTGGAGCTCTTCGTCTGCAATAGGTGGTGGTTGGACTCCGATTACGGCATTCACAGGACGGGAGTTCATGAAGGTGATAACGGTCTCCCGGTGAATGTCGTTTATTGACTGTCTAAATACTGTCCGGTCCAGTAGGTTGCGGTCAGTTTTGTCCTGGATTTCGGCAGCGTAGTCTAAGAGGTTTCTCCTGACGTGTCTGGGAGGCGGCTCTGGGTCAAGCAGGTGTCTGCAGGGGTGAAACCTGCGGTAACATCCCAGCAGGAACTGCTTGCTGAGCAGTTTGTTGTGCTTCGCTACTGGGAGCATTTGTGCCTCGTTATGTAGATGTTGGATGGGAGACATCATCAGACACCCGGTCGCTGCCCGAATGGCGGTATTTTGACATGTATGTAGCTTTGTCCACTGCGTATCACTAGATCCTTGCGACCAGACAGGCGCAGCATAGTTTAGAACCGGCCGGCCAATTGCCTTAAATGTCGAAAGCAACAGTTCTTTGTCTTTGCCCCAAGTACTGCCGGCCAGCGATTTGAGGACCTTGTTGCGATTTTGAACTTTAGTGGCAATTGCGGTTGTGTGCGCAGAGAAGGAGAGCAAGCTGTCAAAGGTTAACCCCAAAATTTTGGGGTTATTTACCGTCAGAATTGGTGTGTCGTCGACTTTTACCTTAAGGGACAGCTTGACCTCCTTTGTCCAGGTGGTAAAGAGGGTCGCCCTGGACTTGGTGGGGGAAAGTTGGAGACTCCTCTCAGTGAAAAAGCGAGAAAGGTCGGTGAGGTAGTTGTTCACCTTGGAACACAGGCCATCGATGTCATTGCCCGACGCCATTATCGTGCAGTCGTCAGCGTATGAGATCAGGGAAACTCCCGCTGGTGGTTGGGGGAGCTTCGAGATGTAGAAGTTAAAAAGCAAGGAAGAAAGGACACCACCCTGCGGTACACCTTGCTTAATCTTCCTCTGCTTTGAGATTTGATCTCGAAAAATCACTTACGAGTGCCGACCGCTCAGGTAGTTCGCGGACCAGCTCTTCAGCCCTGGCGGGAGTGTCGACTGATAAATATCATCTAGTAGCGTGGAATGACTGACTGAATCGAAAGCCTTTTTCAGGTCCAACGCTACTAAGACAGTCCTCTCGCAGGGGCGGTTTTGGTTAAGCCCGCGATTTATATGGGCATTTAAGGTGGTGAGTGCAGTGGTGGTGCTATGCACTCGTCGGAATCCGTGCTGATGTGGTGCTGGATCCAGGTGTTTCGTGTAGAGTGGGAGTAGGAGGGCTTCAAGTGTCTTCACTACTGGGGAAAGGAGAGTTATCGGCCGATAAGACTCCCCTTGGTTGGCGGGTTTCCCAGGTTTCAGTATTGGGACCACTCTCCCTGCTTTTCACTTGTCAGGGATGATGAGAGTGGCCAGGGCCAGATTGAAGACCCTTGTGAGGAATCCTACTCCCAGGAGTCCCAGGTGCTTCAGCATCAGCGCGTTTAATCCGTCAGGGCCAATAGCTTTCTATGATTTCGACTTGTTGATGGCCCCCTGAACCTCATCACCGGAGAAAGTAAGTGGCGCACTGTCGTTCGTCAATTTGTGCAGCTTCTAGTAGCACGACGTTTGGTTCTGTCGCCCGGAGGATGCAGTATGAAAAGCCGGCTAAAATAGCTCGCGCATCTCTTCGGGTCCGACGAAGTGCAACCGTTGAAGGTGATAGCCACCTTGTCGTTGTGCTTCGTCGGGTTAGACAGGGACCTAACGGTGGACCAGAGCTTACTCACCCCAGAGGTGAGGTTACAGGTCTTCAGGTGCTCAACCCATTTAGTCCGCTTATGTTGATTCACCCGTTGCCGGATCTCCAAATTGAGATCCCTTGTGCGGGGATCCCCGTGATCGGCCTCGCGTAGGTGGTCACGCTCATTTGCTAAACTGGCTGCTTCGGCTGGGAAATGAGGACGAATGTCCTTATAGCTTCCAGCTGGAATAAAGCGAGCCGCAGCAGCTGTGAGCACCTTGCAGAATGCGCGTTCGCCTACGCGCACATCAGTGGGCATTGGAAGAGCGGCGAAGCGATAGCATAGGTCGCCTCGTTATGCTATTTATCAGACCCACGCTAGCTATTGTTAGGTCAAGCGAGCTGCTGCAATTGCCCACTACCCTGGTGGGGGCGTCGTCGTTCACAGTGCTGAATGTCGACTCGTCTATCTGCTCTGCCAGTTGCTGTCCCCAACGATCATTTAGCAGGCTTGAATACCAAAGATCGTGATGCGCATTGAAGTCACCTACAACCAATCGGTTTTCACCTCTGATGTGCGCACCTATATCAGGGTGATATCCTGCCGGGCAGCAGGTGACAGGGGGTATATATGTGACAACCCCCTGCCACAATCTTATGATACAGACAGCAAAAGCTCTCTCAATATTTCCATTAGATCTACCGCTATCGAGTCTCGACATTTATTGTAACTATTGATAGGCAAAGCAATGTGAAAGCATCCGTATGAACATTCTTCTTAGACGACACATCGAAGAGCTCACACGCGTTCGCTACATTGGTGACCCCGACAATTAGCAAATACGACTTTAATTAAAAGTGGGCCCTTTCATCCACTAACATCGGCGATTATTGGTAAGGTATAGTCATAAGACTGGATTTGTGCGACAGTCTACAAAAATACGGAGCTACCAAGGAATATATTTTTGTAAATTTCCGCCGGATTGAACACGACGCAAGCATCTAAAGATCATGACGAACGAAGCAACTTCACTAACAAACAACGAGGCAGGCTCATCAACACAGCCTCCGCTAATGTATCCTACAACGGGCGCCACCGTTCTCTGCAGAGCGGCCTCTGCTGTGGTCGCCCAGCTGGAATCGCAATTCAGAATTCGATCTGTTTGCAATGAAGACGACATGTTCTACCATGCAGTATCATTGATCGATACGCAATCAGCAGCGGAGGTAGAAGATAGGACGTAGTATTGTCCTCTACATCAACACCGTACACCTCGTTGAAGACGGCCCTAATCGAGCGCCTTACGGAGTCAAAAGACGCTAAGCTCCTACAACTTTTAGATGGTGAGAAAATTGGTGACCGCACCCCGTCACAATTTTTTCGTCACCTTCGTAGTCTTTGTCCGGACGTTTCAGACAACGTTATTAAAGCAAGATGGCAGTCCCAACTTTCACCGCAAACACGCGCTTGCCTGGCAGCACAGCCCGACGCCTCACTAGAAGATCTCAGTCGCCTAGCTGACAAAATTCACGAGGTAATTCCAAACGTCGCACGCTTCATTTCCGAAGAGTAGTCACTACGCTCCGAAATATCAGAAATACGTAAGCAATTACAAACGTTCCGTATAAGCAACTCACGTAGTAGGCAACATAGTCCACAACCTCGTGGCAGACGTAGCTCGTCACACAGTCGCGTGCGTTTGTCGACAGACGGCCAATGTTTTTATCACAAAAAATTTGGCGCTAATGCTCGACGATGCCTACCAGGTTGCAAATTTGCAAAAAACGCGAAAGAGGGTCTATAAAGGCGGTAAAAGACTCTAATTACAACATCGCACCGCCTTTTTTTGACAGACCGCGCTTCTGGGACACAATTTCCCGTGGACACAGGCGCTGACTTATCCGTCTTCCCTCGTTCGCGAATCAAGACAAACGTGACTCCCGTTGGGTACCAGTTGTACACAGCTACAAACGCAACTATTGAAACGTATGGGCGTCATATGCTTACGCTTGATTTCGGCTTGCGACGCGAATTCACCTGGTGCTTTGTCAGCGCCGACGTAACGAAACCACTTATTGGAGCCGACTTTATAAGCCATTTAGGTTTGTTAGTCGACCTAAAAAACAAACAAATTTGCGATGAAAATTCGGGTATAACATCTCAAGGGCTAGTGCGAAACGTATCGCACATTATGTCAATCAAGGTGATTCCCAATTAATCGCCCTACAACGCTCTTCTAAGAGAATTTCCAGCCATCATCAAACCTAATGGTGCATTCCAATTTGTCAAGCATACAGCGGTGCATCACATAAAAACCACCGAAGGCCCACCAGTGTCAAGCAAGGCACGTTGTCTTGCACCACATAAGCTTAAAGTAGCTAAAGAGGAATTTGCCAAAATGTTGAAATTGGGAATTGCTCGTCCATCTCAAAGTCTGTGGTCCTCTTCATTGCATTTAGCGCCTAAAAAGAAAGGCGAATCGCGGCCGTGTGGGGATTATCGACGGTTCAACGACCGCACAGTGCCCGACAGATATCCTGTGCGATATTTAAAAGACTTTGGTGCTAATTTATACAAAGAAACAATATTTTCTACCATAGACCTCGTCAGAGCGTTTAATCAAATTCCAGTCGCCGAACAAGACATTGAAAAAACAGCAATTATCATACCTTTCGGGTTTGAATTCCCTTTCATGACTTTTGGACTGAGAAATGCGGCGCAAACGTTCCAAAGATTCATGGACGAAATCACTCGCGATCTACCATTTGTATTCCCGTACATTGACGATCTACTCGTCGCTTCAGACGATGAGCCGCAACATCTCACACACTTGGAAACTTTGTTTCAACGTCTTGAACACTACGGACTGGTAATTAATAACGCAAAGTCGTTTTTCGGCCAATCCGAGGCTAAATTTCTGGGCCATCACATTTCAAGTGATGGTATAAAACCGCTGCCCGAAAAAGTCAGTGCGATTCGGCAACTAACGCCACCAATAACAGTAAAGATACTGCGGGGTTTTATTGGCATGGTTAATTTCTATCGGAAATTTATTAAAAACGCGGCGGAGTTACTCGGACCACTGAACGAAGCATTAGCTGGTCCAAGTGTTAAAGGCTCACATCCAGTAACATGGGCAAAAGCACTTAAAGATTCATTCGAACAATCCAAAGAGGCCCTAGCCAACTCCGCCCAGCTAGCACACCCGAATACCAATGCTGAATTGGCCATTTTCACAGATGCGTCAAATACTGCGATCGGAGCAGTGTTACAACAACGCTCGAAAAATTCATGGCAACCACTTGCTTTCTTTAGCCGGACGCTACCAGAATCGATACGCAAGCTTTCAACTTACGATCGCGAACTCCACGCAATATACGATGCAGTGAAATATTTTCGGTATATGTTCGAAGGCCGGCATATTGTGATACTATATATACTGACCATAAACCGCTGCAATATGTTTTTAAGCAAACATCAGGGCACGCTACACCATGGCCATCAATCAATTGTCGCGAATGGCGAGATCTTGCATTGATTGTCAGCGAAACAAAATTCAACGTTATGTGGTTACAACACCAGCGAGATTCCAGTTACCGTCTCAGCGCTTCGAGCATATACATGCTGATCTTATTACGCTACCTTCTTCTAATGGCTTTCGCCAATGCCTGACAATAATCGACCGTTTCACTAGATTTCCTGAAGCTATTCCACTGAAAAATGGTAATACTGAAACAATCGCGCACGCAATTATACATCACTGGATAGCAAGATATGGCGTTCCACTTAGAATAACTTCAGATCGCGGAGGGCAGTTTGAGTCCGACATGTTTCGCCAGCTTTCACCCGTGAGTGGACACGCGACTACGTTGCCCCCTGCTGCAGAGCTCTGCACCCGCAACCGCCCCCCGTGGCGCGGCCACCCGACAACATCAGGCCACTCCCCATTTTGCGGAACGCACAGCAGGACCAACGCAGACAACATCACGCATCCCTCACCCCCCGAATTACGACGACCCTCCCGCGAAGCTTCAAGCTTTTGCAACTGAACTGCAACGGACTAACGAGTAAGATTGACGAAATAGTCGACTTCATGAATCGGTACGGAATTAAGATAGCTGCGGTCAAAGAGACAAAACTGCACGCTAGCTCCCCCCTGATTACCAGGGACGGCTATAACGTGCACCGAAAGGACCGCGAGCGAGACAACGGTGGTGGCCTAGCGTTCATAGTACACCATTCAGTGCAGTATCGTCTTATTGATGAAGGCATCGACCGCAGGGACAGCACCTTAGAACGTCAAGGTATAGCTGTCCGGTCAGGCGATGCCGAGCTCGAAATTTATAATATTTATATACCCCCTGTCACCTGCTGCCCGGCAGGATATCTCCCCGATATTGGTGCGCTCATCAGGGGAGAAAACCGATTGGTAGTAGGTGACTTTAACGCGCATCACGATCTTTGGCATTCAAGCCTGCCAAATGATCGTAGGGGACAGCTATTGGCAGAGCAGATAGACGACTCGACGTTCAGCACTGTAAACGACGACGCCCCCACTAGGGTAGTGGGCAATTGTAGCAGCTCGCCTGACATAACAATTGCTAGCGCTGGTCTGATAAATAGCATAACCTGGCGACCTATGCTATCGCTTGCATCAGACCACTTGCCCATTATCATCTCGATCGAGAGACCCGCCGATTTTGTTTCCGCGGATCACCGGTCATATATCAACTTCAACAAAGCTGATTGGACCAGATTCGCGGAATTTACTGAGAACATCTTCGCAGCCCTACCCACTCCCACCGATGTGCGCGCAGGCGAACGCGCATTCCGCAAGGCGATTACAGCCGCCGCGGCTCGCTTCATACCTGCTGGACGGATCCGGGAATTACGTCCCAATTTCCCAGCCGAAGCAGCCGTTATGGCAAACGAGCGTGACCGTCTACGCCAGGCCGATCCCGGGGATCCTCGTATAAAGGATCTCAATTTGGAGATCCGGCAACTGGTCACCCAACATAAGCGGACCAAATGGGTAGAGCATCTGAAGTCCTGTAACTTCACCTCTGGTGTGAGCAAGCTCTGGTCCACCGTAAGGTCCCTGTCGAACCCGACGAAGCACAACGACAAGGTGGATATCACCTTCAACGGTCGTACTTCGTCGGACCCGAAGAGATGCGCGAGCTACTTTAGCCGGCAATTTATATTGCATCCTCCGGTCGACAGATCCAAGCGTTGTGCCACCAGACGGCTGCACAAACTGCCCTACAACAGTGCACCGCTTACTTTCACCAGGAACGAGGTTCAGGGGGCCATCAAACATATGAAACCATCAAAAGCCATTGGCCCCGACGGACTAAACATGCTGATGCTGAAAAAGCTGGGTCCATTGGGAGTAGAATATCTCACAAAGGTCTTCAACCTGTCTATGGCCACTCTCATCATTCCTGATAAGTGGAAATTAGGGAGAGTGGTCCCACTGCTGAAGCCTGGGAAACCCGCCAACCAAGGGGAGTCTTATCGTCCGATAACTCTCCTTTCCCCAGTAGTGAAGACACTTGAGGCCCTTCTACTCCCACTCCTCACTCAACACCTGACTCCAGCCCCACACCAGCATGGTTTCCGTAGAGTGCACAGTACCACCACGGCACTCACCGTCATAAACACCCAGGTAAACCGCGGCCTTAACCAAAACCGCCCCTGCGAGAGGACTGTCCTAGTAGCGTTGGACCTACAAAAGGCTTTCGACACAGTCAGCCACGCCACGCTACTAGATGACATTTTACAGTCGACACTCCCGCCAGGGCTGAAGAGGTGGACCGCGAACTACCTGAGTGGTCGTCACTCGTCGGTAGTATTTCGAGACCAAACCTCTAAACAAAGAAAAATAAAGCAAGGAGTACCGCAGGGTGGTGTCCTTTCACCCTTGCTTTTTAATTTCTATATTTCGAAACTCCCCCAGCCACCAGAGGGAGTCTCACTGGTCTCATATGCCGACGACTGCACGATAATGGCGTCGGGCAATGACATTGATGGCCTATGCTCAAAAGTAAATGACTACCTCGCCAGCCTTTCTCGCTTCTTCACTGCGAGAAACTTAAAACTTTCTCCCACGAAATCCACGGCGACCCTATTTACCACCTGGACAAAGGAGGTCAAGCTGCCACTTCAGGTTCACGTCGATGATACCCCAATTCCGACGATAAACAATCAAAGAATTTTGGGAGTCACCTTTGACAGCTTGCTCTCCTTCTCGGCGCACACAACCGCTATTGCAACGAGAGTACAGAATCGCAACAAGGTCCTCAAGTCGCTTGCCGGCAGCACTTGGGGCAAAGACAAAGAAATGTTGCTGTCGACTTTCAAAGCAATAGGCCGACCGGTTCTGAACTATGCCGCGCCTGTCTGGTCGCCTGGAACCAGTGATACGCAGTGGACGAAGCTTCAGACCTGCCAGAATACTGCCATCAGGACCGCGACAGGATGTCTTCTGATGTCCCCTATTCACCATCTACACGACGAGGCACACATGCTCCCGGTCAAGGAGCATAACAAAATGCTCGGCAAGCAGTTTCTGCTTGGGTGTCACCGTAGGCCTCACCCATGCAGACACCTGCTCGAGCCTGAGCCACCTCCCAGGCACATCAGGAGACACTTCCTCAACTACGTGGACGAGATCCAGGACAAAACGGACAGACCTCTCCAGGATCAGACAGTATACAGACAGGCTATTAACGACATTCATCGGGAGACACTTACCACCTTCCTAAGCTCCCGACCCCCGAATGCCGTTATCGGAGTCCAACCACCACCTATTGCAGCCGAAGAGCTCCAGCTTCCCCGAGAGTCCCGCGTAATCTTGGCACAACTACGTTCTGGATATTGTAGCAGGTTAAACTCCTACCTATCCAGAATCGACCCCGACATACTAAACATATGTCCTGCATGTGAAGGTACCCCGCACGACACTAACCACCTCTTCACATGCCCCATCAAACCCACTCATCTAACACCTCTCTCCCTCTGGACCCAACCCGTCGAAACTGCCAGTTTCCTGGGCCTACCGTTAGATGAGCTAGACGAAGACGACCGGTAATTTACACTACACTGACAGGGCGAAGATACTGCTACAACAACAACAACAACATGTGGCAACCCCCTGCCACTATCTTATGATACAGACAGCAAAAGCTCTCTCAATATTTCCATTAGATCTACCGCTATCGAGTCTCGACATTTATTGTAACTATTGATAGGCAAAGCAATGTGAAAGCAACCGTATGAACATTCTTCTTAGACGACACATCGAAGAGCTCACACGCGTTCGCTACATATATATGTTAAATATTTGGAGCTCGGAATCGCCTGACCGGACAGCTATGCCTTGACATTCTAAGGTGCTGTCCCTGCGGTCGATTCCTTCATTGATGAGACGATACTGCACTGTGTGGTGGACTATAAACGCTAGGCCATCACCATTATCTCGCTCGCGATCGTGTCTGTGCACGTTATAGCCATCCCTGGTGATCAGAGATGACCTAGCGTGCAGCTTTGTTTCTTGGACCGCAGTTATTTTAATACTGTGCCGGCTTATAAAGTCAACTATCTCGTCGACCTTACTCGTGAGTCCGTTGCAGTTGAATTGGAGAAGCTTGAAGCTTCTCGGTGAGGTCTGGGGTGAGGGACGCGTGGTGTTGTCTACGTTGGACCTGCTGCGCAATCCATTGTGGTTGTTGCGGCCTGATGGTGGTGGGCGGCCGCGCCTCCGGGGGCGGTAGTGGGTGCAGATCTCTGCAGCAGGGGGCAACGTAAGCAGTTGTCCACTCACGGGTGGTGCGCAGGCCGTAACATCTCCGAAAATGGCGCCAGCCATTGCAAGAATTGCATTGAACTGATACCAGATTCCGAGGTATTACGGTCTGACACACGGAACAGACTGTGCGGGGGACCAGGAGCTGCTGGTTTGTCCTCGCACTGGGGTTGGAGCAGGAAGGAAGGGGAGGGGTTGAGGGGGAGTTGTGTTGCTCCGATAGGCTCCTCACCGTGGGGGTGTGGGTTGTGGTGGCGGTTGGTTGTGCCGGCCTATCAGGGGGTGTAGTAGCCGTGGAGGAATCAGACGCCTGCTGGCGGGAGCAACACGTGGTCACATACCGTGTGGACCACTCCCTATGTGACACCAGGTGTGAACAGGTCTTAAGGTGGCTCCACCCGTTGCATTTATTACACCTAACCGATGTGGA
Source organism: Anastrepha fraterculus (assembly GCA_037575425.1). Lineage (NCBI taxonomy): Eukaryota > Metazoa > Arthropoda > Insecta > Diptera > Tephritidae > Anastrepha > Anastrepha fraterculus. Next base: position 205,193 of record JAYXIM010024389.1, on the reverse strand, counting down.
GTTCGGGTGAAGCCGTTTGTGGCAGACGCAGCAGTAGAATACTTCTGGCCCAGGGTTGGATTCGATTCCAGCCCTGAGGAGAAGCATTTGGAGCAGGATTGCTGCGAGAACTCGCTCCTGTGACGCAAGGGGTGGGGTGATATGCGGTTCAATAGACAGGGCTAGTATACTGGGGCGGCAGCCCTTGGTCGGGAAAAACCCGAGTCATTCTGGTAACGTAGAACCGGCTGCCATGGGAATGGGGCGTCGTCGTTCACACTGCTGAATGTCGAATCGTCTATCTGCTTTGCCAATTAATGTCCTGTACGATCGTTTGGTAGGCCAAAGATCGTGATGTGCATTAAAGTCACCTACAACCAATCTGTTGCCTCGCGGAACCGATATATTTATTTATTGAATGAATTTTATAATAAATTATAAAATTTAATAGTAAAGTTACAGCGCTAGTTACTAGGGCCATTGGGTGTGTCGAAAATGTAAAAGTAGGAGATTATATCTTAACTTGATGGCTCGGATGTAATTATAAATGGTATTGATGTTTTGAGTTGTGGAAGTTTCCAATAGGCTGATTGGGTTGTGATTGCTTAAGAAGGATGACCTAATTTTGTGGAGTACCGGGTATTCGATTAGATGTTTGACTGTGAGGTGTGTGTTGCAAAGTTGACAGTTGCTGCTTTGTCGATTGCTTAGCAGGTGGGAATGTATTACGTTTGTGAGGCTTAAGGGAACGCAAAACTATTTTTTTTTTTTTCCAATTGTAGTTGAGTATATGACAGGTGTGTTGTTTGTTGAGAGTGTGCTCTTCCGACGCTTTATTTTATTTTTATTTATTTAGTTTTTACGGTCTTAAAACCCAATTTATACATTTACTAGCACACCCGGCCCGCTTCGCTGGGCACACTAAAATAGAATAGATATGGTTTAGAACAGAAAAGATATGGTTTTCATATTATTTATTTCTTTATTCTTTTTTCAAGCGCTTTGGCATAAACAATATTTTTTGTTTTTCTATTTGTTTTTGAGTAAATATAAAATATAAATTGAAAATCAGGAAAAAAGAAGATTGTTTTTGAATTTCAAATCAACGCAAATGAATAACTAAGAAACAATCGTCTTTTTTCCTGATCATCCATGAATTTTTCGTTTCAATTTATATATTTCCATTTATATTTTTCAAAAAAAAAAAAAAAACGAAAAATTTTTTTTTTTCCACGAACACATAATTTCATTTGAACATTCGAATTTCACATTAAATTCTCAAATTTCGTAAGAAATTTTTCACTGTTCCAAAATCCAATTAAAAAAAATTCACAAAGAATTGTTACACTTTGCACTTACGTCTTCTCCTTATGGCATCCAAATCAAAAAAAAATATTGACAAATTGTAACTCACACTGTCAATTTGACAGTTCAGTTCCGCCCCAAGCGTTAAAAAAGTAAACGACATTATGGCTGGTTCAAAAGAACGCTGTACCCGTTGCCATTGTTCCGAATTACAACCAAACTTTACGAAACCCATTTTCAATACTTACTTAACAATGTGTGTCACTTTGGTTTAATTCGGTGTAAAGGCATAGCGGGTCCATGTTTTGGCATATATTTCGAGACCCTAGTCATCAATAGGTATGAAAATTACCCCGTATTAAAGCACTTATCAACAGCTTTCATTTGATACCCATATTGTACATACACAACCAAAGGTTACCCGGGTCCACGTTTTGACCTATATCTCGAGACCCCAGTCACGGAGCGGCATGAAAAATACTCTGTACTAAAGCATTCATCAACAGCTTCAATTTGATATCCATATTGTACAAACACACTCTAGGGTCCACGTTTTGGTCTCTATCTCGAGACTCTAGTCCCGGAGCGGCATGAAAAATACTCTGAACTAAAGCATTAACTAACAGCTTTCATTTGATACCCATATTGTACATACACATCCGAAAGTTACCCGGGTCCACATTTTGACCTGTATCTTGAGACCCTATGTACCAATTGGTATCCAAACTATACGGAAACCATCTTCAATACCTACTTAACAATGTGTGTAAGTTTGGTTTAATTCGGTTCGAAGGCACGGCGGGTCCACGTTGTGGCATATATTTCGAGACCCCAGTCATCAATAGGTATCAAAATTACCCCATATTAAAGCACTTATGCACAGCTTTCATTTGATAACCATATTGTACATACACAACCAAAGGTTACCCGGGTCCACGTTTTCACCTATATCTCGAGACCCTAGTCACGGAGCGGCATGAAAAATACTCTGTACTAAAGCATTCACCAACAGCTTCAATTTGATATCCATATTGTACAAACACATTCTAGGGTCCACGTTTTGGTATCTATCTCGAGACCCTAGTCACGGAGCGGCATGAAGAATACTCTGAACTAAAGCATTCACCAACAGCTTCCATTTGATACCCATATTGTACATACACATCCGAAGGTTACCTGGGTCCCCGTTTTGACCTACATGTATCTCAAACCCTATCCACCAATAGGTACCCTATGTTACTTCTATCCCCTCCAAAAACATGTGTACAAAGTTTCGTAATAATCGGTTAAGTAGTTTTGTATTTTACTGCTGCATTTGCCACAAACGGCTCCACCCGAACTCCACCTCGGTTAGGTGTAACCAGTGCAACGGGTGGTGCCATCTTAAGACCTGTTCAGGCCTTAAGACTCACAGGGAGTGGTCCACAAGGTATGTGGCCACGTGTTGCTCCCGCCCACAGGCGGCCCCCGCCTCTACGGCGACACTGCCCTCAGTGCCGGCACACCACACTGCCGCCACTAACAACACCTCAACGGCCAGGAGCCCCCAAGAGCAACACGACTCCCTTTCTAACCCACAACCCTCCTGCTCCTACCCCAGTGCGGGGACAAACCAGCAGCTCTTGGTCCCCCGCACAGTCTGCTCCGTGTGCCAGACCGTAGTACCTCGGAACCTGACAACTGTCCAATGCAGTTCTTGCAGTGGCTGGTGTCACTTTCGGAGGTGCTCCGGCCTGCACACCACCCGTGAGTGGACACGCGACTACGTTGCCCCCTGCTGCAGAGCTCTGCACCCGCAACCGCCCCCGTGGCGCGGCCACCCGACAACATCAGGCCACTCCCCATTTTGCGGAACGCACAGCAGGACCAACGCAGACAACATCACGCATCCCTCACCCCCGAATTACGACGACCCTCCCGCGAAGCTTCAAGCTTTTGCAACTGAACTGCAACGGACTAACGAGTAAGATTGACGAAATAGTCGACTTCATGAATCGGTACGGAATTAAGATAGCTGCGGTCCAAGAGACAAAACTGCACGCTAGCTCCCCCCTGATTACCAGGGACGGCTATAACGTGCACCGAAAGGACCGCGAGCGAGACAACGGTGGTGGCCTAGCGTTCATAGTACACCATTCAGTGCAGTATCGTCTTATTGATGAAGGCATCGACCGCAGGGACAGCACCTTAGAACGTCAAGGTATAGCTGTCCGGTCAGGCGATGCCGAGCTCGAAATTTATAATATTTATATACCCCCTGTCACCTGCTGCCCGGCAGGATATCTCCCCGATATTGGTGCGCCCATCAGGGGAGAAAACCGATTGGTAGTAGGTGACTTTAACGCGCATCACGATCTTTGGCATTCAAGCCTGCCAAATGATCGTAGGGGACAGCTATTGGCAGAGCAGATAGACGACTCGACGTTCAGCACTGTAAACGACGACGCCCCCACTAGGGTAGTGGGCAATTGTAGCAGCTCGCCTGACATAACAATTGCTAGCGCTGGTCTGATAAATAGCATAACCTGGCGACCTATGCTATCGCTTGCATCAGACCACTTGCCCATTATCATCTCGATCGAGAGACCCGCCGATTTTGTTTCCGCGGATCACCGGTCATATATCAACTTCAACAAAGCTGATTGGACCAGATTCGCGGAATTTACTGAGAACATCTTCGCAGCCCTACCCACTCCCACCGATGTGCGCGCAGGCGAACGCGCATTCCGCAAGGCGATTACAGCCGCCGCGGCTCGCTTCATACCTGCTGGACGGATCCGGGAATTACGTCCCAATTTCCCAGCCGAAGCAGCCGTTATGGCAAACGAGCGTGACCGTCTACGCCAGGCCGATCCCGGGGATCCTCGTATAAAGGATCTCAATTTGGAGATCCGGCAACTGGTCACCCAACATAAGCGGACCAAATGGGTAGAGCATCTGAAGTCCTGTAACTTCACCTCTGGTGTGAGCAAGCTCTGGTCCACCGTAAGGTCCCTGTCGAACCCGACGAAGCACAACGACAAGGTGGATATCACCTTCAACGGTCGTACTTCGTCGGACCCGAAGAGATGCGCGAGCTACTTTAGCCGGCAATTTATATTGCATCCTCCGGTCGACAGATCCAAGCGTTGTGCCACCAGACGGCTGCACAAACTGCCCTACAACAGTGCACCGCTTACTTTCACCAGGAACGAGGTTCAGGGGGCCATCAAACATATGAAACCATCAAAAGCCATTGGCCCCGACGGACTAAACATGCTGATGCTGAAAAAGCTGGGTCCATTGGGAGTAGAATATCTCACAAAGGTCTTCAACCTGTCTATGGCCACTCTCATCATTCCTGATAAGTGGAAATTAGGGAGAGTGGTCCCACTGCTGAAGCCTGGGAAACCCGCCAACCAAGGGGAGTCTTATCGTCCGATAACTCTCCTTTCCCCAGTAGTGAAGACACTTGAGGCCCTTCTACTCCCACTCCTCACTCAACACCTGACTCCAGCCCCACACCAGCATGGTTTCCGTAGAGTGCACAGTACCACCACGGCACTCACCGTCATAAACACCCAGGTAAACCACGGCCTTAACCAAAACCGCCCCTGCGAGAGGACTGTCCTAGTAGCGTTGGACCTACAAAAGGCTTTCGACACAGTCAGCCACGCCACGCTACTAGATGACATTTTACAGTCGACACTCCCGCCAGGGCTGAAGAGGTGGACCGCGAACTACCTGAGTGGTCGTCACTCGTCGGTAGTATTTCGAGACCAAACCTCTAAACAAAGAAAAATAAAGCAAGGAGTACCGCAGGGTGGTGTCCTTTCACCCTTGCTTTTTAATTTCTATATTTCGAAACTCCCCCAGCCACCAGAGGGAGTCTCACTGGTCTCATATGCCGACGACTGCACGATAATGGCGTCGGGCAATGACATTGATGGCCTATGCTCAAAAGTAAATGACTACCTCGCCAGCCTTTCTCGCTTCTTCACTGCGAGAAACTTAAAACTTTCTCCCACGAAATCCACGGCGACCCTATTTACCACCTGGACAAAGGAGGTCAAGCTGCCACTTCAGGTTCACGTCGATGATACCCCAATTCCGACGATAAACAATCAAAGAATTTTGGGTGTCACCTTTGACAGCTTGCTCTCCTTCTCGGCGCACACAACCGCTATTGCAACGAGAGTACAGAATCGCAACAAGGTCCTCAAGTCGCTTGCCGGCAGCACTTGGGGCAAAGACAAAGAAATGTTGCTGTCGACTTTCAAAGCAATAGGCCGACCGGTTCTGAACTATGCCGCGCCTGTCTGGTCGCCTGGAACCAGTGATACGCAGTGGACGAAGCTTCAGACCTGCCAGAATACTGCCATCAGGACCGCGACAGGATGTCTTCTGATGTCCCCTATTCACCATCTACACGACGAGGCACACATGCTCCCGGTCAAGGAGCATAACAAAATGCTCGGCAAGCAGTTTCTGCTTGGGTGTCACCGTAGGCCTCACCCATGCAGACACCTGCTCGAGCCTGAGCCACCTCCCAGGCACATCAGGAGACACTTCCTCAACTACGTGGACGAGATCCAGGACAAAACGGACAGACCTCTCCAGGATCAGACAGTATACAGACAGGCTATTAACGACATTCATCGGGAGACACTTACCACCTTCCTAAGCTCCCGACCCCCGAATGCCGTTATCGGAGTCCAACCACCACCTATTGCAGCCGAAGAGCTCCAGCTTCCCCGAGAGTCCCGCGTAATCTTGGCACAACTACGTTCTGGATATTGTAGCAGGTTAAACTCCTACCTATCCAGAATCGACCCCGACATACTAAACATATGTCCTGCATGTGAAGGTACCCCGCACGACACTAACCACCTCTTCACATGCCCCATCAAACCCACTCATCTAACACCTCTCTCCCTCTGGACCCAACCCGTCGAAACTGCCAGTTTCCTGGGCCTACCGTTAGATGAGCTAGACGAAGACGACCGGTAATTTACACTACACTGACAGGGCGAAGATACTGCTACAACAACAACAACAACAACATGTGGCAACCCCCTGCCACTATCTTATGATACAGACAGCAAAAGCTCTCTCAATATTTCCATTAGATCTACCGCTATCGAGTCTCGACATTTATTGTAACTATTGATAGGCAAAGCAATGTGAAAGCAACCGTATGAACATTCTTCTTAGACGACACATCGAAGAGCTCACACGCGTTCGCTACATATATATGTTAAATATTTGGAGCTCGGAATCGCCTGACCGGACAGCTATGCCTTGACATTCTAAGGTGCTGTCCCTGCGGTCGATTCCTTCATTGATGAGACGATACTGCACTGTGTGGTGGACTATAAACGCTAGGCCATCACCATTATCTCGCTCGCGATCGTGTCTGTGCACGTTATAGCCATCCCTGGTGATCAGAGATGACCTAGCGTGCAGCTTTGTTTCTTGGACCGCAGCTATTTTAATACTGTGCCGGCTTATAAAGTCAACTATCTCGTCGACCTTACTCGTGAGTCCGTTGCAGTTGAATTGGAGAAGCTTGAAGCTTCTCGGTGAGGTCTGGGGTGAGGGACGCGTGGTGTTGTCTACGTTGGACCTGCTGCGCAATCCATTGTGGTTGTTGCGGCCTGATGGTGGTGGGCGGCCGCGCCTCCGGGGGCGGTAGTGGGTGCAGATCTCTGCAGCAGGGGGCAACGTAAGCAGTTGTCCACTCACGGGTGGTGCGCAGGCCGTAACATCTCCGAAAATGGCGCCAGCCATTGCAAGAATTGCATTGAACTGATACCAGATTCCGAGGTATTACGGTCTGACACACGGAACAGACTGTGCGGGGGACCAGGAGCTGCTGGTTTGTCCCCGCACTGGGGTTGGAGCAGGAAGGAAGGGGAGGGGTTGAGGGGGAGTTGTGTTGCTCCGATAGGCTCCTCACCGTGGGGGTGTGGGTTGTGGTGGCGGTTGGTTGTGCCGGCCTATCAGGGGGTGTAGTAGCCGTGGAGGAATCAGACGCCTGCTGGCGGGAGCAACACGTGGTCACATACCGTGTGGACCACTCCCTATGTGACACCAGGTGTGAACAGGTCTTAAGGTGGCTCCACCCGTTGCATTTATTACACCTAACCGATGTGGAGTTCGGGTGAAGCCGTTTGTGGCAGACGCAGCAGTAGAATACTTCTGGCCCAGGGTTGGATTCGATTCCAGCCCTGAGGAGAAGCATTTGGAGCAGGATTGCTGCGAGAACTCGCTCCTGTGACGCAAGGGGTGGGGTGATATGCGGTTCAATAGACAGGGCTAGTATACTGGGGCGGCAGCCCTTGGTCGGGAAAAACCCGAGTCATTCTGGTAACGTAGAACCGGCTGCCATGGGAATGGGGCGTCGTCGTTCACACTGCTGAATGTCGAATCGTCTATCTGCTTTGCCAATTAATGTCCTGTACGATCGTTTGGTAGGCCAAAGATCGTGATGTGCATTAAAGTCACCTACAACCAATCTGTTGCCTCGCGGAACCGATATATTTATTTATTGAATGAATTTTATAATAAATTATAAAATTTAATAGTAAAGTTACAGCGCTAGTTACTAGGGCCATTGGGTGTGTCGAAAATGTAAAAGTAGGAGATTATATCTTAACTTGATGGCTCGGATGTAATTATAAATGGTATTGATGTTTTGAGTTGTGGAAGTTTCCAATAGGCTGATTGGGTTGTGATTGCTTAAGAAGGATGACCTAATTTTGTGGAGTACCGGGTATTCGATTAGATGTTTGACTGTGAGGTGTGTGTTGCAAAGTTGACAGTTGCTGCTTTGTCGATTGCTTAGCAGGTGGGAATGTATTACGTTTGTGAGGCTTAAGGGAACGCAAAACTATTTTTTTTTTTCCAATTGTAGTTGAGTATATGACAGGTGTGTTGTTTGTTGAGAGTGTGCTCTTCCGACGCTTTATTTTATTTTTATTTATTTAGTTTTTACGGTCTTAAAACCCAATTTATACATTTACTAGCACACCCGGCCCGCTTCGCTGGGCACACTAAAATAGAATAGATATGGTTTAGAACAGAAAAGATATGGTTTTCATATTATTTATTTCTTTATTCTTTTTTCAAGCGCTTTGGCATAAACAATATTTTTTGTTTTTCTATTTGTTTTTGAGTAAATATAAAATATAAATTGAAAATCAGGAAAAAAGAAGATTGTTTTTGAATTTCAAATCAACGCAAATGAATAACTAAGAAACAATCGTCTTTTTTCCTGATCATCCATGAATTTTTCGTTTCAATTTATATATTTCCATTTATATTTTTCAAAAAACAAAAAAAAACGAACAATTTTTTTTTTTCCACGAACACATAATTTCATTTGAACATTCGAATTTCACATTAAATTCTCAAATTTCGTAAGAAATTTTTCACTGTTCCAAAATCCAATTAAAAAAAATTCACAAAGAATTGTTACACTATGCACTTACGTCTTCTCCTTATGGCATCCAAATCAAAAAAAAAAATAGTCAAATTGTAACTCACACTGTCAATTTGACAGTTCAGTTCCGCCCCAAGCGTTAAAAAAGTAAACGACATTATGGCTGGTTCAAAAGAACGCTGTACCCGTTGCCATTGTTCCGAATTACAACCAAACTTTACGAAACCCATTTTCAATACTTACTTAACAATGTGTGTCACTTTGGTTTAATTCGGTGTAAAGGCATAGCGGGTCCATGTTTTGGCATATATTTCGAGACCCTAGTCATCAATAGGTATGAAAATTACCCCGTATTAAAGCACTTATCAACAGCTTTCATTTGATACCCATATTGTACATACACAACCAAAGGTTACCCGGGTCCACGTTTTGACCTATATCTCGAGACCCCAGTCACGGAGCGGCATGAAAAATACTCTGTACTAAAGCATTCATCAACAGCTTCAATTTGATATCCATATTGTACAAACACACTCTAGGGTCCACGTTTTGGTCTCTATCTCGAGACTCTAGTCCCGGAGCGGCATGAAAAATACTCTGAACTAAAGCATTAACTAACAGCTTTCATTTGATACCCATATTGTACATACACATCCGAAAGTTACCCGGGTCCACATTTTGACCTGTATCTTGAGACCCTATGTACCAATTGGTATCCAAACTATACGGAAACCATCTTCAATACCTACTTAACAATGTGTGTAAGTTTGGTTTAATTCGGTTCGAAGGCACGGCGGGTCCACGTTGTGGCATATATTTCGAGACCCCAGTCATCAATAGGTATCAAAATTACCCCATATTAAAGCACTTATACACAGCTTTCATTTGATAACCATATTGTACATACACAACCAAAGGTTACCCGGGTCCACGTTTTCACCTATATCTCGAGACCCTAGTCACGGAGCGGCATGAAAAATACTCTGTACTAAAGCATTCACCAACAGCTTCAATTTGATATCCATATTGTACAAACACATTCTAGGGTCCACGTTTTGGTATCTATCTCGAGACCCTAGTCACGGAGCGGCATGAAGAATACTCTGAACTAAAGCATTCACCAACAGCTTCCATTTGATACCCATATTGTACATACACATCCGAAGGTTACCTGGGTCCCCGTTTTGACCTACATGTATCTCAAACCCTATCCACCAATAGGTACCCTATGTTACTTCTATCACCTCCAAAAACATGTGTACAAAGTTTCGTAATAATCGGTTAAGTAGTTTTGGCGTGAAAGCGTAACAAACAAACTTACATTCACATTTATAATATTAGTAGGGATATGCTAAGTAGTACAATAATAATATTCCTACATATATGTGTATAATAAAGCAAATTACAGTTTACAGTTATTAAGTTTTTGCAGCGTAATTTGAAGTTTAACATAGTTGATGAAATACATATTCCTACTGTTGTAGGAGACTACCTCATAAGAGATAAATTTTCTCCATGGTAAGCTTTTAAAGATTGATGCAATATATGCAGACTTTGCTGCAGTATTTGCTATCTTATGCCAGTAATTTGTAGTTTGGTGTGTCGGGATTGGTAGAGCATATCCGATAGCATGTTTATGGTGTCCCAGTTGCTGTTATATATGTTTTTATGGTTTCCATGATTGAAAGGCTGTCGGTGAAAATGACAGCTTTTTTCCTCTTTTTTTGGCCCTGAAAATAGCCCAGTATACCAGCGGTAGTTTGATAAGGTGTTGTGTTCTTCTTTTAAGGCATCTATGGAAAGTATTTCATATTTTGTGCACGAAATTGGGACAGTTATTGACTAAATACTTGTAGATATAATGTGTTAGGAGTTTTGTATTTTATATATTTTGTAAACTCTGTGCTGCATAACTTAGAGTTAAAGGACCATTCTCACTTCGTTAAGAATGTTGTGTATAACCGAGGGTCGGCGACAATTAACAAGTTTCTCTGGAACAGGATTTCAGGGATTAGTCTGCTGAGTCTGTTTTCTTTTACTTTTTCTTACAGTGCTGGAAGGCCTGATTCAGGTAAAGTGTTGTTTATCTAAGTGTTGACAAACGCATATATTGTATACTGCCCTATTTGGCTCGGTGGTATAAAAGTTTGATGATGTTTGAACTATTTCCAGATATGTTACAAATAGACCATTTGCTATTTTGCTCAGCACAAGTGCCTTTACCAGATACGTAAGTGTGTTGACATGTGCGTAGCTTCCTGCTAAGTACCGGATTAAGTTGATTCTAGGCATTAGGGATTTTTCCAGGTGTAAGACGTGGTTGTTCCATTTGAAATTTTTGCTGAAAACTACTTGTATGATTCGATAGAAGTTCATTCGAAGATCCGGTAAATTGCAGTTGTATTTCGGGCAGATATGCAGAATCGCTGGTTTTGAAAACATTGATGTTTGCACCAGTAATGTTTGCCCAGATACAGATTTCGTTTACGACGGTGCTAATAGTGCATTCTTGTCGTTGTTGTTATTTCTTTAGCACTACGTACGGATACCTTCCCGCGACAGTCGGTTCTACGTTACCGGAACGACTCGGATTTACTATATATCTGGACAAGGATATCCGTACATGTATGGGGAATGTTTTCGCTGCTACAACAACAACAAACACTACGGATAAGAGAGAACTTTGTGGAATTCCGTTGTGCAACTGTTGGGTATCCGAGAATGAGTTGTTGACCATAACTCTGACAATACTATTGGGTAAATGAATGAAAAGCTTTACGGCCGATTCCCGAGCGTTTCGATCACGATGTGCACATCGATGCGAACGAATGCTTTTTGAAGTCAATTTAGGAAACATGATTTCTTAAGGAGAGTGCTCTGGAAGAATAAAAATCAATATGTAGTAGCGCGTTGTTGTTGTTGTTTTAGCAGTATACTTTGCCCTGTTAGTATAGTGTAAATCACCGGTCGTCTTCGTCTAGCTCATCTAATGATAGGCCCAGGAAACAATTATTTTTGAGTTTTGGAGAGGCTTGAGTTTGTTGGATCTTTACACTGCCTGAGTTTGGGGCGATGATGGAATTTGACTATCTTAGAAGTGAAAATCTATTAATGCTTCTATCCGGAGGGTCCAGTGGCATGTTGTTGTTTATTCAACGGCGCCTGTGATTGGTGGAAATAATCGAATGGTGTTTCTAGCACAGGTCACTTTTATGCACGTCTACACACGAGGAGAGAGAATCGATGACTGTGGTATATTCATTTGAATTTTTTTTTCTTACCAAAATTTGTTAATTGCTTCTGGAGCGCTGCTCATAAATTTGACGTTTCTTCTCATTTGACAATCAATGTTGTTAGCAACATTTCTCGGCAAGTCAAATGCATGTTGCTTTCACAGCAGTGAATATAATATTAGCCCCTATAGTTTTTAAGTAATTTATTGTTAAAGTTGTGTAATTTAGCAAGAAGTTAGTGTTGCCAGACACTTCAAACAAGAACGGTGTTCGCATGCAGAAATGTTGACTAAAAGGATGTTTGTAAATCTGCAATACTTTTTGCTTTAGAAAAAATATGAACCACAAGAAGCTATAATTTTTGAAACGACATTTGATTTTGTTTGTGCTACAATATCACCTTTAACAGATTGTATTGATAATAGTGAAATAAAATTATGTAGTAAGATGTGACAGTATCTTCAACCACACTGGAGATGTGCTTTTGTATATCGATACTTAATAGCATGAGGAAGTGTTAAGTGAATTCGTTGTAGGAAAAATGATTTAGTGGCTCGTAATATCGGTCAAACAGAAAAATGTAACTTTGACATTAATGGTAGTCTATGTATATATCGCCAGATAAACCGAAATCTCCTTAAAATATATTTTTTTAATTTTTTAAGGGGTAACACCACTGTAGAAATTTAAAAAAATTGATTTTTTTTTTATAAGCTTAAAAAATTCTTTGAACCTTTTAAAATACAGAACAAAAGGTTTTATACGTTACCGAAGTTTATTTCATAAATATTTTAAGCTTTTAACCAAACGTTAGTGACTGCTACCTAACGACTTCTCCAAATTTCCAAACTTTAACTCAAACAATTTTAAATGTTTTTAATCAGGTTTTTCACTACGTCTTTTTAATAACCTTTTTAAGAGAAGAGCGTAGGTGATTTTCGATAGATTAATTTAAACGATTGTTATAATTATTTAAGTGCCGTTTTTTTAGTCCAAAATAGAGTTTTTTCCTTCAAATTCTAGCTAATTCCACAAAAATAAATATTTTTTAAATCCCCTACGTGTTTCTCTAGCTATTCTTATCTAGATTAAGAAATAAAATGTTTCTTTGTTCCAGATTAAAATTTGCACCCTCTGTGCTGCGTGCCGCGGAGCTCCTTCAAGAGAAACCACATTACAAAAATGTCTCCAATGCCGCCATTTTGTAAAATTTTTCGATCAAACTTTGTAGTTTTGTATTTTAGTATATAAGTAATAACTTCCCAAATCAGAGTGATTGTTTTCCCTTTCCTTCTATATTTAAAAATCGTGTTTATTTTACGCGTGTACAGTGGTGTTACCCCTTAAGGAGCGAATGGAGGAAATTAGAGATGCAAATAATGAAACGTTAATAAAAGGAAATTTCAACATTGATTGGCGTATGAATAGTTTGTACAAAAAAAACAAATTGGATAATTGATTTATGATAATGCATACAGGCAAATAGTGAATGAACCCACGAGAGTAACTAAATCTAGCGCGACATTAACTCTTTGCGACCGGCAAATTTCTCTGATGGGAGTATCACCTAGTCGCAGCAAGTTTAGCTTTAAGGAAATATACATATGTACAGTCACTCACATTCAAAGTCGGGCAGATGCATACGAAAACTTCTAGTCATAATATCTATGTTTTGATGAAAGAAAACACGTTCTACCTTTTTCTGTTTTTTCACAAAAATTGTTTTATTTAAAAACAACAAAAAAAATATATTCCAAGTTGCTTTATAAAATGTTAATGTATAAAAAACTGAAAAAGGCAGAGAAGTGTCTCACATTTAAAGTCGGGCAAACCATGTTTTGCAAATATGCATACCGGTATTTCTAAATTTTCTATACTTGTATTAAAAGTTATTGTTCATTGTTGCCTTGTCAATCATTGGGTGAGTTTATAAAAGTATTTTGCAAAATGCCGCGTAATGGTAAACAGTCTACATTGGAGGAACGCAAAATAGTAATTCAACTGCACTTAGACGGAAAATGTGAGCGAGCAATATCGAAATTGATAAAAAAAGCAAGTCAACAGTGCACGATATTATTGCTAGATACAATGAAAATGGTTTCATTGCAAATAAGCATCGTGGAACCCGTCCAAAGAAGCTTTCCTCCAAAGATGAGAGCATGGTGCTAAGGGAAGTGAAGAAAAATCCATTCATTTCTGCTCCAAAATTAACTGCAATGGTTAAAGAAGCTTCTGGGGTGGAGGTAAATCCCGAAACAATAAGAAGACTTCTTCGAAAAAATGATTTTCACGGCCGAGTTGCGCGGAAGAAGCCCCTAATCAGCAAGAAAAACCACAATGACCGGCTTGTTTTTGCCCACCAATATATGGCTAACGATTCGATTTTTGGAGCACTGTAAGTGGGGGAAAAAATAACAATTTCATGATTTTAATATTCATTCTTTAGGTGTTATTTACTGACGAAAGTAAATTTAATTTATTTGGATGTGATGGAAGGGGTAAAGTGTGGCGCAAACCGAACAAGCAGCTGGAAGGCCAGAATTTAAGAAAAACGGTTAAACACGGTGGTGGATCTGTAATGGTTTGGGGATACATGGCGGCGTCAGGAGTTGAAAAATTGCATTTCATTGATGGAATAATGAATAAACACGTTTATTTAACAATTTTGAAACAAAATTTGAAAGAAAGCGTGAGAAAACTAGGCATCGAAAGTAGTTTTCAATTCTACCAGGGCAACGATCCCAAACATTCCGCATATGACGTCAAGAGCTGGTTGTTATATAACTGTCCAAAGGTAATAAAAACCCCTGCACAAAGTCCCGACCTCAATGCCATTGAGCATTTGTGGGATGAATTAGGTCGCCGGATGCAGGAAAGGCAGTGTACATCAATTCAACTCTTGAAAATTGCTCTGCAGGAAGAATGGAATAAAATAAGCCCTAATGTTTGCAAAAAGTTAGTGGAATCGATGCCAAGCCGGCTACAAGCTGTTGAAAAGCAAAAAGGTGGAGCAACGAAGTATTAATTTTGCGTTGTATACAAATTTTTTCGATTTTTTATGTCGTGCCCGACTTTGAATGTGAGACTGAAAAGTGACCTTATTTAAGTTAAGCCTTCGTGTATATTTTATAAGAGACTTTGGAATATATTTTTTTTGTTGCTTTTAAATAAAACACTTTTTGTGAAACAGAAAAAGGTAGAAAGTGTTTTCTTTCATCAACACATAGATATTATGACTACAAGTTTTCGTATGCATCTGCCCGACTTTGAATGTGAGTGACTGTATATTAAAAAACAAGGTATTCTTTGAAAATGATTTATTGTCTTTAATTTTAAAACAAAATTACTGATCTCAACTCTTCTGATTCCGGAAATCGTTTCTTTCCTTTTAATGACATCTTGGCTCCAGACGGACTACACCGAATTTTTCGACAATTTGTGAATGCCACCACTGTGGCGATATCAACTATATATCTTCTATATATATAAAAAGAAGTTACATTTCCTTGGTAATCTTATAACTCAAGAACCGCCGAACCGATTGACACAAAAATTTTAGAGTTTTCTATCTTTGAGGAGGTGGTTTGTATGAAGTTTGATTGACATCGGTGGAGCCGTTCCTGAGTTATGAGATTTTATGTGGGTAATGGTTTCCTCTCATACGAAATGCCTGTATGGGAAAAACAACAACAAAAACACAGCCGCTTATGAGCGTTTCTGTTGTACTGTTGTGGTTGTAAGTGTATTATGTTAATATTAATTTGCTGTCATTGGAATTTAGTTGACAGTTCTCTTATGTGCTTTGAGTTCTTTTATATCGTGCTCTCATTGCGAACAGACATACTTTTGGTGAGTGTTAACCATGTGTTTGTTTTAACCACGTACACACATTGAACTGTGAATTAAATTTATTTTTATATATTTTCGTCCAAAATGACTTGAAATAATTTTCAATGTTTTGCTTTAACATTCAATTAGTAATACACTGTTTCTTGAAATAATTTTCAATGTTTTGCCTTTACATTCAATTAGTAATATACTGTACTGAAAGAATGCCACGTGCAAGACGAGCAAACATTGGCAGACGTTCACGTCAATCAAATGCTACAGCGTTAAATCGAAGATCACAAAGTGAAGAAGATCGTGTTCGACGAAATGAAGTGGAAACACAACGACACAGATGGAGAAATCAATCGGTTAATAGTGAAGCACCAAGAAACCGTCGTGGGCGTACGTCCGTTTATGATATATGTACGTCAAATGGAACGCGCGGCTTTCAATTACGATGCCACCATTGATTACAGCATGCATGCCTACATTGGCCAAATGAATATAGAATGTATACATTGCAAGTCAATTAAATTCAGAAACGAAACGCTTGGTATGTGCTGTGCTGGTGGGAAAGTCAAATTGCCGGTGTTAGAACTTCCGCCAGAACCTTTGCATTAATTGGCTTTTGGCGATTCACCAACGTCGAAGCATTTCATCTTAAACATTAAAAAATACAATTCATGCTTTCAAATGACATCTTTTGGAGCTACAAATATTATAAGAGACGGATTTATGCCGACGTTTAAGGTTATTACTTCGTTTGGAATAAACAATATCATATTTAAATTCAGATCAGTTATCTACATATATTTCTCGAACTGTACAGATTATATAATATATTGAAACCTGTAAAGAAAGCAGGAAAAATTATGAAATTACCTTTTTATGAAATTATAAGACAAGAAAATAAAATATACGGTTTAAGAAACCAATGTATCAAGCATTATAAAATTAATATTTGTAGTAAAGGACAAGTAGCAGACTGAAGTAAGAATACATGCATACCAAACATAATCAAAAACTTAGCATCAACATGTACCTACACTAACAGCCAACACATACAAGAAATCGAGGAAATCCACCTCGGACTAATTTTCCTACAAGATTTTAATGGAACCATCCGCCAGGAAAATAAAGAAAGACAACTTACCGGAACATATTTGATAAAGTTCAGCAATACCACAATAATTATTAAGGACAAAATATTTCGGATCATTGAAGCTCCCCCACTAAAGGTAATTCCAGCGACATTACAAATAACACCAATAGAGGAAAAATGGGAAAATATTTTGACTCTTGAAAGCCTAAAGGAATTACATATGAATAACACGAATGAAATCAAAACACTACGATTTGGAACCATACGATACGATTGGGAACACCAATAATTCTAACCAACATTCAACCCCCGACCTCGATTTGCGCATCCACGGTGAGTGTAAACGACCTGCCATATTTTTAAAGGCAGTTGAGGACAATCGAATTTAAGTAGGGAGGAGCGACTCGTTGCACTCGCATTCGCTTAATTGCAATTATGCTGACGCTATGTCTGCTTATTTACCGTGTGATCTATTTCACAACGAAATTCCAAGAACGAGATCCCGCGGCAAAGCAGGTGACATTCTTAATTCGGCTATGCTTTTGGGTTATGCTTAGTATTAGAAAGTATTGTAAGTTCAGTTTTAGTTAAAGGCTCAAATAAAGAAGTCGGAGTTCGCTCCGCAAATATTTTTAAAAACGCAACCCAACGGGTAAAGTTTTAATTTAACAGCAACCAAAACTTTAAATTGAGCGCACTTGTTACCTGTAAAGGCTTTTTGCAAGCCTTGACTTACCTATAGTAGATGGTGCGGGTCATTCTAGGATGGCAGCATTAGAACCAGCGATCGATGACGGCAGCAACAGAGACGGTGATAGCGGTGAGAGTAGTAGCGAGTATAGGAGCAGCGAGAATTGTGACAGCGGACAGTGATAGCGGTTGCGAGGGCGATGAATTGCACGTTTTTTTTTGTTTTGAAGAACAGAACTGCACTTTTAGCGGCAACTAATTACGGCACTTTGAACGTGTTTTATTTTTGTATGTTTTAAGGCTCACAGTTTTTTTTTTGAAACGGGCTTTTAAAACTTTTAAACTTGCTTTATTTTTGGCCTTTTATGTACAACTGTGGCCGTTTGTACATACGAGTAGATGTACTGCACTGTTTCAGTCGCTTGCTCTATTGGTTTGCTTTTTTAAGTGCAGTTCACTTTGGCACACATTTCTGTACACACTTTCATAGCCATTGTTTTATTAATTTCTATTTATAATGTTTTTAATCTTATGTAATAATAATTTTATTTTATTTTATATAATTTAAGCAGGGATCCGCATGTAGAAGCCTCACAATCGGTTCTATTTATTACTCTTAATCTACCAATCTGAAACAAAAAAATGAAATTGGTTTTGTTTTATAACATAGTAACGGAAAAGATGAACCTATAAAATTAAAAAACTAGTATAAAATTAATTATGAAATAAGCCTTTGAAAAAAAAGTCAGAATTTAGGGCTATTTTATTGACATTTTTAACCCCCAAAAAGTAATTTATCAACGCGAAATATCTGAAATTTAAGGTTTATCCTTCCTCACCAAACTTCAAAAAAAATCGGTCGATAACTTTTTGAGTTACAACACGAGCAGTTTTTAAAAAAGTCTTATCGAGATAATTTAGTTTAAAGTTTGAGGTACAATTGAGAATTTCGGCATGACAATTTCACAGTATATTCTTAAGATACTATATTTTCAGATTATCGAAAAAAAAATCGGTTTTTTTGAGGCCTCTACATGAGGCCCCTTAAGTCGTTTTTATTCACTCCTCACTATGTATCGCTTCCCTCTTTATATGTTTACATATGTACCCTATGTAACTACATATGTATGTAGTTGTTTTGTTATATTTTTTTTACTTTGGAATGTCGACGCGAAAACGGACTTGCAAAAAATAGAAAACGCTCAGGCAATTGCTGTTGCAGTATTAACTAGCACTTATTGTTTTTATTTCTGCTACGTTACGTTATGTCATATATGTACTTTTTCTTCTTCTTAATTGGCGCTATAACCGCTTACGCGATTTTGGCCGAGTTTAACAAAGCGCGCCAGTCGTTTCTTTCTCGTGCTAACCGGCGCCAGTTGGACACACCAAGTGAAGCCAAGTCCTTCTCCACCTGATCTTTCCAACGCAGAGGAGGCCTTCCTCTTCCTCAGCTACCACCAGCTGGTACCGCATCGAATACTTTCAAAGCCGGAGCGTTTGTATCCATTCGGACGACATGACCCAGCCAACGAAGCCGCTGGATCTTTATTCGCTGCGCTATGTCTATGTCGTCGTAAAGCTCATACAGATCATCGTTCCATCGTCTGCGATATTCGCCGTTGCCAACGTGCAAAGGTCCAAAAATCTTACGCAGAATCTTTCTCTCGAACACTCCAAGCGTCGCTTCATCGGATGTTGTCATCGTCCAAGCTTCTGCGCCATACGTTAGGACGGGCATGATGAGAGTCTTGTAGAGTGTTAGTTTTGTTCGCCGAGAGAGGACTTTACTGCTCAGTTGCCTACTTAGTCCAAAGTAGCACTTGTTGGCAAGAGAGATTCTACGTTGAATTTCAAGGCTGACATTGTTATCGATGTTAATGCTGGTTCCTAAATAGACGAAGTCTTTTACAACCTCGAAATTATAACTGTCTACCGTGACGTGGGTGCCGATACGCGAGTGCGCCGACTGTTTGTTTGAAGACAGCAGCTACTTCGTTTTGTCCTTGTTCACCACCAGACCCATCCGCTTTGCCTCTTTATCCAGTTTGGAGAAGGCAGAACTAACAGCGCGGTTGTTAAGGCCGATGATGTCAATATCATCGGCATACGCCAGCAATTGTACGCTCTTATAAAATATTGTGCCTTAAGTTCTGCGACTCGTACGATGCTCTCCAACATCAGGTTAAAGAAGTCACACGAAAGCGAGTCACTCTGTCTGAAACCTCGTTTAGTATCGAACGGCTCGGAGAGGTCCTTCCCAATTCTGACGGCGCTGCTGGTGTTGAGCAACGTCATCTTACATAGCCGTATTAGTTTTGCGGGGATACCAAATTCAGACATCGCGGCATATAGGTAACTCCTTTCCGTACTGTCGAATGCAGCTTTGAAGTCGACGAAAAGATGGTGCGTGTCGATTCTCCTTCCATGGGTCTTTTCCAAGATTTGGCGTATTGTGAATATTTAGTCGATGGTAGACTTTAAGCCACACTGATAAGGTCCAATCAGTTGGTTGACGGTGGGCTTCAGCCTTTCACACAATACGCTCGCTAGAACCTTATAGGCGATATTTAGAAGACTAATCCCGCGGTAATTGTCACAAATTGCAGGATCGCCCTCCTTATGGATTGGGCAGAGCACACTTAAATTCGAATCGGCAGGCATGCTTTCATCCGACCATATTTTGCATAGGAGCTGATGCATGCACCTTACCAGCTCCTCGCCGCCATGTTTGAATAGCTCAGCCGGTAGTCCGTCGGCGCCCGCGGCTTTGTTGTTCTTTAACCGCGTTATCGCTATTCTCACCTGTTGTTGTTGTTGTTAACAGCATAGGTAGCCCTGTCAGTGTAATCATATCATCGTTCGTCTTCGTCTAGCTCATCTAAGGGTAGGCCCAGGAAACATGCTGTTTCGACAGGTTGGGTCCAAAGGGAGAGGGGGGTTAGATGAGTCGGTTTGAGGGGGCATGTGAAGAGGTGGTTAGTGTCGTGCGGGGTACCTTCGCATGCCGGACATGTGTTTGGTATGTCGGGGTCGATTCTGGATAGGTAGGAGTTTAACCTGCTACAGTATCCAGAACGTAGTTGTGCCAGTGTTACACGGGTCTCACGGGGAAGCTGGAGCTCTTCATCTGCAATGGGTGGTGGTTGGACTCCGATTACGGCATTCACAGGACGGGAGTTCAAGAAGGTGGTAACGGTCTCCCGGTGAATGTCGTTTATAGACTGTCTAAATACTGTCCGGTCCAGTAGGTTACGGTCGGTCTTGTCCTGGATATCGCCAGCGTAGTCAAAGAGGTGTCTCCTGACGTGCCTAGGAGGCGGCTCGGGCTCAAGCAGGTGTCTGCAGGGATGAGACCTGCGGTAACATCCGAGCAGGAACTGCTTGCTGAGCAATTTATTGTGCTCCGCAACTGGGAGCATTTGTGCCTCGTTGTGAAGGTGTTGGATAGGTGACATCAGGAGGCACCCGGTCGCTGTCCGAATGGCGGTATTTTGACAGGTCTGTAGCTTAGTCCACTGCGAATCACTAGTTCCAGGCGACCAGACAGGCGCAGCATAGTTGAGAACCGGCCGGCCAATTGCCTTAAATGTCGAAAGCAACAGTTCTTTGTCTTTGCCCCAAGTGCTGCCGGCCAGCGATTTGAGGACCTTGTTGCGATTTTGGACTTTAGTGGCAATTGCGGTTGTATGCGCAGAGAAGGAGAGCAAGCTGTCAAAGGTTACACCCAAAATTTTGGGGTTATTCACAGTCGGAATTGGTGTGTCGTCGACTTTTACCTTAAGGGGCAGCTTGACCTCCTTTGTCCAGGTGGTGAAAAGGGTCGCAGTGGACTTGGTGGGGGAAAGTTGTAGATTCCTCGCAGTGAAAAAGCGAGAAAGGTCGGTGAGGTAGTCGTTCACTTTGGAACACAGGCCATCGATGGCATTGCCCGACGCCATTATCGTGCAATCGTCAGCGTATGAGATCAGGGAAACTCCCGCTGGTGGTTGGGGGAGCTTCGAGATGTAGAAGTTAAAAAGCAAGGGTGAAAGGACACCACCCTGCGGTACACCTTGCTTAATCTTCCTCTGCTTTGACATTTGATCTCGAAAAATCACTGACGAGTGTCGACCGCTCAGGTAGTTCGCGGACCACCTCTTCAGCCCTGGCGGGAGTGTCGACTGATAAATGTCATCTAGTAGCGTGGAATGGCTGACTGTGTCGAAAGCCTTTTTCAAGTCCAACGCTACTAGGACAGTCCTCTCGCAGGGGCGGTTTTGGTTAAGCCCGCGATTTATCTGGGCGTTTATGGCGGTGAATGCAGTAGTGGTGCTGTGCACTCGTCGGAAACCGTGCTGATGTGGGGCTGGGGCCAGGTGTTTCGTGAAGAGTGGGAGTAGGAGGGCTTCAAGTGTCTTCACTACTGGGGAAAGGAGAGTTATCGGCCGATAAGACTCCCCTTGGTTGGCGGGTTTCCCAGGTTTCAGTAGTGGGACCACTCTCCCTGCTTTCCACTTTTCAGGGATGATGAGAGTGGCCATGGACAGATTGAAAACCCTTGTGAGAAATCCTACTCCCAGGGGTCCCAGATGCTTCAGCATCAGCGCGTTTAGTCCGTCAGGGCCAATGGCTTTCGATGATTTCGAACTGTTGATGGCCCCCTGAACCTCATCACTGGAGAAAGTAAGTGGCGCACTGTTGTTCGTCAGTTTGTGCAGCCTTCTGGTAGCACGACGCTTGGTTCTATCGCCCGGAGGATGCAATATAAAAAGCCGGCTAAAGTAGCTCGCGCATCTCTTCGGGTCCGACGAAGTGCAACCGTTAAAGGTGATAGCCACCTTGTCGTTGTGCTTCGTCGGGTTTGACAGAGACCTAACGGTGGACCAGAGCTTACTCACCCCAGAGGTGAGGTTACAGCTTATGTTGATTCACCCGTTGCCGGATCTCCAAATTGAGATCCCTTATGCGGGTATCCCCGAGATCGGCCTGGCGTAGGTGGTCACGCTCGTTTGCTAAACTGGCTGCTTCGGATGGGAAATGAGGACGAATGTCCTTATAACTTCCAGCGGGAACGGAGCGAGCCACAGCAGCCGTGAGCACCTTGCGGAATGCGCGTTCGCCTACGCGCACATCAGTGGGGATGGGAAGAGCGGCGAAGGTGTTCTCAGTGAATTCCGTGAAGCCGGCCCAATTAGCTTTTTTAAAGTTAAAATAGGACCGGTGATTCGCGGAAACGAAGTCGGCAGGTCTCTCAATCGAGACTATAATGGGCAAGTGCGAGAGTTTGCTCCTGTGACGTAAAGGGGGGGGTGATATACGGTTCACTAGACAGGGCTAGTATACTGGGGCGGCAGCCCTTGGTGGGGAAAAACCCGAGTCATTCCGGTAACGTAGAACCGGCTGCCATGGGAATGAAATAAAATCCTTCTCCTCAGGGCTGGCGCCCCTTGCTTCAACGGCTTTACCGTCGAATGTGCCGGCACTGCAAACTGCCGCCGCAAATCAAACCTTAACAGTTAAGAGCCCATCGGTGCAACACAAATCCCTCAACTCAGTCCCACAACCCCTCTGCTCTAACCTTAGTGCGCGGGACAAACCAGCAGCTCTTGGTCTGCTTCACAGTCTGCTCCGTCTTACAGACCAGGGTTCCTCGGAACGTGACATCAGTCAAGTGCATTTCTTGCAATGGCTGGTGCCTTTTTCGGAGGTGCTCTGGCCTGTGCACCACTCGTGAGTGGACAACTGACCTCGTCGCCCTCTCCATCAGAGCCCTGCACCGAGAAGATTTAAGCGTTTGCAATTGAACTGTGACGGACTAACGAGCAAGATAGATGAGATCGTCGAGCTTATGAACCGGCGCGGAGTCCGAATAGCTGCGATCCAATAATCCAAGCTACACGCTACCTCTTCCCGGATAACCTGGGATGGCTATAACGTGCACATACGAGATGGCGAGCGAGAGACAATGGTGGTGGCTTAGCGATCATGGTTCACCACACAGTGCAGTGCGACGAAGGCATCGACCGCAGGGACAACACCTTAGAATGTCAAGGTATAGCTGTCCGGTCAGGCGATGCCGAGCTCGAAATTCTTAATATATAAATACCCCCTGCCACCTGCTGCCCGGCTAAATATCACGCTGATATTGGTGCGCTTATCAGAGGGGAAAACCGATTGGTTGTAGGTGACTTAAATGCGCATCACGATCTTTGGCCCTCGTACGAACATCAATTGGCAGAGCAGATAGACAATTCGACATTCAGCACTGTGAACCCTCTATCAGGGTAGTGAGCTATTCCTGATGGAATAATTTTCGGCGTCCCAATTTCTCAGCCGAAGTAGCCGTTCTAACAAACGAGCCTGAGCACCCACGCCAGGCCGATCCCGGGGATCATTGCATATAGGATCTCAATTTGTAGATTCGACAACTGGTCACTCAACATAAGCGTACTAAATGGCAAGAGCACTTGAAGACCTGCAACCATGTACCAGTTCATTTCTGGTGACGTTTCTGGATTCTCTACTATGGTCGATGTCTCCCCAGCTTCTGGCTGGAACACATAAGCATTAACCTCGACGTCCTCGCCTTCCTAAGCCTCACGAAACTGTGCTTGTAACTCTGCCTTACCTCCAGCTGTTCCAATTCTGTGTTAAGATCCTGAATCTTGAGTCCGCTTAGCTTTGCCATTTTCACGATCATGTTTTTGGGACTTATGATTTGCCGCAAACAAAACTCCCGTTATTTCAACTAACACTGAAGGGTTCCAAGCAAAGCAGGCAGAATATTTATTCGTACACTTTCAGCTCGTGATTAGTATCAATTGCGCATAATATTGAAAGTGACAAAATGGGACCGAAGTACGGACTTACCATTATATATATGTACATATATAGAATTGGCGCGCACACCCTTTTTGGGTGTTTGGCCGAGCTCCTCCTCCTATTTTTGGCGTGCGTCTTGATGTTCTTCCACAAATGGAGGGACCTACAGTTTCAAGCCGACTGCGAACGGCAGGTATTTTTCTTTTTATGAGGAGCTTCTTCATGGCAGAAATCCACTCTGATGTTTGCTATTGCCTGCCGAGGGACGAACGCCATTCGAAAAAAATGTTTTCTTCATTTTGGTGTTTCACCGAGATTCGAACCTACGTTCTCTCCGAATTCCGAATGGTAGTCACGCACCAATGTACGGCTGCCGACATTAGAAATGCGTTAAATTGTTATTAAATTGTGCTTGGAAAACAAGAATCTGCGCGAAATCGGCAAAAGTGTTATTGCTAATTACGTTAATACTGGTAAATTCGAAGCTAATCGCCACCAAGCCGGAAGGCGAAAAATATTAACTCCACGTGAGGAGCGTAATGAAATATTCAAGAGTCTTTGTATAAAAAGATAAGTCCACAACAGTTCTTAATTTTCTGCATAACGCTGGTTATCATAGCAGAGTGGCACACCGCAATCCCTACATTTCAGATATTAACAAAAAGAAGAGATAGGACTTCGCCAAACGCTATATAAATGAGCCAGATTCTTCCCGGGAAAACGCCATATTCAGTGATGAGGCGAAATGTAATGTTTTGGGATTTGATGGCCCTCCAAAAGTTTGGCGAAATGAAAATACAGAACATAATGAAAAAAATTGTATTCCTATCGTTAAGCATGGAAGAGGAAATGCAATGGTTTGGGGGTACATAGTTGCATCTGCTGTAGGAAAAATGGTTTTTATTAATAATAAAATGGGCAATATATCTACGAAAATGATAATGTGTACGTTTAACCTAATTGGCCCAATATTCGTAAATATCATAAAGCATTCGCTGAAAACCGGAGGGATTTTCCATCATTTACAGATAAGTCAGAAGAATTTCGTATAATAAATATGCTGACAACTGAAAGTGAAATTATTGAGAGAGTTTTACATAAACAATTAGAAGCACATACGGATAATAACCCATTACAATTTGAAAAGCAATATGGAATTAGACATCGCCATAGCTGAAATTTAGTGATCACCAGGTGGAAATCAGAAGTATCTCAAAGAAAATGTATAATCCCCGACTTTAAGGGAGTATTCGAAACAAGCGACAGAAGCATTCTAATAAAAAACGAAAATGTTTAGAAAGCTATTTAACAACAGAAGCCAGTGCACAAGGGTATCCGTATGGTTGTCTGGCCAGAAATCTATAGCGTTGGGAATACCTCAAGGCCCAGTGCCGGAAACGCTTCTATTCCTCAAATAAATCAATGATATGGAAAAAGTATTACATCAAGATCTGCCAGTTTTCTGATGACACTCTGCTGATCAAACTCCTATTTCAACGCGCGAACGCATTGAAAAAATAAACGTTACTTAAAAAAGCTAGATGAGTATTTAAAAATGAACAAGTTAAAACTTAATGTTAACGAAACTATGATAATAAATGGAAATTCAAATGAAGATGTAATCATAGATAATGAAGCAATAGAAAAAGTTAATGAAATTAAGAACGTAGAGATAGTTATTGATAAAAATTTTAATTTTGAAAGTCATTTGAACTATTTGTGCAGCAAAATTGCCAAGAATGCTAGTTTTTTCGCAGAATTAGAAAAATATTGTCAATTGATTGATAGCGCCTCAAGATTATAAAGTGTTATAAGCTGTACTTTTTCGAATAGGGGTTTTTTTTTGACAGATCACGTGTGCCTACTGTCGAACTAAATATATACTTTCTATTCAAGAACAGCCCTTACATCCAAGAAAAAACAATCGTTTTGAGCGAACTATGGGCTGGAAGAATCTTCTTCTTTTTCATAGCATCACAGTCCTTGGTGAACCATAGCGTCATTCATAACCTTGCGCCATCTGTCTCTATCTAAGGCTACCTCTGGGGCGTCCTCTTCTTCGGCTTCCAACAGGGCGTAATTCAACTGCCTGGTCTCTCGTTGGGCATTATAAACATGTGCCCGAGGCACACTGCTTACACACTTATTTTCTGTTAAAACTCTATCACTTATTGCCAATGATGTATCCTTATTGGCTGATATTTTGATACCCAGATAGGTACAATATATTCTTGTATACTCTCAAATGCATGGTCTCCGCTAAGCAGCTCAGGCGATGAGGTCAGGGGGGCCATCAACAAAATGAAATCATCTAAAGCCATGGCCCTGACGGACTAAACATGCTGATGCTGAAAAAACTGGGTCGATTGGGAGTAGAGTACCACACAAGGGTTATCAACCCGTCAACCAAGGAGATTCTTACCGGCCGATAACCCTCTTTTCCTCAGTAGTGAAGACTCTCCTACCTACACGAAAGACCTGCTGTGCACACATACCGCAATTGCCACTAAAGTCCAAAATCGCAGCAAGGCCCTCAAATCGCTAGTCGGCAGTACTTGGGGCAAAGACAAAGAAAAAGAGACACTGCCTGCATTCGGACTGCGACAGGATGTCTACCGATGGCCCACTTCAACACATACACGACGATGCACATATGCTCCCTGTGAAGGAGGACAACAAACTGCTCAGAAAGCAGTTTCTCTTCGGGTGTTATCGCAGGTCCCACCCATGCAGACACCTGCTTGAGCCTGAGCCGCCTCCCAGGCACGTCAGGAGGCACGTCCTCAATTACGCGGACGAGATCCAGTACAAAACAGACCGACAACTTCTGGATCGGACAGTGTACAGACAGACAATTAACGACATTCATCGGGAAACTCTTGCCACCTTCTTAAGCTCCCGACCCCCGAATGTCGTTATCGAAGTCCAACCACCACCCATTGCAGACGAAGAGCTCCAACTTCCCCGATAGTCCCGCGCAATCTTGGCACAATTACGTTCTGAATATTGTAGCAGGTCAAACTCCTACCTATCCAGAATTGACCCCGACATACTAAACATACATATATGCGGCATGTGACGGCACCCCGCAAGACATTAACCGCCTTTTCACATGCCCCATCAAACCCACTCATCTAACACCCCTCTCCCTCTGGACCCAACCTGTCGAAAAAGCAAGTTTCCTGGGCCTACCGTTAAATGAGTCAGACGAAGAAGACCGGTGATTTACACTACACTGACGGGGCTTCTATTACTGTTAAAACAACAACAACAACAACTGAGCACAATCATTGCATAGTGTCCTTTATACGAAAGTCCTTTGAGAATTGCACTGCACTGTTCTTAGACGTCGCACAAGCATTCGACAAGGTATAACACTGCGGCCTACTTCACAAAATTACTGTGGTTCTTATGGGCTGGAGGTATCATTGGACTGTACTTCTTCAAAGATGCTGCGAATCGTAACGTAACTGTGAATGGTGAGCGCTTCCGTGAAATGATATCCAACTTTTTTTTGCACAAAATGCAAGAGCTTGACTTGCGTGACATGTGGTTTCAACAAGACGGTGCCATATGCCACACAGCACGGGTAACAATGGATTTGTTGAGAGGCGAGTTCGGTGAACAGTTTATTTCACGACCGGGACCTGTCAATTGGCCACCCAGATCGTGCGATATAACGCCTTTAGATAATTTTTTATGAGGCTATGTTATTTAGACAAGCCTGCTTCAATTAACGCATTGGAAGACAACATTAAAGCATTTATATGTGAAATACCTGCCGAAACATTGGAAAGAGAATGCCAAAATTGGACTAAGCGGATGGGCCATTTGAAGCGAAGTCGCGGTCAACATTTGCATGAAATAATCCTCAAACATTAAATTATATGGAATGTACTATCGATTTAAATAAAAATTTCATGCATTTTTCTGAATTTTACGTGTGTTTTTTTGAAAAACTTTCCTATAGCTCTTGAAAAATCACCTTTTATATACTCGTATACTTATACCTATTGTGTGTTTGCGACAGTACGTTTACGTTCTGTTTGAATCTGCTCGATTTGTCAGGAGATATCTTCATCGACCGACGCCGCAATTCGGGTATGGCGATACCACATTCCTCGTAACACTATCTATTTAGTTGCAGAGCTACCAGCTCGCTGACAGTCGGCCCGTCCTGATATGGAATCGTCTGCGATTCCGTTGTCTTTAGAATCGGTATTACTTGAGAAGTCATAGTCGAGTTCAGGGCAGATGCCACACCAGGGTTTAAGTTTGCTATAAGAAGTAAACAGAAGAAAAATTACTCGATTTTATAGGCATTCCGGGTACATCTTATATTAGATACCGATCGTTGTTTAAAACCTTTGCGATACGATACGGACCACGATTCTTCGGCTCTAATTTTCGCGACTCACAAGTAGCGGTTGCTTCGTTTTCGATAACGACTGAATTATCTTCACGATATAAGGGAATGTTTTTTTGTCAAAACGCTTCTTCCATTTTTGTCGCTCACGTTCGATATTGTCCGAAGTTAGATAACGTTTTTCGTCTATCGGAATTTTCTCAGCGGTTTCGCTTACATCGTCGTGTATGGCGGTTAACGGATTAAGTTCAATATCGTACAAATTAAAGTTAAATATCAGCTTATAGTCCAAACCGGTTATTTTATTCTTTTACGAGTTAATGCTAAATCGCAGATTCCGTAATACTATGTCCCAATCTTTCGGACTATCAACGGAAGTACGTAAATAGTATACGATAGTTTGGTTAGCGTGCTCGACTTGTCTGCTAGACCGTGTAGTTCGTAAATGTCTTTGACGTACAGTGGCCGACAAAAGTCTACATACACCCCCCCATTTCCACTGGATTAAAAGTGCAAAAACTTTAATGAAAAATGTGTTTACACAGTTTTATTTTACAGCTCATTCTAATCATTATTAACTTAAAAAAATCCATGCATTAACGTAAAATAGCAAAGATATGGCAAAAAAACCTAAAACCAACGTTGAAAAACGTCTACATACAGTACACAAATATCTTACTCCAGTGTGAAAAACTTCACTTAACTCTAAGTAATATTGCTTCTTAGTATTTAGTTGGTCCACCATTAGCATTTAATTGCCTTGGAGCATGGTAAAGCAGCCAATCCTTCACAATATGTGCTGTGTGGTTTGGATAGTTATCCTGTTGAAAGACCCAACCTGGACCAAGCTCCAAATCATCCACCGAAGATTTCAGATTAACTTTCAATAGTGATTTGTATTTATAACGATCCATATTACCTTCAATAAATACTAATCTTCCAACTCCAGACGCAGCAACAGCTCCCCAACCCATTACATTGCCGCCACCATGCTTCACTGTTGATACCAAATTCTTCGGACTGTGCATTATTTTTTTTCCTCCACACTTTTGCTCTTCCATCACTACCGAATATATTAAACTTCGACTCATTTGTAAACAAAACTTTTTGGCAAAGATTCATCCCCTTTTCCCTGTGTGCTTTGGCGAACTCCAGGCGAAGTATATGGTTTTTTTCTGAAATAAGTGGCTTTTTTCGTGCTTTGTACTATGAACGCCGTTTTTTTAGAACTCTTGGAATTGCTCTTGGATGAACACACTTGTTGAATGAGCTTGCTATATCCTCGGCCGATTTCGGAGCAGAAACTTTTAGAATCAAGCTGACGTCTCTGCGACATAGTTTCTCGGGCGACCACTGCGCGGCTTATTATCGGTGGAACCATTACTTTTAAAGTTTTTTGCAATGGTCTGGACTGTTGCACGACTTAAGTTTCAGATTTTTGAAATTTCGCCATATGATTTTTTTTCTTTCCTGTGCTGAATAACTAAATTTCTAACGTCAACTGATATTACTTTTCGAGGAGCCATTGCAGATGCTTAAGTATTCAAATTGCAACTAAAATCAATATTAGCAAAGCAGAAAAGGAAAGAAATAGACAAAAGGTATTTTACCGTTATCACAACATAGGATATTAGAGTACAACCTAGGAAACCGCTTCTGTATGTACACTTTTGTCAACGCTGTTTTTGCGTTTTTTTTTAGCATAACTGTGTTGTTTTATGTTAAAGAATGGATTTGTTTTAGTTAAGCAGGTTAGAAAAAGATTTCAAATGAAATTGCATAAACACATTTGTAAGCGAAGTGTTTGTACTTTATAAACAACGAAAGGGAGGGGTGTATGTAGACTTCTGTCGGCCACTGTATATACAGGCGGTCCCACGATCGGTGATTACTTTAATAGGCAACCCGAAATAACCGGTCATCTGATTCAATGTATTTAAAACATGAATTGTTCGCGTATCGCGAAACTACTTAACTTTGGAGAATGCGTCGGAAATTGCTAATACGTAACAATTGCCTTTCTCACTACGAACAAACGGATCGAGGTTATCAATGTGAATCACGCGCAAAGATATCGGTTCTACCGGATCGAAGTGCATTGCGCCTTCTACCTTACCGGATTTTGCTTTCCGATAACAGCATTCAACACACGCCGCGATATAATTTTTAATATATTTACGCGTTTGCGAGAACCAAAACATTTTGTGAATACGAGCAATAGTCTTCTCTAATGCGTGTTGACCCATTTTGTCATGGCATAGTTGGGCAATGCGCCACCGTATGACGTAGGGACGACAAATTAGAGTCCATCGTCTTCTTGACGATAAAGGCGATGATTCTGTATACGGAAATACTTCTTAACACTTTATCGACCGGTTGTGGTTGAGGCTGCCACTCAGTAAGTACCGGCTAAATTTTCACTATGCATTGTGTTGTGCTTATTCCTTTTGTTTTAAAGTAATGGAATTTTATTGATATTCATACTTTATTTTGTATTTGTTTTATACAATTTGTTGCCTGATTCACTTACATTCATGAAATAAATTCAAGGTAACAGTAATTAAATTTGTTAATATCTATTTAATGAGGATGATCTGATTTTGGTGCTCTTTTTGTAGGCTCTGAAGTATTTTGGTGGTTATTTGAGCGTCTAAGCAAAACTCTTCATCTGCACTTTCTTTATCCATTAGAAACGGTAAAAAACTATTATAATTGATAAAAAATTGGAGAGGAAAGCTGCAAATAATTAACGACGTTGGCGCTGCGTAGTTATAAAAAGAGCAACCCACTGACAAAAACCGTCGATAACCAAAAGCCGATTAATAGGCTACCGGTCGATGAGCGTAAGCAATCGAAAAGCCGAAAAATAGGCTACCGGTCGATAAAGTGTTAAATTCGGGCTCTCGTTGTGATTTTAATTTGCCTTGCAGCATGCTGATACTTGACGTTGTTTTATATCTGGGATCATCATGGTATAAAGCCAATCGTTGACGTCGGACGTTATTTCAACTATAGAACCGGTTGGTTCCACATTTTCAGCGGGCTGGTCAGGTACTCTACCCATCCATCTATATGAACAAGTATGGTACCGAAACGATGTACGGCTTTGAAGTCGAATTCCATCGAGGAATCTTGGGCTTGAACACCTTGTTAGCACGTACTTAGGCAACTGCTGAACAATCAGTCACTAAGCGAAATTTCTTGCCCAGTAGGTTTATGCGAAGTCGTTCAAGCACTTCGACAACGGCAACCAACTCATAAGAGTATTAATGACTCTCGGTGTCTGTACAGTGACGACTGTAGTACATTCTCGGTTGCCATGTTGTTGTTGTTGTTTTAACAGTAATAGAAGCCCCGTCCGTGTGGGGTATATCACCGACCGTCTCCGTCTGGTTCATCTAAAGGTAGGCCCAGGTGCTGTTTCGACGGGTTGGGTCCAGTGGGAGAGGGGTGTTAGATGAGTAGGTTTTAGAGGGCTTGTGAAAAGGTGGCTAGTGTCGTGCGGGGTATCTTCACATGCCGGACAAATGTTTAGTATGTCGGGGTCAATTCTGGATAAGTAGGAGTTTAACCTGCTACAGTATCCAGAACGTAGTTGTGCCAGTGTTACGCGTGTCTCACCGGGAAGCTAGACCTCTTCATCTGCAACAGGTGGTGGTTGGACTCCGATTACGGCATACACAGGACGGGGGCTTAAGAAGGTGGTGACGGTCTCCCGATGAGTGTCGTTTTTTGACTGTCTGGTCCAGTAGATTTCTGTCAGTTTTGTCTTGGATCTCGTTGGCATAGTTTAAAAGGTGTCTCCTGACGTACCTAAGAGGCGCCTCTGGCTCAAGCCGGTGTCTGCACGGAAGCAGGAACTGCTTGCTGAGTAGTTTATTGTGCTCCATTGCGTCATTGTGAAGGTGTCCAGGCGACCAGACAGGCGCAGCATAGTTTAGAACCGGCCGATCAAATACATTAAACGTCGGTAGCAACAGTTCTTTGTCTTTGCCCCACGTGCTGCCGGCAAGCGACTTGAGGACCTTCCTGCGATTTTAGACCTTAGTGGCAATAGCGGTAGTGTGCGCAGAGGAGGAGAGCAAACTGGCGAAGGTCACACCCAAGCTTTGGGATTGTTTACTGTCGGGATTGGTGTGTCATCGACTTTTACTTTGAGAGGCAGTTTGATCTCCTTTGTCCAGGTGGTAAAGAGTGTCGCCGTGGACTTAGTGGGGGAAAGTTGTAGATTCCTCGCAGTGAAAAAGCGAGTAAGGTCGGTGAGGTAGCTGTTCACTTTGGAGCACAGACCGTCGATGTCATTGCCCGACGCCATTATCGTGCAGTCGTCAGTGTATGAGACCATGCAGACTCCCTCTGTTAGATGGGGGAGCTTCGAGATGTAGAAGTTGAACAGCAAGAGAGAGAGGACACCACCCTGCAGTACACCTTGCTTAATCTTCCTCTGCTTTGATGTTTGATATCGAAAAATCACTGACGAGTGCCGACCGCTCAGGTAGTTTGCGGACCACCTCTTCAGCCCTGGCGGGAGTGTCGACTGATAAATATCTTCTAGTAGCGTGGAATGGCTGACTGAATCGAAAGCTTTCTTCAGGTCCAACGCTACTAGGACAATCCTCTCGCAGGGGCGGTGTTGGTTAAGCCCGCGGTTTATCTGGGCGTTTATGGCGGTGAGTGCAGTGATGGTGCTATGCACTCGTCGGAATCCGTGCTGATGTGGGGCTGGGGCGAGGTGTTTCGTAAAGACTGGGAATAGGAGGGCTTCAAGTGTCTTCACTACAGGGGGAAGGAGAGTTATCGGCCAATAAGATTCCCCTTGGTAGGCGGGTTTCCCAGGTTTCAGTAGTGGGACCACTCTCCATGCTTTCCACTTGTCAGGGATGATGAGAGTGGCCATGGACAGATTGAAGACCCTTGTGAGATATCCTACTCCCAGAGGTCCCAGATGCTTCAGCATCAGCGCGTTTAATCCGTTGTTTTTGTTGTAGTAGTATCTTCGCCCTGTCAGTGTAGTGTAATTACAGGTCGTCTTCGCCTAGCTCATCTAACGGTAGGCCCAGAAAACTGGCTGTTTCGACGGGTTGGGTCCAGAGGGAGAGAGGTGTTAGATGAGTGGGTTTGATGGGGCATGTGAAAAGGTGGTTAGTGTCGTGCGGGGTGCCTTCACATGCTGGACATATGTTTAGTATGTCGGGGTCGATTCTGGATAGGTAGGAGTTTAACCTGCTACAGTATCTAGAACGTAATTGTGCCAGTGTTACGCGGGACTCTCGGGGAAGCTGGAGCTCTTCGTCTGCAATAGGTGGTTGTTGGACTCCGATAACGACATTCGGAGGTCGAGAGCCTAAGAAGGTGGTAAGGTTCTCCCGATGAATGTCGCTAGTGGCCTGTCTGTACACTGTCTGATCCTGGAGTGGTCTGTCTGTTTTGTCCTGGATCTCGTCCACGTAGTTGAGGAATTGTCTCCTGATGTGCCTGGGAGGTGGCTCAGGCTCGAGCAGTTGTCTGCATGGGCGAGGTCTACGGTGACACCCTAGCAGAAATTGCTTGCCGAGCATTTTGTTGTGCTCCTTAACAGGGAGCAGGAACTGCTTGTTGAGCAGTTTATTATGCTCCTTTACAGGGAAAATATGGGTCTCGTCGTGAAGATGTTGTATGGGGAACTCATTAGAAATCCTGCGCGGTCCTTATGGCAGTGTTTTGGCATGTCTCTAGCTAAGTCCACTGCGAATCACTGGTTCAAGGCGACCTGACAGGCGCAGTATAATTTAGAACCGGTCCCTTGAAAGTCGAATTGCAACATTTCTTTGTCTTTGCTCCAAGTTCTGCCTTAAAGCGACTTGAGGACCTTGTTGCGATTCTGTTGTTTAGTGGCAATTGCGGTAGTGTGCGCTGAGAAGCAGAGCAAGCTGTCAAAGGTAACTCCCAGTATTCTGGGGCTGTTTGCCGTCGGAGTTTGTGTATCATCGTCTTTCACCTTAAGTTGCAGCTGGACCTCCTTTGTCCACCGTGGATTTAGTGGAGGAAAGTTGGAGCAGCGGCCACCAATGTCATTGCCAGGCCAGAGAAGAAATTTTTCAAGTAGTCTTGCAGCATGGAGCTGATGCAGTGACGGTAGACTGGGAGTGAGGTACGGTACACTAGACAGGACTGGTTTACCGGGGCCCTTGGTTGATAAAAACCTGAGTCATTCTGGTAATGTAGAACCGGTTGAAAGGTGTCCAAAATTTCTCTACTTTTGTTAGCAACGAAGGTCGGCAATTTTACTGAGGGATGGAAATCCAAGGCATAGCAATGGTGCAGCTACCAGGTATATACTCTGATTGTTCGATGTGCTACGAGGGGTGCCTTTATATTTCGGGATTAGAGAACAAAAACAATTTTTAATCATCGAAAATCACTTTATTGTTTTTCAAAATATTCTCCATGAAGATATATACACTTTTGCATGCGTTTGAACCAATTGTCGAAGCACTTTGCCACTCTGAATGAGGTACCTCCAAAACATGCATTCTGAATGCCCGAACCGCTTCTTCAGGTATCGAAAAACGTTGACCTCTCAGTTTGTTTTTTACGTACGGGAAAAAAAGAAGTCATTCGGTGCCAAGTCAGGACTATACGGCGGATGACCCATTAATTCGATGTTTTGGGTGCTCAAAAATGCAGTTGTTTGAGCCGATGTGTGAGAGCTCGCATTGTCCTTGTGAAGCGTGATCCGTCTTTGGCGATTGGTTTCCTAATTTCTTGGAGGACAAATGGTTGTGTACCACTCAGAATTTACTGTTCTGCGTTGTTCTAGTGGTACGGTTGCGACATGTCCAGTTTTCCGAAAAAACAGGCGACCATTTGCTTGGAAGTGCTTCGTGCGCGAGCAACTATTGTTGGATTTGGCCCATATTGAAACACCCATACAGTCGACTGCTGTTTACTTTCGGGCTCATACGCGTAAATCCATGATTCATCACCTGTCACGATGTCATAGACGTGTTTCGAAGCCCCGCGATCGTATTTTTTGAGCATTTCCTTCGACCAATCGACACGACCCTTTTTTTGAGCGATTGACAAATTGTGTGGGATCCAACGCGAACAAATTTTTTTGACAGTCAAATGTTTATGCAATATTGAATGTATGCTGGTCCCACTAATGCCTAAGATTGTCTCAATCTGACGATCTTGCAATATCAGTTCGCGCACAGCATCAATGGTTTTCGGAACAACAACTGACCTTCACGAAATTCGTCTTGGAGTGAACTACGACCACGATTGAATTCACCATACCATCGATAAACACTGGTCCTTGATGAAGCTTCATCGCCAAAAAATGAATTAAATTCATCCACGCAATGTTGCTGAGTTAATCCAGGTCGAAAGTTGTAAAAAATAATCGCACGAAAATGTTCACGATTTAGTTCCATTTTTGGACCGAGATGAATCTTTTAAGTTACTGTAAACAACACAAATAGCGCGGGTATTTCAAAACGTTCTGAGTACGTAGAAGCCAAAAAATGTGAAACTTTGCGATACAGCTGTCAGTTGCCAGATTGCAACACCAGGGTTGCCAAATCCTGCCAAATAAAAGGCACCCCCCGTATTGAGTCAAGAATGACCTTAACCAAACGCGTTAGTAAATGCGCAAATACACTGCCTTTCATTGCGAGGTTTTGCAGCTGGGACTTTTCAGTTTCATTTATAAAACACCAGCAGACTGGCTGCATACGCTCTAAGTAAGTGAGACCGCATAAAGCTCCAATTCGGTGGCACTACTAGGAGCGAAATGGGCAATCGTTAAATCGCGCTCTTGACGAATGTCTTATGTCTTTCTGATAGGCAGCCCTGAAGTTAGTTAAATGGGTAGCTAGTGAGTCATCCCAACCCATGTGTTTAGGCCACAGAGCTTGAAACCTTACTTTAAGTCGTATAACAATAGGAGATAAAAGGCCTAAAGAGTTGAACAACCGTGAAGCAGCTCACAAAATAAGTCTCTTACTAGCTACAGATGTATCGATAAATCAGGACTTAGGTATAAAGCAATTACCCATTTATTTTCTGAGAACATATTATGTTGTACTTCCTGGTCCTAAATAATTTGAGTCGAATGTACTCAATTCCATCCCTGCGGCTTGACGCAGCCCGAACCATCTTATCACGTCTTTCTACTAACTCTATATCATAAAAATCCTTCAGCAGTATACTGCTCGCGCGGGGCGACCTGTTCTTTGTAGTCATAGGCCAACTGTTGTAGAAGTCTTACTGGCAAAAATGGTGCGCATGCAGTTCCATAGTCAATTGTATTCAACTGATAATGTTTGAAATGTAAGTCTGGACTTTCCCTCCCAACGATCCTTTGAAACTCAGGATAATATTCAGAGAGCCATATATACTCAGTTTGTCAAGAATATCTTTGCATAGTGAAGAAAAATATAAAATTTTAGCTTTGATCGAGAATTTCAACAACAAA
The DNA here is from genome assembly GCA_037575425.1 of Anastrepha fraterculus. Taxonomy (NCBI): domain Eukaryota; kingdom Metazoa; phylum Arthropoda; class Insecta; order Diptera; family Tephritidae; genus Anastrepha; species Anastrepha fraterculus. Next base: position 168,005 of record JAYXIM010024389.1, on the reverse strand, counting down.
TAAAAAAGCAAACAAAAAATTTATACACACATTCCATTATTGTACTTGTCTACGACTATTAGGCCCCAACAGTTATTAAATAATCACACACATTACAAAAACAACAACAACATAAGATATTTACTCTATTTAAAAAGTGTCAAAAAATCTTTGTATAACTGATGAAAACAACAAAAAATGCAGTTATTTTCCGCGAATTTCATTCATTTGGGTTTTTTTGCAAATGGTATGGAATGTGAAAGGGGTAAGAAATTATTTAGTTATATAGTGATTGTCTTCAGTGCTTCAAGTGATCTCAAATTTGAATAAAGCAATGCCAAAAAAACGAGTTTCAAAAAATATTATTTAATTAGTGTATTTCAATCACTACAAAGGCAAGTGAGCCAGAAAAATTAGCCGATATGTTCTCCCTCAAAATTAGGACTGTATATAATATAATAAACCGTGCTGAAAATGAAGAAAGACTCCAGTTGAAAGGGTCTACAGGCAGACCAAAAACCGAGACGCAGCGAATTAAACGTAAAATTATTAAAACTGTTTATAATAGCCGCAAAGCAGTACAAGAGGATTAGCTCTTCAAAAAAATTCTATGGGTTAAGAGTTTCTCATGAAACTGTTCGAAAAGTGTTGCAAAAACACAAATATTCTTCAAGAGTGGCTAGGAAAAAACTCCTGTTAGCAGCACAAAACATTGATAAAAGATTGCGATTTGCCACCGAGCACATATACCCACAAAGTACTGGGATGACCTTATTTTCTCAGATGAGACGAAAATGATGCTCTACTACCATGATGGACCCCAGAGAGTTTGGCGGTAGCCTCTCACAGCACTACAAAACAAAAATATTATCCCTACCGTAAAGATTGGAAAACTGTCAGTAATGGTTTGGGGTTGTATATCAATAATGGGAGTGGGTGAAATCAAGTATCAGTATTACAAAATTCGGCTTTGTTGACCCGGAAAACTCGAACAAATTTAAATACAAATAACATCAAGATAATGATCCCAAACATAAATCTTATTTATGCAGGTCTTGGTTACTTTACAACTGCACCAAAGTTATTGATACTCCCGCCCAAAGTCCCGACATTAACCCAATCGAATATTTGTGGGTTCATTTAAAATAAAGGTAGGAAAGAGATCGCCAACTAATAAAACTGAATTAATACGATTCATCAGAGAAGAGTGGTGGAAAATACCATTGGATTGTGATATTCCGAAACTAATTAAATTAACTAAATAATTTCTTACCCATTTCACATTCCATACCATTTGCAAAAAAAACCCAAGTGAATGAAATTCGCGGAAAATAACTGCATTTTTTGTTGTTTTCATCAGTTATACAAAGATTTTTTTGACACTTTTTAAATAGAGTAAATATCTTTTGTTGTTGTTGTTTTTGTAATGTGTGTGTTTATTTAATAACTGTTGGCGCCTAATAGTCGTAGACAAGTACAGTAATGGAATGTGTGTATAAATTTTTTGTTTGCTTTTTTATTTGTTGTTGGAATTCTCCGTCAAAGCTAAAATTTTATATTTTTCTTCACTATGCCAAGATATTCTTGACAAACTGTATGTCGAAACATCTTACCGATGTCCATAACGGGACCATTATCAGCGATGTCAGGGCACTCTTTTATAGCGTACATATGTCCCAATAACTCGGACTGTCTCATAAACTTTATATATTGATCCTTTAGTGGCGTATTCTTTAACCAACGTCGTTCTGCTGTACAGTGAGCAATTCAGGAGATTGCAAAACACGGTAGTTTTCCCTTAAAAGGAAAGAGGATATTTGCCATCCGTTTGGCGAGATACCGTGTTCCGAAAACGTTGTGCTACAAAACGCGCATCGGGCTTATGAAGATGATTAAGCCAACCGACTATCGTGGGAACGTGTTTCACAGCCATAAACGACCACGGTTTACATGGGGTACGGTACACTAGACAGGGCTAATTTACTAGACATTGATGGCCTGACAGCCGGTTCTACGTTACCGGAATGACTCGGGTTTTTCCCGACCAAGGGCTGCCACCCCAGTATACTATCCCTGTCTAGTGTACCGTATCCTAGCCCCAATCTTTCGTCACAGGAGCAACTCATTGCAGCCAGTCCCTGTCGAACCGTTGAAGGTGATATCCACCTTGTCGTTGTGCTTCGTCGGACCCGAAGAGATGCGCGAGCTATTTCAGCCGGCAATTTATATTGCATCCTCCGGTCGACAGATCTAAACGTTGTGCCACCAGACGGCTGCACAAACTGCCCAACAACAGTGCACCGCTTACTTTCACCAGCGACGAGGTTCAGGGGGCCATCAAACACATGAAACCATCAAAAGCCATTGGCCCCGACGGACTAAACATGCTGATGCTGAAAAAGCTGGGTCCATTGGGACTAGAATATCTCACAAAGGTCTTCAACCTGTCCATGGCCACTCTCATTATTCCTGATAAGTGGAAATTAGGGAGAGTGGTCCCACTACTGAAGCCTGGGAAACCCGCCAACCAAGGGGAGTCTTATCGTCCGATAACTCTCCTTTCCCCAGTAGTGAAGACACTTGAAGCCCTTCTACTCCCACTCCTCACACAACACCTGACTCCAGCCCCACACCAGCATGGTTTCCGTAGAGTGCACAGTACCACCACGGCACTCACCGTCATAAACTCCCAGGTAAACCGTGGACTAAACCAAAACCGCCCCTGCGAGAGGACTGTCCTAGTAGCGTTGGACCTACAAAAGGCTTTCGATACAGTCAGCTACGCCACACTACTAGATGACATTTTACAGTCGACACTCCCGCCAAAGCTGAAGAGGTGGACCGGGAACTACCTGAGTGGTCGTCACTCGTCGGTGATATTTCGAGACCAAATTTCAACATTTCGAAACTCCCCCAGCCACCAGAGGGAGTCTCACTGGTCTCATACGCCGACAACTGCACGATAATGGCGCCGGGCAATGACATTGATGGCCTATGCTCCAAAGTAAACGACTACCTCGCCCGCCTTTCTCGCTTCTTCACTGCGAGAAACTTAAAACTTTCTCCCACTAAATCCACGGCGACCCTTTTTACCACCTGGACAAAGGAGGTCAAGCTGTAACTTCAGGTGCACGTCGATGATACCCCAATACCGACGGTTAATAACCCCAGAATTTTGAGAGTCAGCTTTGACAGCTTGCTCTCCTTCTCAGCGCACACAACCGCTATTGCAACGAGAGTACAGAATCGCAACAAGGTCCGCAAGTCGCTTGCCGGCAGCACTTGGGGCAAAGACAAAGAAATGTTGCTGTCGACTTTCAAAGCAATAGGCCCACCGGTTCTCAACTATGCCGCGCCTGTCTGGTCGCCTGGAACCAGTGATACGCAGTGGACGAAGCTCCAGACCTGCCAAAATACTGCCATTAGGACCGCGATAGGATGTCTCCTGATGTCCCCAATTCAACACCTGCATGACGAGGCTCACATGTTCCCTGTTAAGGAGCACAACAAAATGCTCGGCAAGCAGTCTCTGCTAGGGTGTCACCGTAGGCCTCACCCATGCAGACACCTGCTCGAGCCTGAGCCACCTCCCAGGCACGTCAGGAGACACTTCCTCAACTACGTGGACGAGATCCAGGACAAAACAGACCACTCCAGGATCAAACAGTATACAGACAGCCTAAATATATACTAAACATATGTCCGGCATGTGAAGGCACCCCGCACGACACTAACCACCTTTTCACATGCACCATCAAACCCACTCATCTAACAGCTCTCTCCCTCTGGACCCAACCCGTCGAAACAGCCAGTTTCCTGGGCCTACCGTTAGATGAGCTAGACGAAGACGACCGGTAATTACACTACACTGACAGGGCGAAGATACTGCTACAACAACAACAACAACTACCTCGCCTGCCTTTCTCGCTTCTTCACTGCGAGGAATCTGCAACTTTCCCCCATTAAATCACACACCAATTCCGATTGGAAACAACCCCAGAATATTTGGAGTTACCTTCGCCAGTTTGCTCTCCTCTCCGCACACAACCGCTATTGCCAATAAAGCCCAGAATCGCAACAAGGTCCCCAAATCGCTTACCGGCACTTGGGGCAAAGACAAAGGAATGTTGCTAACAACGTACAAGGCAATAGGTCGGCCGGTTTAAACTATGCTGCGCCTGCCTGGTCGCCTGGATTCAGTGATTCGCTACAGACCTGTCATGACGACTGGGACAAGATGTCTCCTGATGTGCCCCGTACAACATCTTCATGACGTGGCCCATATGCTACCTCTGAAGGAGCATAATACACTGCTCAGCGTGCAGTTCGTGCTAGGGTGTTACCGTTGGAGATCCGGCAACTGGTAGATCAACATAAGCGGGTCAAATGGGAAGAGCATCTGAAGACCTGCAATTTACCGCTGGTGTGAGTAAGCTTTGGTCCACCGTTAGGTCCCTGTCGAACCCGACAAAGCACAACGACAAGGTGGCTATCACCTTCAACGGTTGCACTTCCTCGACCCGAAGAGATGTGCGATCTATTGTAGCCGACTTTTTACACTGCATCCTCCGGCCGACAGAACCAAGCGTCGCGTCATCGGACGGCTGCACAAACAGACGAACGACAGTGCTTACTTTCTCCAGTGATGAAGTTCAGGGGGCCATCAACATATCAGAATCATAAAAAGCCTTTGGCCCAGACGGACTGAACGCGCTGCTGTTGAAGCACCGGGGATCATTGGGAGTAGGATATCTCACAAGGGTTTTAAGTCTGTCCGTGGGCACTCTCATCATCCCTGACAAGTGGAAATCAAGGAGAGTGGTCCCACTACTGAAACCTGGGAAACCCGCCAGCCAAAGGAAATCTTATCGGGCGATAATTTTCCTTTCCCTAGTGAGGACACTTGAAGCCCTCCTACTCCCATTCTTCACGAAACACCTCGCCTCAGCCCCACATCAGCACGGATTCCGACGAGTGCATAGCACCACTACTGCACTCACCGCCATAAACGCCCAGATAAACCGCGGGCTTAATGAAAACAGCCCCTGCGATAGGACTGTCCTAGTAGCGTTAAGAAGGCTTTCAGCCATTCCACGCTACTAGATGATATTTATCAGTCGACACTCCCAGGGCTGAAGAGACGGTGTCCAAACTACCTGAGCGTCGGCACTCGTCAGTGATTTTTCGAGACCAAATATCAAAGCAGAGGAAGATTAAGCAAGGTGTACTGCAGGGTGGTGTCGTTTCACTCTTGCTGTTCAGCTTCTGCATCTCGAAACTCCCCCAACCACCAGAGGGAGTCTCCCTGGTCTCATACGCTGACGACTGCACGATAATGGCGTCGGGCAATGACATCGATGACCTGTGCTCCAAAGTGAACAACTACCTCACCGACCTTACCCGCTTTTTCACTGCGAGGAATCTACAACTTTTCCCCACTAAGTCCACGGCGACACTCTTTACCACCTGTACAAAGGAGATCAAACTGCCTATCAAAGTAAAAGTCGATTACACACCAATCCCGGCAGTAAACAATCCCAAAGTTTGCGTGTGACCTTCGACAGTTTGCTCTCCTCCTCTGCGCACACCACCGCTATTGCCACTAAAGTCCAAAATCGCAACAAGGTCCTCAAATCGCTTGCCGGCAGCACTTTGGGCAAAGCCAAAGAATTGTTGCTATCGACATTTAAGGCAATAGGCCGATATGCTGCGCTCATCTGGTCGCCTGGAACCAGTGACGCGCAGCGGATAAAGCTACACACATGCCAAAACACTGCCATTCGGACAGCGACCAATTGCCTTTTGATGCCCCGCCTTCAACACCTTCACAATGAGGAACAAATGCTCCCTGTAATGGAGCACAATAAACTGTTTGCTGTTCCTGTTAGGGTGCTACCGCAGGTTTCACCCTTGTTGACACCTGCTTGAGCCAGAGGCGCCTCTTAGGCGCTTCAGGAGAGACCTTTTAAACTACGCCGACGAGATTCAGGACAAAATTGATCTGGACCAGACAATGTTTAGATAGACATTAAACGACATTCACCGGGAGACCGTCACCACCTTCTTAAGCTCCCGTCCACTGAATGCCGTAATTGCAGTCATCCACCACCTATTGCAGATGAAGAGCTCCAGCTTCCCCGTGAGACACGCGTAACACTGGCACAATTACGTTCTGGATACTGTAGCAGGTTAAACTCCTACTTATCCAGAATTGACCCCGACATATCCAAACATATGTCCAGCATGTGAAGGATGGTTCCATGTGTAGAAGTCCACGCAAGTGGGGAAAGTTACTGATTGCCATTCACTTGGGAGTGGCCAGGACGATTTTTCTACATATGGTTCAAGCAGCTCACAACGTCCGGGATTAGCTCACGTATCCTCTGGTTAGCTTCCGAACACCAGTTCGGGAGTGAGCTAAAGTGAGAAGGCGAAGCATCCCAGCATAGCTGGTTGTGCGCTGGGTTTGGGACCCGCCACTTAAAAAGCCCCCCCAATGAAAACAGCAACGAAGCCTCGGATGAGAACTTCCAACACTGAAGACGACCCCTGCAAACGAAATAAGGAATACGATTTGATGGCATGCACCTGGAATGTCCGGTCCCTTAATGGGGAAGGTGCCTCTGCCCGGCTGGTTGATGTCCTCGTGAGAGTAAAGGCTGACATCACTGCCATCCAAGAGATGCGATGGACGGGGCAAGGTAAGAAAAACATAGGACCTTGCGACGTCTACTACAGCTGCCATGTAAAGGAGCGCAAATTCGGTGTCGGATTTGTTGTGGGAGAGAGACTTCGTCGCCAAGTACTGTCGTTCACTCCGGTGGACGAGCGTCTCGCAACAATCCGCATCAAAGCGCGATTTTTTAACATCTCGCTAATTTGCGCCCACGCCCCGACGGAAGAGAAGGACGATGCGACCAAGGATTTTTTCTATGAGCGCTTGGAACGTTCCTATGAGCGCTGCCCCCGCCACGACATAAAAATCGTGCTTGGCGACTTCAACGCCAGGGTGGGCAAGGAGGAAATTTTTGGTCCCACAGTCGGATAATTCAGCCTACACAACGAAACATCCGGTAACGGACAGAGGCTGATCGACTTCGCCGGGGCCCGAAACATGGTAGTCTGCAGCACCAGATTCCAGCATAAAAAGATACACCAAGCTACCTGGCTGTCTCCTGATCGAAAAACGCGAAACCAGATCGATCATGTTGTGATAGATGGAAGACACGCTTCTAGTGTATTAGATGTACGTACGATCCGAGGAGCCAACATCGACTCGGATCATTACCTTGTTGCAGCAAAACTGCGCACACTCCTCTGTGCAGCAAAAAACGTACATCTACCTACGCAAAGAATGTTCGACATCGAAAAGCTGCAATCACAACAGACAGCCAGAAGATTCGCCACTCGACTCTCACTCCTGCTCTCGGAGAGCACTGCCCAACACACCGGCATGCGCGAGCAATGGAGCAACATTTCTCGTTCCCTACGTACCGCCGCCGAAGAAGAAATCGGATTCCGGCGAGCCCGAAAAAACAATTGGTACGACGAGGAATGTCATGCTGCCGCCGAAAGAAAAGATGCCGCCTATAGAGCCACGCTGCGATCGGGCGCAACGCGAGCCATGTGGGATCGCTACAGAGAGCTGAAAAAGGAAGAGAGACGTATTATCCGACAGAAGAAACGAGAGGCCGAAATACGTGAGTGCGAGGAGCTTGAGATGCTGGCCAATAGGAACAACGCCCGAAAATTTTACCAGAAAGTTCGGCGGCTTACAGAAGGTTTTAAGACCGGGGCGTTGTCCTGTAAGAACAAAGACGGCGATCTGGTGACTGACGTACAAAGCAATCTTAAATTATGGAGGGAACACTTCTCGAACCTGTTAAACGGTGACAGCTGCGCATGTCATAGAGAATATGAAGATCCCGATACCCCAATCGTTGACGACGGAATTGTCGTTCCGTTACCCGACCATGACGAGGTGAGAATAGCAATATCACGGTTAAAGAACAACAAAGCCGCGGGCGCCAACGGACTGCCGGCTGAGCTATTCAAACATGGCGGCGAGGAGCGCTGGTAAGGTGCATGCATCAGCTCCTATGCAAAATATGGTCGGATGAAAGCATGCCTGCCGATTGGAATTTAAGTGTGCTCTGCCCCATCCACAAGAAGGGCGATCCTGCAATTTGTGCCAATTACCGCGGGATTAGTCTTCTAAATATCGCCTATAAGGTTCTAGCAAACGTATTGTGTGAAAGGCTGAAGCCCTCCGTCAACCAATTGATTGGACCTTATCAGTGTGGCTTCAGACCTGGAAAGTCTACCATCAACCAAATATTCTCAATACGCCAAATCTTGGAAAAGACCCATGAAAGGAGAATCGACACACACCATCTTTTCGTCGACTTCAAAGCTGCATTCGACAGTACGGAAAGGAGTTACCTGTATGCCGCGATGTCTGAATTTGGTATCCCCGCAAAACTAATACGGCTATGTAAGATGACGTTTCTCAACACCAGCAGCGGCGTCAGAATTGGGAAGGACCTCTCCGAGCCGTTTGATACCAATCGAGGTTTCAGACAGGGTGACTCGCTGTCGTGTGACTTCTTTAACCTGATGTTGGAGAGCATCGTACAAGCCGCAGAACTTAATCGCTCAGGCACAATATTTTATAAGAGCGTACAATTGTTGGCGTATGCCGATGATATTGACATCATCGGCCTTAACAACCGCGCTGTTAGTTCTGCCTTCTCCAAACTGGATAAAGAGGCAAAGCGAATGGGTCTGGTGGTGAACGAGGACAAAACGAAGTACCTCCTGTCTTCAAACAAACAGTCGGCGCACTCGCGTATCGGCACCCACGTCACTGTAGACAGTTATAATTTCGAGGTTGTAAAAGACTTCGTCTATTTAGGAACCAGCATTAACACCGATAACAATGTCAGCCTTGAAATCCAACGTAGAATCTCTCTTGCCAACAAGTGCTACTTTGGACTAAGTAGGCAACTGAGCAGTAAAGTCCTCTCTCGACGAACAAAACTAACACTGTACAAGACTCTCATCATGCCCATCCTAACATATGGCGCAGAAGCTTGGACGATGACAACATCCGATGAAGCGACGCTTGGAGTGTTCGAGAGAAAGATTCTGCGTAAGATTTTTGGACCTTTGCACTTTGGCAACGGCGAATATCGTAGACGATGGAACGATGAGCTGTATGAGCTTTACGACGACATAGACATAGCGCAGCGAATAAAGATCCAGCGGCTTCGTTTGCTGGGTCATGTCGTTCGAATGGATACAAACGCTCCGGCTTTGAAAGTATTCGATGCGGTACCAGCTGGTGGTAGCAGAGGAAGAGCAAGGCCTCTTCTGCGTTGGAAAGATCAGGTGGAGAAGGACTTGGCTTCACTTGGTGTGTCCAATTGGCGCCGGTTAGCACGAGAAAGAAACGACTGGCGCGCTTTGTTAATCTCGGCCAAAATCGCGTAAGCGGTTATCGCGCCAATTAAGAAGAGAGAAAACGCGGGTTAATATCGTTTAGACCAGTGTCAGACAGGATTTTGTATGCGCGCTTTAAGTCTAAAGTCAGAAACATCACAATTATCCAGTGTTACGCTCCGACTGATGGTTCGACCTCTGCTCGCAAACCGTGCAGATCAACCAGTGGCGTCGCAGTGGAGCGCAAACGTTCTCGGCCCAACCGCTAAAGGTAAAATGCAATGGATGCGCCACGGAACTTCGGACAAAATATGCGAACGAAAGGCCATCTGGGGAAAATTAGCATCGGTGACGAACCGAAGAGGCGACCAAGCTAAACAGCTGCAAGAACGATATTCGCCATCTTCAGAAAACGGTCCAACTCTTCGTTCGTCACGACCAGAGGAGCTACATCAACAATATGGCAGATGAAGCTGATACGGCAGCTAGAACCGGTGATTCTCGTGCGTTATTCAAGATCACAAAGAAAATGGTGAACAAAAGCTTGAGCGTTAAACACTCCATCAAAGACCTAAACGTCGTTGGAACAAGTATTTCTCAGCCGTGCTTAACAATATTTTAGATCTTGCTTTAGATAAATATTCCATCTCAAGTAGAACATTAGAAAGGAATGCTAGAATCAAAACTGCACAACCCGAGATGTCGGAAATTGCTGCTGCGATAAAACAACTTCCCAAATATAAAGCCGCGATCGTTCATGTCATCCCAGATGAGCTTTTTAAAGCCAATGTAAGGCTCTCGGCCGGAAACTGCTCCCTCTTATGACATCGGTGTGGGACAATGTAACCTATCCGCAAGAATGGAAAGAAGGAATTATTGTGAAACGGGCAAAAAAGGTGAGTTGAAAGATTGTAATACCTGGAGAGGCATCTGTGTTCTCCTTGTTGTTACAAACATGAATGCGCGCATCATACTTGACCAACTAAAAGTTCATCTTGAACCATCGATTGGTTCCTGCCAGGCTGGATTTCGTAGCGGTTTTTCCTGTGCAGACCATATCAACACACTCCGTATTGTCATAGGACAATGCACCGTATATAACTCTAAACTCCACCTGCTGTTCATCGATTAGTGTATCCGGGCTGCTTTGCGGAGGAGCGGAGTACCGGTTAGACTTGTAGGTCTTTTCAAGGAAAGCTATAGCGACGCTTGTTGCCACGTTCTCCATAAAGGCAAATTATCGGAACCCTTTCACGTGCTGACTGGCGGTCGGCAGGGTGCATTCTGTCCCCAATCCTTTTCCTACTGGTAATTAAAGACGTTCTTAACGCCTCTTTTGCTAACGAAAACCATCAAAGAGGTATTCAGTGGCAGATCAGCAACACATACTTAAACTATTTAGCATATGCCCACGACATTTGTCCTATAGGATGTGCAATCTAAAACTTATGGCACAGTCAATGCAGGAGCAGTTACAAACAACGGGACTTAAAATGAACATAGGAAACACAAAAGCATTAGCCTCTTGCTCTATTTGGACGTGCTATACACGTCCTACGAAATTTGGTCTCAAAATTTAAAAGACGTGTCACGCAGATTGCTGAGCTTTCTGTGCTTCTTACTTAATAAAGAACTGTAAAAAATAGCCAATCTTTTATTAAACATAATATATAAATACATTTAAAATATGTATTATATCTTCTTAATTGGCGCTATAACCGCTTACGCGATTTTGGCCGAGTTTAACAAAGCGCGCCAGTCGTTTCTTTCTCGTGCTAACCGGTGCCAGTTGGACACACCAAGTGAAGCCAAGTCCTTCTCCACCTGATCTTTCCAACGCAGAGGAGGCCTTGCTCTTCCTCTGCTACCACCAGCTGGTACCGCATCGAATACTTTCAAAGCCGGAGCGTTTGTATCCATTCGAACGACATGACCCAGCAAACGAAGCCGCTGGATCTTTATTCGCTGCGCTATGTCTATGTCGTCGTAAAGCTCATGCAGCTTATCGTTCCATCGTCTGCGATATTCGCCGTTGCCAACGTGCAAAGGTCCAAAAATCTTACGCAGAATCTTTCTCTCGAACACTCCAAGCGTCGCTTCATCGGATGTTGTCATCGTCCAAGCTTCTGCGCCATACGTTAGGACGGGCATGATGAGAGTCTTGTAGAGTGTTAGTTTTGTTCGTCGAGAGAGGACTTTACTACTCAATTGCCTACTTAGTCCAAAGTAGCACTTGTTGGCAAGAGAGATTCTACGTTGGATTTCAAGGCTGACATTGTTATCGGTGTTAATGCTGGTTCCTAAATAGACGAGGTCTTTTACAACCTCGAAATTATAACTGTCTACAGTGACGTGGGTGCCGATACGCGAGTGCGCCGACTGTTTGTTTGAAGACAGGAGGTACTTCGTTTTGTCCCCGTTCACCACCAGACCCATTCGCTTTGCCTCTTTATCCAGTTTGGAGAAGGCAGAACTAACAGCGCGGTTGTTAAGGCCGATGATGTCAATATCATCGGCATACGCCAGCATTGTGCCTGAGCGATTAAGTTCTGCGGCTCGTACGATGCTCTCCAACATCAGGTTAAAGAAGTCACACGACAGCGAGTCACCCTGTCTGAAACCTCGTTTGGTATCAAACGGCTCGGAGAGGTCCTTTCCAATTCTGACGGCGCTGCTGGTGTTGAGCAACGTCATCTTACATAGCCGTATTAGTTTTGCGGGGATACCAAATTCAGACATCGCGGCATACAGGTAACTCCTTTCCGTACTGTCGAATGCAGCTTTGAAGTCGACGAAAAGATGGTGTGTGTCGATTCTCCTTTCATGGGTCTTTTCCAAGTTTTGGCGTATTGAGAATATTTGGTCGATGGTAGACTTTCCAGGTCTGAAGCCACACTGATAAGGTCCAATCAGTTGGTTGACGGTGGGCTTCAGCCTTTCACACAATACGTTTGCTAGAACCTTATAGGCGATATTTAGAAGACTAATCCCGCGGTAATTGGCACAAATTGCAGGATCGCCCTTCTTGTGGATTGGGCAGAGCACACTTAAATTCCAATCGGCAGGCATGCTTTCATCCGACCATATTTTGCATAGAAGCTGATGCATGCACCTTACCAGCTCCTCGCCGCCATGTTTGAATAGCTCAGCCGGCAGTCCGTCGGCGTCCGCGGCTTTGTTGTTCTTTAACCGTGATATTGCTATTCTCACCTCGTCATGGTCGGGTAACGGAACGACAATTCCGTCGTCAACGATTGGGGTATCGGGATCTTCATATTCTCTATGACATGCGCAGCTGTCACCGTTTAACAGGTTCGAGAAGTGTTCCCTCCATAATTTAAGATTGCTCTGTACGTCAGTCACCAGATCGCCGTCTTTGTTCTTACAGGACAACGCCCCGGTCTTAAAACCTTCTGTAAGCCGCCGAACTTTCTGGTAAAATTTTCGGGCGTTGTTCCTATTGGCCAGCATCTCAAGCTCCTCGCACTCACGTATTTCGGCCTCTCGTTTCTTCTGTCGGATAATACGTCTCTCTTCCTTTTTCAGCTCTCTGTAGCGATCCCACATGGCTCGCGTTGCGCCCGATCGCAGCGTGGCTCTATAGGCGGCATCTTTTCTTTCGGCGGCAGCATGACATTCCTCGTCGTACCAATTGTTTTTTCGGGCTCGCCGGAATCCGATTTCTTCTTCGTCGGCGGTACGTAGGGAACGAGAAATGTTACTCCATTGCTCGCGCATGCCGGTGTGTTGGGCAGTGCTCTCCGAGAGCAGGAGTGAGAGTCGAGTGGCGAATCTTCTGGCTGTCTGTTGTGATTGCAGCTTTTCGATGTCGAACATTCTTTGCGTAGGTAGATGTACGTTTTTTGCTGCACAGAGGAGTGTGTGCAGTTTGGCTGCAACAAGGTAATGATCCGAGTCGATGTTGGCTCCTCGGATCGTACGTACATCTAATACACTAGAAGCGTGTCTTCCATCTATCACAACATGATCGATCTGGTTTCGCGTTTTTCGATCAGGAGACAGCCAGGTAGCTTGGTGTATCTTTTTATGCTGGAATCTGGTGCTGCAGACTACCATGTTTCGGGCCCCGGCGAAGTCGAACAGCCTCTGTCCGTTAGCGATGTTTCGTTGTGCAGGCTGAATTTTCCGACTGTGGGACCAAAAATTCCCTCCTTGCCCACCCTGGCGTTGAAGTCGCCAAGCACGATTTTTATGTCGTGGCGGGGGCAGCGCTCATAGGAACGTTCCAAGCGCTCATAGAAAGAATCTTTGGTCGCATCGTCCTTCTCTTCCGTCGGGGCGTGGGCGCAAATTAGCGAGATGTTAAAAAAACGGGCTTTGATGCGGATTGTTGCGAGACGCTCGTCCACCGGAGTGAACGACAGTACTTGGCGACGAAGTCTCTCTCCCACAACAAATCCGACACCGAATTTGCGCTCCTTCACATGGCAGCTGTAGTAGACGTCGCAAGGTCCTATGGTTTTCTTTCCTTGCCCCGTCCATCGCATCTCTTGGATGGCAGTGATGTCAGCCTTTACTCTCACGAGGACATCAACCAGCCGGGCAGAGGCACCTTCCCCATTAAGGGACCGGACATTCCAGGTGCATGCCCTCAAATCATAGTCCTTAGTTCGTTTGCAGGGGTCGTCATCAGTATAGGGAGGTCTCATCCGAGGCTTTTTTAAAGTTTTCATTGGGGGGGATTTTTAAGTGGCGGGTCCCAAACCCAACGCACAACCAGCTATCCTGGAATGTTTCGCCTTCTCACTTTAGCTCACTCCCGAACGGGTGTTCGGAAGCTACCCAGAGGATACGTGGGCTAATCCCGGCCGTTGTGAGCTGCTTGAACCATATGCAGAAGAATCGTCCTGGCCATTCCCAAGAGAATGGCGATCAGTAACTTTCCCCACTTGCATGGACTTCTACACATGGAACCATCCTCCATTATATACTAAATAATAAATAGGAGAACTATGTGCATTTCGCACACGCGATCTGCCCAAAGCTCTAACAGAAAATCGTCCAAGTAAAAGCTCATTTGGAATTCTTTTGCACGCAATAGTCACACGCTTTTGGAAATTAATTTATAGCGCAAGAGGTTAAACCTGAATTTGCCCCATATCAGATTCTTTAAAAGTGGGATGTATAATCGCCGCAGATGGAAGAAGTGAGTCGGGCGTTGAAAACAGGATTACCAAAGCCAAAGCGGCATTCGCACTCTTGTACTACTCTGGCAAAATAATAACATAACCACGCACAAACTGCGAATTTTCAACACAGGCATTAAGTCCGTCGTGCTATATGGCTGTACAACGTGGAAGGTCACCGCAACGATCACGTCTTTAAACGTTGTTGTTGTTGTTGTAGCAGCATAAACATTCCCCGTGCATATACGAGGAATGCTGCTGTAGTGACAGTCCTTGGCCGGATATAAATCCGGGTCGTTCCGGTTACGTAGAACCGACTGTCGTGGTAACGGTCTTCAAACGTTCATTAACCGTTGCTTGCGCCGCATAATGCGAATTGTCTGGCCTCGAACTATATCCACTGGCGACTGAAATCCGCAGAAGAAAATGGCAATGGATCGGCCTTACCCTGAGGAAGAGTTACGACAACATCGCCAAACAGGCGTTGGGATGGAACTCCTTTCAATAGACAGGACGTTGGCAGACCACAAACCATCTGGCGCCGCTCAACAGAGGCTTAAATGAGGTCCGTAAATAAGACCTGGAACGAACTGAGAGTCCTTGCACAAAACCGTGTTGGATGGCGAAGAGGAGTTGTTGACGACCTATGCTCCTACTAGAAGTAAGAGGACCTTATATGTATATACAGCGAGAACGAACTCGCAGAAAAAAGTTCCGTTATTTTTGCTTTTGTTCGCATGCATTGTCTACTCATAAATTATAGGAAGTTGCGTGGCAAATTTCGCTTGTTAAGAATGATTGCAATACATAAGTGTGGTAAAAGTGCAAGTGAGACTTACGAATTGCTGAAAAAACTTAATATAACAAGTGATTCGAACCAGTGGGGCCATAAAAATCATTCAAGAAAGAATTCGCACAAATCCCCTTAGAAACAAAGAATCATGTCCTGGGAAATGAATGTATCGACCAGATTTATGTCACGACTAAATAGAGATGATCTCCACAAGAAAGCATTCCGTCGCTCAACTGATCATCTTTTGACATCGCGCTTGAAGAAAATTAGACTCGACACATGCAAGCAAATATTTTTTTTTTAATATGAGAAAAATTTCCCTGTTAAAAAAATTATTAATAAGCAAAACAACAAAATCTATACTAAAACTTCTAAAGACGCAAAAACCATAGTTAGAATGGTTCAGCGTGGCCACAATTCAGCCTCCGCACACTGTGACTTTTTATCGTTTTAGGATGCCAAAATTAAAAAAAAAAATGTCTGCGGAGCTCCGTACTGGTTTGGTAGGGAGTATCTTGTAAAGCCGTTACATCTCTTCATGTCTGCGAAAAAGCGGACAAATCCGGACAAAAGTGTACCAGGAGCATGTCTTAGAAGGGGGAGTGTAATAAGCCAAAAACCAGTAGTAATAAAACAAAAACCATTAAGCAGTGGCAGACAAATAACTATTAAGGCAACAGCCCAGTAACCTTTGATCGGAAGGCAGAGATATGGTCATATCCGCCAATCCTATATACATACCGCGTGGCGTTACTAAAGTTT
This sequence comes from Anastrepha fraterculus, assembly GCA_037575425.1. NCBI lineage: Eukaryota > Metazoa > Arthropoda > Insecta > Diptera > Tephritidae > Anastrepha > Anastrepha fraterculus. The sequence goes on along the minus strand of JAYXIM010024389.1, from coordinate 151,883 downwards.
ATGGCAACATGTGGAGTCGAGTTTGCTCTATACCACCTCAGAGTAGGTAATGAGAGGCATAATTAGCTGGAGAACTAATTTGCGCCTCGTTTTCTCTGGCGTGAATGTTACAGAGACTCTCAGCTTACGCAATGTAGCATAAATATTCCCCACAACCCTATTTATATGGTCAGCACAGGTAAGTTTTGTGTTAAGAATAAACCCCAAATTTTTTACCTTATCCATAAAGGTAAGGGAACTTGTACCTGTCCACAATTTAGGGATATTGTCAACATGCACAACACTATTACATATAGGTAAGACATATGACTTTGACGCGTTCAGACACAAAAAGTTTTCATTAGCCCATACAGAAATAGCAGGCAAACCACTGTTTATTTTGAAACATAAATCTTCAACGAGACCAATACGACTAGACAAGTACAATTGTATATCATCAGCATACGCATGGACATTCACATACTGACAAACGGTAAAAGCATCATTGACAAAAAGACTGAATAAAAGTGGACCAAGGATAGACCCTTGCGGAACACCAGTTTGTACTTGTCTAGACTGAGATGTTAATTTACTGGTCTTGACCTTCTGCGTTCTGTCACCAAGGTAGCTGACCATGAGCTTCACCGCTCTGTCTTTGAAGCCGCAATAGTGTTTAAGCTTGAAACATAATAATTTGTGATTCACTGAGTCAAATGCTTTAGAAAAGTAAAGTAAACAAAGTAGAGTCAAGTCACCGTTGTCAAAACTAATTCTAATGTCGTCCAGTATTTTAACCATTGCAGTCGAGCAACTGTGACTTTGTTTGAAACCAGATTGTAGTGGAGAGAGTAGACGATTGTTCTGTACAAATGATGAAATTTGCGTGGCGATCAAGTTTTCGCAAACTTTGGAAAATGTCGGCAGTATGCTGATAGGTCTATAGTCACCAGCATAAATAGCATTTGTCTTTTTTGCGACTGGTACTATAGCCTTTTTCCATACTGCTGGGAAACATGAACTAGTCAAGCAATGGTTTATTATATGGGTAAGGGGTCCTTTACATATTGGATGACTATACGGACGAATTTTAGCGAGATGCCATCATCGCCTACAGCATTAGACTTTATTTTGGATAAAGCTTTCAGGACATCTACCTCACTAATTGTCATAAATTGAAACTGTTCTTTTAGAGCAGCACAAGGACTCTTTTAAAATAGGAGCACAATTTGTTTTCTTACCAACACTAATAAAGTAGTCATTAAGTTCATCAAAGTCGATCTCACATTCCGGACTTTCCTTGCCATGAATTTTAAATTTTTTTTAGGTTGCTCCACAGTTCTCTTGTTGGAAGTGACGGATCAAGTTTTGAGTAACTGTGCCAACGTTTCGCTTGTCGTATGATTGCAGTGGTTTCATTTCGGATTACCTTGTATCGGCGCCAAGAAGTATCCGTCAAGTTTTTTCTCCACTTAGCATAACACTTGTTGCGCTTTCTAATGGCAGCTCGAACTTTCGAGTTGTACCAAGACATGAACTATTTAAAACATTTACAGAACGAAGCAGAACATGCATGTTAAATAACGAGGATAGGTTACGGTTGAGGAAGTCAAGTTTATTATCAACAGTACTAAGAAACCAACATTCATTCCAATTTATAGAACCCATGTCTGAATACAGAGAATTAACATTCAACGATTTAAAATCACGATACTCTTAGGTGGCACCTAAATTTGGACGATTCATCACAACATCTAAAGTACAAAATATTAAGTCATGGTCAGAGATAAAGTCAACTTGGTCGAATTTAAGAATATGTGACAAGTCACATGTTATAAAATAATCAAGAAGACTAGGCTGTGAGTTATTTGAATATCTCGTTGGTGTAATTCCGATGTACTACATTAAAACCATCATTTTGTTTGCATATAATATCAATGAGAATTTTCTTATTTTCATTAACGCTCGAACTCAGTTTACCGAACAGACCTATAAATTAAAATAAAACAGAAACAACAAAGCACATGTATGTGTGTTTGCAAAAATGATTGGCATAAACAAAGATAGAAATGCAATAAACAGAAAAAATGCAATAGTTAAAATGACAGAGAAAATTAAGAAGTAATACAAGATGTGAGAAGGTAAGAGAAAAGGAATAAAATAAAGGAAGCGAATAAAATAACAGAGAGTATGTAGATCATAAAAATAGATACATAGATATAGATCATAATTTAATTATAACATCAGACGCGGTAGAGTTGCTCTGCTTACGCAGTCGAAAGGCGGAGGAAACTTGTGGCTCTGGCATGTTAAGCGTATGACACAGGCTACCAAAAATATTGTCAATATTCTCACCTTCCATGTCCGGCAAGCCGTTGATGATGAGATCGGTGGAGAGAGCTTGGTTTTGGCACTCATCCAGCTGAGTCTTCAATAGCGCAATTTCAGCCTGTAGTTGACCATTCAGTTGGACATGTGCTTCAGCTTTCCCCACGCGTTCTTCCATTATTTTCATGGCTTTCTGCAGATTCGCCATCTCAGCCACAATTTCGCTAAACCGCTGCATCACTCGCTCTTTGGAAGTTTTCACTCTTTCGGAAATCTCTTCGATGATACTACTTCTCTGCAACTCGAGTTGTTCCTCTATCCGTTCAAGCCAGAAAGGAGGTGGCGAGCTCCCTTTTTTCTCCCCTTTAGATAGATTACTCGCGCTGCTTTGCGGAGTGGATACCGTTTGGCGTGTGACTTTTCCTCTTGAAGTCATTATTTGCTTGTTATAATTTGCAAAATTATCTACTTTACTTTGCTTTTCTTTGTATTATCGCACACAAAATTATTTTCGCGACCAGAGTATTAGAATGTTCAATAAGTGTTCAAAGACACACGTATTCGCTAAAAACAATGCAAATAATCACAAACGTAAGTAAATCAGAAATAACTGCAGCGCACAAAAAAACACGTCTACTCAGCTTGCATGTTCAATATTTCAACTAGACGCACGCCATAAGTTAGTGGAGGACCAAAAGTCGTGTAATCGATAAGTATATATAGAATGATCACCAAGCTATATCAGCGTGGGTGGTAATGAAGAAATCACCCCTGCAGACATTTGCTAGAGCCTGAGACTCCTCCCAGACAAGTCAAGAGGCATCTCTTCAACTACACTGACGAGATGTAGGGCAAAACATAACTATAACTACTAGACTGGACGTTCCCACGACAGTCAGTTTTACGTAACCGGAACGATCCGGATTTATATCGGGCCAAGGACGGCCACTTCAACAGCATTCCCCGTATATGTATGGGGCAGGTTTATGCTGCTACAACAACAACAACTACACCGGACAGTATACAGACAAATACTAAACTATAATCAGCGGGAAACTCTTACCACCTTCCTCCCGACCCCTGAAAGCCGTTATCCGAGTCCAACCACCACTTATTGCAGACGAAGAGTTTCAGCTGCCTCGCCAGACCGGCGTAACTTTGGCTCAATTACGGTCTAAATATTGTAGTAGGTTAAACCCCTACTTATACCCCTACATACTCAATATATTTACGGCATGTGAAGGTGCATCGCCAGGTACTAACCACTTATTCACATGCCATCTCAAACCCTTTCACCTAACACCTTAGGCACCTCTGGACGCAAACGGTCAAAGCATAAATTTTCTGGGATGAGTTAGATGGTGACGATCGCTAACCATGCCGTACTGGCAGGACCTAGTAAATTGCTATAACAACAATCATAGCTTTAACGACCCGAATAATAGAACACTCTCCGATTTGCAGAAGCTTTCATTCCACCTTGATCTTTCGATTACTAAATTTAATTTGGAGTCTCACTTAAGGTCATAGTTATGTAATAGTGTTGTATTTAACTTCGCTCTTTGTAATTTTACTGAATACAATTGTTATATTACTTACATAAATTTACTTGTAACTAGTCTGTAAGAATCCTAATTTATCTGTAAGAATTCTAAATTCGGAGGCAAATATGAAATAAATAAATAAAGGGTCATTTAATGAAACCACCGAAAACTACAAATTACACTACAATTACCATTACCACCTTCTTAAGCTCACGACCCCCGAATGCCGTTATCGGAGTCCAACCACCACCAATCACAGACGAAGAGCTAGAACTTCCTCGAGAGTCTCGCGTAACCTTGGCACTATTATGTTCTGGATACTGTAGCAGGTTAAACTCTCATTTATCCAGAATCGACCTCGAAATACTAAACATATATCCGGCATGTGAAGGCACCCCGCACGACACTAACCACTTTTTCACATGCCCCATCAAACCCACTCATCTAACACCCCTCTCCCTCTGGACCCGACCTGACGAAACAGCTAGTTTCCTGGGCCTACCGTTGGATGAGCTAGACGAAAACGACCGGTGATTACACTACACTGACAGGGCAAAGTTACTGCTACAACAACAACGAAAAAACTTCCAGAACCTGTATTTAAGGCTAATCGTCAATAATATTTACATTCTAGCATATTCGAATTTTTTATATTGTGTTCATTGCCTAAGTTAACAAACGAATATTGACACATTTTTTATTTCATTAATTTTACCTATTTTTAGGAAAAATTACAATGCATTAAGTAAGCTATGACATCAAATGTTTTTTATGTTTAGTTTTTAAGTTGTCAAAAAATAAATAAAAGGAATAAATGAAGTTCCTTTTTTTAAAGTACAGTTTCATATGTACACTTTGAGGTTTAAATTGTATCCATTTAAGTTTCGGTTTTCACATAACAGCACCTGTATTTCCTTTTCTGTAGACCTTCGATTCAAGTATACAGTTAACACGGAGAAATAGTAGCCTAACTAAGTTGGTGTTGTCATCATGGTCTGTTTCGACCATGGTTGGGTTGGACCGTAAAGAAATGGGTGTTAAATGAGTTAGTTTAATGTGCATGTTACCATTGCGTGGGGTTTTGTCAAATATTGGAGATACATATGTTTGGTATGTGGAGGTCTATCCTGGTTAAGTAAGAGTTTAACCTATTTAAATATCCATATACATATGTAGCTACTCGGGTTAATACCGGTGCAATGTCAAATCAAAAATGTGTCGCCTAAGAAAATATTTCAAATCAAAAATAAATGAAATATGATTTCCAGAAACTTTTAGTATTGTTTATGGATTATAACTAAAAAACATCTTAATCGAAGCGTTCTGAAGTCTTTCTTTCTTTCTTTTACAGAGTGTGGAGAAGCAAAAAATGATACAATTAAATTCTGACAACCGCTTAAATCAAATTAAGTGCGATTCTGCGAATGATATAATGCAAGTAAATTAAACAAAATGGAAAATTATACATGTACATACACACATGCATATAAAAAATGATTTCTCTCGATTTTAATTAGAAAATGATGCGTTTCAGGAATAAGAAAATTTTTTCCTTGCTCTAAATTTTTGTCTAATGGTGCACAAGGGTCAAAAGTGACATCAATTAGTAGTTAAAAGCTAATTTATTTATTTATTCCTCATTCATCAATTGATATTCAAATAATATAAAAGAAAAATTATAAAAAGGGTCAATTATATATGTAGGTGCAGAATACTCGATAAAAATATCGATGGCTTAGTTGTTGATTTTATACATAATTAAATCACAAAAATATTGTAGTTTACTGAAGAGAAATGTTTGTTGAATCGAGAATGTATAATCTCGTGGAATACTTCGGAAAAAGGATATGCAATGTTTTCATTATTACATGTTGTCGAGGAACACTTTTCTGAGAATTATAACTTTTTAGGAACATTAATTTCATATAGGATGATTTCAGTTAAAAAAATATATATCGTTATATACAATATTTATGTTCCTGATAGTTTTACGCCATTAAATATCACGATTTAAAATTGCTTTAACCAGTTTTTAATATAATTTAATAGTAGAATATAGAATATAGCTTTCAGAAAAAAACTTGTTCGTTCTTTTGTTTCAAATCAACCAACTTTTTTGTCGGGAATCGAGTAAAACCACATAGAGTAAAGCCATGTCAAGTGATCCTCGAAAATTTCACTAAGTCACGGATTTTAGGGCAAGATGTCTCGTTGTGTAGTCAAAGTCATGTTAACGCTGTTCTATAAATATTTCGCGCAAATTCCAATTTTAGCAATTGTTATTAACAATCAAAATTTTTAGCAAGATTAAATTGAAAAATTAATTACTCCAAAACTACAACAGATAATGACGTGAAATTTTGCATACCATTCAAGTATTGTCTGTACTATTTTTCAAGAGTTAATAACTCTTTTTATTTTGACAAAAATATAAATAAATAATAACTTTTTGTAATCAGTTGCATTTTTTCATGTTTTCTTCACGCTGTTAAACAATCGGACTTACGCATAATTGTGTGGAAAACGCTTACCTTTAATAATCTGAAAATAGAATTTTGTACTTTTACTCCATTTCCGAGATATTGACTGTTTTGTAACTTGATGCGCTCGACGGTAGCATTGCTGCCATCGGCTAATCGGTCGCGCGGCGGCTTGAGGGTCCGCACATACTGAAGCAGTGTACAACTAATTTCATTAAAATAATTATATTGTATTAAAAGTCCGAAAGATTCCAACTATAGTACATTTTTACCATAATATGACAGTTTTGTTTACGTTTCTTTCTCTTATTTGCTGATAGTATTTTCAAACAAAGAAACGTCTTTTGAAAAAAATCGACTTTGAACTTTTTTTCCAATCGTAGGTTGAAACTGGTGATATTGCCGCATATTTTTTTATCGCTACACCTCCTTTGATGCGGCTTTGATATTTTTTTTCATGAACATCATGCTCAAGTTGAGAGCAAAAATCAAAATCGATTGTTTTGAAAGCATTTTCGCAGATTCATAGAGAGCTTCAAGGTTACTTATATGATCCCCGCTTGTACGTTGCATACTTGCTTTATGTGCTAATCTCTTCACAGCTCCTCCAACTCCATCGCACGCTCCTTTTCCATGAGACGTTGCGAAAAAAATCCATTCAGCGTCGATCGCAAAATCATTCTTATGATGATATTAATTTAAAACATTAAATTTGTTTTTGTACTGTGAACCTGCTCCATCGGAAAAGTAAAAAATTGTTTTCATATTTCTACATCCAAATTTCTTTTTCAAATACTTCGCATGTCGTGCATTGAATAAATGGACAGAATTCGCGTCATGAGTCAATTTTCCAGATATTATCACAAAACTAAGATGATAAGCTACTCCATCTTTGCGATAATATATAACATAAGGATGGAGAGTAGCTTGAGTATTAGACCAATGATGGGACTGGATTGCAACTTGAATCTGGAAAGTGTAATTTTCTTAACTGATAACATATTTTTTATCGGATACAGTATTTTTTTCTCCACAAAATACGCCACTTGAATTTTCGATAAGAAATCATGTTTACGGACTGCAGATAAATCGGCACCAAGCGTTTCTACAAACATTGCTGCTTTCTATGTTTCTTGCACAATTTCGCATCTGTAATGGAAATATTCTTAATCATGCATGATGTACTATAATGAAAATGCAGATTTTTTTATTTAGCCACTTTCCACAAAGTGCTTTTGAACGCCTCATAAAGGTTTACAAAACGCCCTTCATGGACACATGGAATTTTTTGAATTACGCAGTTACCGGTCAGTGTTCACCCATTGACTGTATGTGATTTCTTCAACTTCATTTTCGGTCAAAGTTTGTTTAATGTGTTCCATGAATGCTGATACTCCGGGACATGCTTTGCAATCACGCAAAAAACAATGGGGCGTCGAATTTTCGCAGACACACGGTTTTATCAAATCGCCCATATTCTCCTGAAAATTTACTTAACATTTTTTTAATTCATGCCTGATTTCATAAATTTTCAAAGCCACATTCTGATGCGTTTTACACCGCAAACTTTGTGCATCAAAAGAATTTATAGAGCTATCCGACGTCTCACTTTCTGCACTTTGAGTAGGACTGAAAAAAGAAACGTGCACGCTGTTTCAGTTTGCGCGGTCCCTCAAGCCGCCGCGCGACGGATCAGCCGATGGCAGCAATGCTACCGTCGAGCGCATCAAGTTACAAAACAGTCAATATCTCGGAAATGGAGTAAAAGTACAAAATTCTATTTTCAGATTATTAAAGGTAAGCGTTTTCCGCACAATTATGCGTAAGTCCGATTGTTTAACAGCGTGAAGAAAACATAAAAAAATGCAACTGATTACAAAAAGTTATTATTTATTTATATTTTTGTCAAAATAAAAAGAGTTATTAACTCTTGAAAAATAGTACAGACAATACTTGGATGGTATGCAAAATTTCACGTCATTATCTATTGTAGTTTTGGAGTAATTAATTTTTCAATTTAATCTTGCTAAAAATTTTGATTGTTAATAACAATTGCTAAAATTGGAATTTGCGCGAAATATTTATAGAACAGCGTTAACATGACTTTGACTACACAACGAGACATCTTGCCCTAAAATCCGTCACTTAGTGAAATTTTCGAGAATCACTTGACATGGCTTTACTCCATATTGCTTACTTTATTTCATTGTGATTCCAGACTTAAAGTGAATAAATATTGTTTTAATTTTCTACTAAAATGTAACTTTTACAGCAATATGAACCTGTCATACGAAGCTTGCTCAATATTTTATATTATTTAGCTTTTGCGGAATGCGAACAAATATACCTGCATAAATATTGACCAAACCAAAAAATTTATATACATATCAACAACGTGATTTTCACCATGGAGAAAAATAGTTTTTTGCGCTTTCTTACAATTTTGGCTTTTTATTAATTTAGTATAATTATTCATGGTATTGAACTACATATTTACCAAAAATTTTAAATCTGTCGAGTAGGACGATTTAAAAATTTCGAAACCAACTAATACTTTCTTTTCAACGTGACAACAAAGTGTTTTTTTATGATGTCTTTTTACAAAGTGATATAAAAAAGTAATTTAAAAAATCTGTTTTTTATTAGTTTACATAACTCTTCGCTGCAATTTCTTCAAATCTTTAAGACTTCAAGACTTTCTGTGTCATTTTATATATTATATATATATATATACTATATATTATATACATATATATATATATATATATATTATATATATATAATAGGCGTTTGTACCTTTTTAGGTGTTTGGCCGAGCTCTTCATCCAATTTATGGTCTGCGTCTTGATATTTTTCCACAAATAGAGTTATCTACAGTTTTACGCCAACTCCGAACGGCAAATGGTTTTTTATGAGAAGCTTTTTCATGGCAGAAATATACTCGGAGGTTTACCATTGCCTGCCGAGGGGCGACCACTATTAGAAAAAACTGTTAGGGCTGTCGTATTACAGTGTTTCATTTTTCACAATTAAGAGTACAGGGTGTTTTGTTACCGACTACAAAAACTTTTAGTCTACACTCTGTGGCTAGTTTTATGTCGAATGTTGGGGGTTCAACTCAACCACCCTGGGTTATTAACAATCTTTGTAAAGTTTACATAGTTCAGTGGTATAAGAACGCCATGATCAAATTTATCAAACCAATTTTCAAACACAAATTTTTTTATTTCAATTGTACAATTAAAAAATTTCATTATGTTATTGCCCTAGACAAAATAAGGCTGATCGTTGCAATTGTGATTTATTTTGGTAAATTCAATTAATTTTGTTATTACAAGACCTGATTAAATCTCCTTAATTATAGGCTCTCTATTTACTTTAAGTCTACAATCATTAATCTGCTGGAAAGAATTTCTAATACAGTTGTCATCATGAAGCATAAGGTTTTTTTTCACCAAAATTGTTTCTTTGTTCCTGTATACCTCCTTTCCTTGAACCACCACTTCTTCTATTGGCAAATCTAATTCCTCATAATTGTTGTTCGGCGATGGTATAATGAGGGCTCTAAAGTAGGTTTCTGTTGTGAATTTTGGAATCTGTAGTACAAAGATCAATTTGTTTTCAAAGAACACAGTACTTGTTCTAAGGTAAGGTAAAGTTTCCACCGTAACGTTGTATTTAGTTTTTTTCTCTTCGGACAAAATGTCGTGCGGTAATATGTATGTTCTGTGTGCTCATCATAACAACATCGGATATTTTATCTATTTGATTATTCAGAATGTTAAGGTCAGCATACATTTGTAAAACAACCCTAAACTTTTCCACCATATTGAGCGCCCTGTTTGCCTTGGCTGTAATATTTGATAAAAGGGCATTCACTTTATTTTGTTGCCTGTTGACACTATCAACCACGGTATTTAGATGCTTAATCAGTTCATTGTTGATTTCCACCTGCTTGTTCGTTTGGTCTGTTATTTTTTTTGCATTGCTGTCCAATGTTTGTAGATGATTGTAAATTCCTTTTGCGTCATCGTCGTCCATTGTTCCCCACACCATCTTCAAAAACGATCCACCAATGTTTATCAGTCCTCTTTTTGCTCTGTTATTCTTATAGACGTGTGGAATTAGTGTTGCTAAAGTTGCCCTTGTTAGTTTAATTTCTCGTTGAATCAAGTCATTATCATGTTCGTCCACAAGATTAAGTTTTATTACATTTTCCTCCGTTTTTTTCCAAACAGTATTGGAAGGTATTTAAATCTACGATGTGTAATACATTGAGATATTTGTCTACAACTGCCTCGGGCTCCATTTTATATATCACAAATCCACCATCTGGGTTTATTTGGTAGATTTCAATTTCATTTGCCCCAGATCCTGCTACCATCATCAGCATGGTGAAGGTGAAGACGTTCATTCTGCAAAAACTATTAAATCTGTTGTTTGAATTTGCGTCTCATTTGAGTTTTATAATATTTCTTATTTCTCCTATTACTAGTGTCTGTGACATAATTACCATCTTTCCGGAATTGTGATAGCCTTTTTGTATTTAAGACTATTTTTCTGAATATCCCTGTTCCGTACAATTGAATCCGTCAAATTGAAATTTTCTGTTCGATTTTCATTCAGTTTGTTCGTTCTTACTAGCTTCTCTTTCTTGAACTGTTCTGCAAGCTGTTGGATTTTCTCTCTGTCAAAATTTTTCTCAATAAAGTCAATGGGTCTTAATTTAGTTGTTGAATGAATGGTGTTGTTGTAAATTGTAATTATTCTATGTATTTTGTCTTCAGTGTCTTCGTCGGTCACTGTTCTATCAGCTGTTATAATCCGAATGTGTTCATTCAATGTACCGTGTAGGCGTTCAACGTCTGCTTTGCTTGTTTTGTGATGGGCGGTTGTTACGTGCGAGTCAATGTTATTTTCATTTAAAAACAGTTTAACTGCTTCATGTAGCATGCACCTATCATTGTTATAAACCAGTTTTTTCATTTTTCCTAAAAATCGTATTCCTTCCTTCAGAGCAGAGAGTATAGACAACCAAGTTCTATCAGGCAGTTTGTGTACTGTGGCGTATTTTGAAAGTTTATCTATTGTTGTTAAAAAGATTACGTTTCGGAATGGGAACCAAATGTCCATGTGGACAATGTCATTAAAACTACCTGGTGATTCACTTATCTGGTATGGAACCTTTACCGGTCTCCTGTCGAATTTAGCCAACTGGCAAACTTTTATTAATAAACTTCGTTATTAGGCTCATAAACCCCGGGAAATAATACTTCGATTTCAATTCCGCAAACACCTCATTTATGCCACGATGGTTATTCCCCAGGTGTTCATCCTTAATTATGATTAATGCCTCATCCGTATCTGTAATTTCTTTTATTTTTTTTGTGGATCTTAATACTTTTAGATTTCTGTTGTTAGAAAAATTATTTACATAGACGTCCTGAAGTTGTACAAAAAGTCGGTCGTCCTCGCAAAAAATACACATCACACCTTTATCCTTCAGTACTTTCCTCAGAACTCCTAACAAGTTGCTAGTATCAGTAACCTTTATAAAGTTTTTTACTTTCTTATGTTTAATTTGCATTATAAACTTTTTAGTATTCCCTTTTTTGAAATGCAGTTGGTTTTTGTAAACATTTATTGGTTTTTCTGTAATAAAAATATAACAAGAGCTGTCCTCTTGCCCACTATGTACGGTCGCCGAGTTTGAACTTGCGTCATTTTGGTCTTCTTCCTCATTATTATTGATTTCCAAATTTGGCAATCTTGACAGCCCGTCTGCCACATTTATTTTGCCCTTAACGTGTATAATCTCATAATCAAATTCATTTAATTTGATTTTCCACCTTTGCAGTTTAAGGTTTGGCTTCTTCAATGAATCCAGCCAAACTAAAGGTTTGTGGTCCGTTTTAATAGTGAATTTTCGGCCCCATAAATATTGCCTAAAGTACTTCGTTGCCGCCACAATGGCGAGTAGTTCTTTCTCTATTGTGGAATACCTACGTTCATGTTCATTCAACGTTCTACTGTAATAAGATATAACTTTTTCGTTCTGCATTAAGACAGCACCGATCGCAAAATTTTATGCATTCGTGACAAGGGTGAAACTTTTAGAATAATCGAGATAGATAAGAATTGGGTCAGTCATCAAGAGCAACTTGAGTTTCTTAAAGGCATTGATGTAGTCCCTGTCGGAAACATTTATTTCCGCTCCTGTCTTCAAATATTTTGTCATGTGATAGGCAATCTTTGAATAGTCTCTTATGAACTTTCGATAAAATACCCGTGATCCCCAAAAAGGATTTAATTTCCTTTTCCGTTTTTGGTAGCTCTATTCTTTGAATCGCTTCAACCTTCTGCGGACTCGGTTTAATGCCGTCATAAGTGACTAAATGTCCCAAAAATTCGGTCTGTCTCTGCAAAAATGAGCATTTGTCCAGTTGTATTTTGATATTAACCTCAATCGTTCAAGTATTAACTTGAGTGAATTTAAATGTTCTTGAATAGACGTTGAAAATATCAGAATATCGTCGAGGTAAACGACACAAATCTTGTTTATGTACTCAGCAAGGACAGCGTTCATCATTCTCTGAAACGTGGCAGGTGAGTTTTTCAACCCAAATGGCAACCGTAGGAATTCATAATGTCCCGTGGCCGCGGAGAATGCAGCCTTTGGAACATCCTCAGGATTCACTTCTATCTGGTGAAAACCCTTAGCCAGATCGATTTGGGAACTACCCAAATAGGTGCGTTGTATGGGCTACAAGAGGGTCTAATAATGCCTTGCTTCAACATCAGAACAATCTGTCTATCAACTTCCTCTCTATGAACTTGGGGGTATCTATACAACTTCGAATAAATGGGGATATCATCTGTAGTCTGGATGCTATGTTTGACTTCACTCGTAAATGTCAGGTCGTCACTATCCTTATAAAATGTTTTAGAAAATTTGGAGAGGACTCTTTAAGCCTTCGATTTCCTCATTGTTCAGATGGTCTGTCCGTATGTATTGCATTACGTCTCTAAACTGTAATCTGTTATGAAACACATTAGTTTCTGGACAAGAAAGATCAATTGGTTCGTTCATTGAACGGGAGTAATATTCCTCCTCTTCTCTGTTAAAAAATAATTTCATTATACTTTTCTCAGTTGAAATCACTCGGTCCTTGTAGGAAATATTGACATCAAGGTTGACTAAAATGTTATTTCCTATGAGTCCACCGAATCTGTCAGCGAAATTATCATGGTGATTATGTTAAACGACGGATGAACTGCGGCGGGAGTTGACTCGATCCGCACTCGACTCACTTTTTTCTTTAAACTGTATTATGAACACCGACGAATGCACTGCATTACAATCCGTAAACTTTGTTATCAACACAATCAGCTGTTTAAATTTTCAAGGCACAAATAAATTTTTGTTTAGCGCAAAATATGGATACTATATTCTTTTACCTGGATTTTGGTGAAAATACAAGAGGTAATTTAAGGCGAAGCCGCCAAAAAGTTAGGGATACTGCTGATGATGAACTCCGGTTGCCTGATGATGTGTAAGCTTTTCGTTGCGGTATATGTACGTAGAGTTACGATAATGTGAGCTCCTTTTGAAGGTTTTTAAAACAGTTTCGGCTTAATAAAGCAGCCTTTGAATATATTTTGAACACATTGAATGGAAAAATGCCTCCCGTTCGAAGATCATGGTCGATATCACCAAAGCTTAAGCTTGAAGCATGCTTAAAGCTTTTGGTCGAAGGGGGCCATCAAAATGGTACTGGACAAGATTTTAACATAGGAATGGCGCAGTCAACAATTTCTACAGTACTTTCAGATGTTTTAAATATCTTAGAGGCTATATTATGTCCTAGATGGATAAGCCTAGTCATGACGGACAGTGAAAAGCTAGAGGCCAAAAGATATTTTTTTGAAAAAAAACGACAATTCCGGGAATAATTATGTGTGTAGACGGTACCCATATAAAAATTTTAAAACCAACTGGAGAGAATGCGCACCTTTACTATAATAGAAAAGGATATTATAGTATAAATGCAATGATAGTAAGTTAATTGTTAAAGTCAGACTAAATTAGTTCACTAATCTATTGTGCGGCTTAAGATATGTGACCATAAGCAGCGAATAAAGTATGTAAACAGTAGGTACGCAGGTGCAAGCCACGATTCTTTTGTTTGGGAAAATAGTGATGCTTCGACTTATTTTCAAGCCTTGTATGAAAGTGGAGAAAGAAGCACGAGATTGTTGGGTAAATATACACCAAATAATAAAAAAAAGAATTATATAGTTTACTTCGCAATATTTTACATAGGAGACTCCGGATATCCACTTTTACCCTGGTTGATAACACCCTTTCGTAACACTCGAGCAAATACGCCAGAAATTCGGTTTAAGGGGGGGTTAAGGGATAAACGCTAAAAAAAAACACTTTTTTCATGAATTTATTGTAGCGAAACGGTTCAAGTCAGTTTATTAAAAGTTGTTGCATATTATAAAGTAACATTTCAAGAATATTTGATAAAATGTTCATGTTAAAATATTGCAAAATGAGCGAATGAGAGCACATTTACGTAGACGTCTTTTCAAAAATACATTTTGCAGTAGTCAGCATATCTCAGCGTAGAATCATCTGAAATCAAAAAAATCGAATAATTTAGTTAAAGTATGAGTTAAACTTCCCCCCAACGTTTATTTTGACGATTTATTTTCATTTTCAGCCATTTGGTAGTCGTTTGAAGTAAAAAGTGATTTTTGACGAAAAAATGCCGCCATTTTGTAGGTGTATAACCACCTTAATATAAAAAAAAAATGGCGAAAAAAAAACGTTGGGGGGAGGTTTTTTATATGTAAAATATGTGTGCAAAATTTCAAAAGGATCGGTTGAGTAGTTTTCAAATGCCAATGACTACGCACTTAAAAAAAAAAGGTTCGAGAAAACCGCGTTTAAAGTTTTAAGTTATGAAAACGTCAAGAAAATACTTTTTTCTCTCTACTTACACGGAGTCGTCGATTCCAGCACCATAGAGTATGTTTCCACTAGCTTTGTCATTGTCTTCAGCATCTTTTTTAGCAAGTCTACGAGCTATCCTGCCCTCCTTAGTCTGTTGGTGGCATTTTTGGTCAGATCTTTCGATGCGAGTTTGGTCCACTCTTCTCGCATATTCGTGAGCGCTTGGCCCAATGCTAATCCCCATGTCATACATAAACTGCAGCAAAGCACCTGTGCCTTCATTAAAGGTGCATGCAGCTACCAGAGCTGCCAGTTGAACGATACTTGTACTGCCAGAGAGTTTTTTCGGAGCAATCCTCCATATAAGCTGATTTAAACTCTCGTTAGTGTTTTGAGTAAAACCACCCAGGCATCTCTCTAAAAGTTCGTCTTTACTCAAATCTACGTAAATTGGTTTTATTGCGTTCAAAACATCTTCTGGCAGTGGGGTGTATTCATGTTTAAATGGTTTTCCTTCGGCCAAAGCCCTTTGGTAACCACACCAAGAATCCGCTCCGGCCGGACATTTGTCATGTTGCGGATTTTCATCTGTTGATTGCTGATGGTAGTAAGTGGCCCAGATAGCGGTTTTCATTTTTTCTACGGAATCACATTTGTTCCTAATCGCCAATCCGTAATAACGGCTCAAATTATCAATAACTTTAGCCGTTAGTTTGCCTTTACCACCAAGCATTTTACTCCTTCTTTTCTTTCCAGCGTTTTTACCTGTTTTTACCTCTTTTTCCTCAACTGTTTTGTTTACAATATCGCGTAAACGCGCTCCCATCCGCTTCTGGACGTGGCCAACGCACTCTTTTTTGTTAATTGTAAAATTTTCACCATAAGGTTTCGCTTTCACTAAGTTACCGTAGGATTTAGTGTCACCGTCGCCGATGTAATTTTCGATTTTCGCTTCGTAAAGTTCTTCTGAACGAGAAAACATCTCAATTAGTGCAGCTGTTTCCATGTTACCTGAAGGTCCCGTATAATTAGTAGTAGATAATGTATTAAATACCAACAAAAAACTGTGATTCGGTAATGTTTTTCAGTGTCTTCCGGTACGCTATTAATTGTGTTAACTTTGATTTTTTTCGCCGACGCACCGCTAGTGTCTAAGTCACCCTCCTGTTTTATATTCGGATTCGGTCGTTTTTTTGGTCTGTCTGAACGAATTCCTTTACGTTGATCTTTTCTAGTTACTTTAGATAATCTCGGCATTTTAATAAAACTATTTACAAAAATCTACAATACTAAAGAAAAGTAACAGCGTCGCAACCGTTCAAGTCAGCGTCGCACGACAAACTGATGCTTCTCTCTGCTCCCTTTGAGATTTACAGTTGTTATATAGGTATAATACATAGTTTGAAGCATCAGCAGCTGTTATTGAATACAAAAGAATGTACTAGAAATATTTTTGGAGCAATAGACAGATACAAAAGTATACCTGAGTCCGCACAGGTATTCGTTTGTAACGGACTACGCGCGCAACTGCTGCGTCTCGGCAGATGTTTGAGGCGGCTCGGCTTTATGCTCTATAACTTAAAAAGTTTTGCTCGGATTGACTTCAAATTTTATCACGGTATTTTTGAAATGTTTTACTACAATAACATGCAAAAAAAAAAATCGATCCGACGTTTATTATGATACCGAATACTGTCGGATCGAGTATAACTCCCTCCGCAACCATCCGGCGGATACCATAATAGGGGTGTATATTCCAAAAAATCGACATGGAAATTTTCAAGGCCAAACTCTTTAACAAGTGATATTGTACATTTTTTCTTAATACTAATATCTTTATTACATGCTCTAAGAGTTATATATATCTATAGCCGATTTCCATTTCTCATTACATACTCCGGGTTTTATTATGCTAAATTCCGCTCCGCACATCGTCATGGCTGCCCTGCGAGAGTGAGCCCCTCTACGCTGCCAGATATTTTACAGTCGGCACTCCCGCCAGGGCTGAAGAGGTGGTCCGGCAACTATCTGAATGGTTGGCACTCGTCGGTAATATTCCGAGACCAAATCTCTAAACAGAGGAAGATAAAGCAGGATGTTCCGCAGTGTCTTCATGTCTTAACCCTTGCTATTCAACTTCTATATATCGGACCTCCTTCAGACACCAGAGGGAGTCTCCTACCCTGACGACTGTACGTTAATGGCGTCGGACAATGACATTGATGGCCTGTGCGCCAAAGTAAACAACAACCTCACCTGCCTTTCTCGCTACCAATACTGACTGTTAACAACCCCAAAGTTTTGGGAGTTACCTTTGACAGTTAGCTCTCCTTCTCTGCGTACACAACCGCAATTGCTACTAAAGTCGAAAACTGCAACAAGAGCCTCCAATCGCTAGTCGTCAGTTCTTGGGGAAAGACAAAGAATGGCGACATTTAACCTGTTAAGCGATTAGTTTTTCTTAGACAGCTCGATTTACTGTGCTGAATTAATTTCAAGTGATGGATTGTCGATGCAAAACCGGTTTTCAGCCAAATATTGGATTCACCGTGCGCGTTGGCTGAACGATTATGATAACGATTATTAGGAAATTTAGTGTTCATGCTTACTTTATAATGTCAAAATAATAGGGCAATTTTCGTTTTTTGCTCAACTTTAAATTTCATAGCAAATGCAATTTCCTTTTTCGGCACGGCATGACGCACATATTCGACATTAACTAAAAAATGAACTTTTGAAATTGACGCATATATACGACATAATCACTTAACAGGTTAAAGGCATTGGCCGGCCAGTTCTAAATTACGCTGATCCCGTCTGGTCGCCTTGAGCTAGTGACTGCTATTCGGACAGAGATGGGATGGCTCCTGCTCGAGCTACCCCGAGAGACCCGCGTAACCTTCGCACCGTTTTCTGGATACTGTAGCAGGTTAAACTCCTACCTATCCAGAATCGACCCCGACATACTTAACATATTTCCAGCATGACACTAACCAGCTTTTCACATGCCCCATCAAAGCCACTCACCTAACACCCTTCTTGCTCTGGACTCAACCTGTCGATAGCCAGTTTCCTTGGGGTACCGTTAGATGAGCTCGACGAAGACGACGGGTAATCTACATTACACTTACAGGGCTTAGTATACTGCTACAACAACAATACTAGCCATCTATTCACATGCCCAAAACTCCTCTGCTTTTGGACCCATGAAACTTCTAATAGAAACCAGCTCTTCAATTTTTGTATGTTGGATGCAGCTTTAAAGTTTGCCAAGAAAGTTGAGTCATATTCGCGTGAGAGATATTTGTGGTGTGGTAAATCCCATCAGATATTGTGGGTCCTTAAAAAACTGGTGGAATGTTCCATCAAACTATCTCTTAATATTGAGAGCCCCGATCTATGGAGATTTGTCATAACAATCATTAAGCAAAGAGTCTGCTACAAATGGTATGGTAAAAGTTGGTTTAGCAAATTTGTCAGCTAGCTCATTGCCAGCTATTACCAGATGTTCTGGTATCTATGTATATTAATTTAATTTCGTTTTGTCTATTAATTCTTCCCAGTATATGTCTATGAGTTTCAATGGATCTATTCATTGGCGATTTTAGCACATGACGGCCCGTTTGTTGATTTTGATTGCATGGTGAACGGCAAAAGTAATTGCTGCTAATTCCGCATTGAAAATACCAGCGGGTAGGTTCCATCCATCTGTGGTTCAGCTTAGGACGGCGATTCTTCGAGTAAAGAGTCATCGATATAACAAAAAACAATATCAGCTGTACTTTTGGTTTTATATACTATTAAGAAGGCTTTGTTGTAAACTTCCCGAAAAATGCTATTTTTGTTGAAAGTACGCGATAGAGATATCGATTGAGATGTTTATGTCTATCTTGAACGTGCCTGGGGGTTTCGTGATATTGGCGTGTGTCTAGTAGGTATAAGGATATAGTCGAAATGCTGCAAGTGCTTCTATAGCTATATAGCTATAGCTGATAGGGAAGATGGGAAACCGTTGTGATTGATTGTGCTGCTAATTTTGCAAATTTTATTGGTGTTGCCATTAGTAACCCAGCTACTGTTCTAAAACAATGGTTAAAAGCGGTATTTATTTTGTTTGTGTTGGCTTCAGAAGTACATATGTATATCCGTATAGGCTGATGCAGTGTTGTACTACTTTTCAGTCAGTGACCGGCATATGTAAAGCGCTGTACTCTACTAAGTTTTGTTGTGATTCTTTTCATGGGCTCATTTCATAAAAGATTCCTTGTGAAAGTCATACTCAAATTTTTGTCTTGCGTTCGACATCTTTGTTTTGCAGTGTAATGGTTGACATGTTACAGTTTCTCTTTCTGCAAAGGTGTAATGCTTCAGTTATATCACCCGGAATTGCTGCTTCCGGTTTTATTAATCATACGTAAATTTTGTTATCAATGGCGTTGAGGCTTTGCGATGCTGTTATCTGCATAAATGCCAATGAAATCAATTCCGTGTATCTCTTTTAAGATTTTTGGCAATGCTTTCGTCTAAGCGTTTAGAGGAAATAGTGAGAAATGAGAGCCCTGCGAAACTTCATTATCTATTTTATAATTCTGGGACAAGTAACCATCTACTCTCACGGAGAATCTCCTATCATGATGATGCCAATTTTAAAAATATTTTAGTTATGCCCCTTCCGTTGATATTGCCCTGTCAAATGCCTTTTCGAGATGTTTAGAAGCAATTATACAGTGTTTTTTTAAGTTTTGTTTCACATTTTGTGTGTTCCGGATGCTCTCTATTGTGCCCAATATTTTCAATAACACAGTAAGCAAGGAAATAGGTTGGTACCCTTCGATTGAATTTTGCTTCTTACCCGCCTTTGCTATGGGCATAAGCATGTCGGAAAAACCTGTTATCGAAATATTACTATAAAGTTGACACAATCTTATTTTGAGAATATTTCACGAATTTGTATCATAAAATAAATGATTTTGTCCTTACCAAGCGATGTTCCTTTAATAATTTTCTGTGTAAAATGTAATACTGAGAGAGCTAATGCGCCTACATTTTGATTTAGGTAATTTCGAGAGCATCCCAAATTGTCGATGTTCATATTAAATTTTTGTTGTATAGGGCTTTCTTCATTAAACCATACTGGGGAGTGTTTATTTCGAACATCGACTGATACGCTCAAATACAGAATTTCACCTTTTTAGCATAACTGCAACCAGTGCCGACCGAGCTTCAAAGTTTAGTAAAAATCGTGTTTTGTCCTGATATTTCGGTCTGCTATAATATCACTATAAATGTAATAAATTAAGTGAATAAAAGTAAAAATTAAATGAGATGATCATTAATATTTAATAAAAAACATAAATTAATAACAATCAGTCAGGGTAACTTCTATTTAGAGTCGTTTTTTTTACAGTCCGGATACAATTTTCTATGTTCCTGAACACAACGCAGAAATAAGCTGTTTTAACAGCTCTTTCAATATTATCATTCACAACTCTCAAATAACATTTAGCTTCCAGAAAAGCAGCATTTTTATCCCAAGAAGATACGCCGACCTGCAGTCTGGATAGAAATTGTTTGCTCTTCTCTGATACGAAATCATCCAGAGTTTTGCCTGAAAAAAAACGAAAAATAAGTTAAATAACAAAAAAAAAAGTATTAAAAAAAGTCAATTTAACTTACCAAACCCCTTACTTCGACGGGTCATAGCGTTTGCTAAAATCAATAATTTACTTTTTAGCTTGGCTATCAACTTCATCATCTAACAGTAATAGAATGACTGTGTTCACATAAATACCACAAGTGACAGCTAAACTTGCTTATAAAAGCTTAAGAAATTGTTGCGTCAACTTTTTCGTATTCTTTTAAGAAGCGCAAATCTTGGTTAGATGCTTTGGTGGCCACTGTACATTCGAGCCAAGCTTTAACATACAACATCACGACAAATAAGCAATCATTTTGAGAGCCTTTTAGTCCTCCACAGTCATTCTGCATTGTGACTGAAGTAAACATATTTTTAAAGAACAGACCGCTCTCATCATCCAGCGTGGCTGATGCATAGCCCCGGAGACCTTAGCTTTAAATTTTGCTCTGTGTCTCTTCCCAAAAATTTTACGCACAGTTCGACCAATTCGCGGTAGTCATCTCTTACCAAACTTTTGCCTTATTATGCCTTATACAATATTAAAGCTTGAATGTCTGTCTAGGCGACACGTTCTTTTATGAAATTGAGAGATGGTTCAGGGTTACTAAAATCGATGTTTTTTAAATTTCCTCTGAACTTTTTTAACATCGAAATATCTGGACTACTAGTAATTTGCATAATCTTGGTTTCAAAGACAGCTTTTAGGACGAATTAATAAGCATTATACCGACAGCAGCAATTCTCTTCCTTAAGTTTCCTCCAAAATATCACAAGCTCCATTGAAACGGCCAGTACTGGAAGCTGTTGTTTCGCAGCACATTATTTTTACTTTATCTTGAAGGTTCCAGTCCAAGAGAGCTGTTGCAACGGCCTTAGTTTGATGTTTTCCAGAAGAACTGTTTAAATTTGGCACTGCAAGAAGTGGCTCCCTATCGTCAAACGAAGCAATAACTGGCAAGCGTTCTTCTTTTGAACTTCGCACATTCAACCCAGGAAATAGTTTTTCATCCCAATGGACTGTGACTGCTTCGGGTACATTGTTTTGGAAGTCAAATTTTATTACCGGGCGAACTGGCTCTCTCTGTTTTATTGTAAATAATTTATCTTCCTCTATTTTCATTCGCTTAAAAGCATCAGTATGTGCAATATCAAACGAATTATCAAGATCAATTTTGAAATTGTTCTCACGGTTCTTGAACGTAACCTGAATTTTCTTAACATTTTTTTTGTAACTCTCTCCAAACATGGTATAAATCAACAAGTTTCTTTACTCAGTTAGGAAATGCCCTTGTTGGAATGCTTGCTGTTTAATCACAAGATTTACACTTTCACTAACAGTCAGTTTAACCTGATGAATATTGTAAAATAGGACTGAGAGAACTTGTCGATTAGATGATGAGTTTGCACCATTTATTTGATAGCTCGGCAATCCGACAAGGAAAATATTTTGTTTGCCACTCCGTATTTCCACCGACGTGTTTACGCACTAAACAATGGAGCACTAATAATCTCAAAAATGACTTATGAAATGACAAATAAAACATGTAGTTAGAAGTCACAGCGCAGTACTCATGCAACTTGTATGGACAAGTCTAAATCGCAAGTCGACACGGGTTATTGTTTATAAATCGAGCCAATATTTTTTTCTAGAAAATATAGGGTTATTATCAAACTTTTAAGAATGTATCCGTAAAAAAATGTTGAACTTCAAATTTGAGGGACACCCTACTGGTACGCATTGATTTACTTGCTGATTTTCTAATTATTATTTGTTGACATTGTTTGCAAAAGGTTCCGTTTTATTTCGGAAAATGTCCCAGTTTGCTTTATTTTCCCTAAATCTTCCCATACATTTTCTTTCGATCTAGGTGCTTCCATTCTGTATAAAAATTGGGAAGTGATTAACTGCGATAGGTTGACAGGGACACTCCAGGACAAGTAGCCTGCCAAATCACTTGAAGCCATTAATACGAGTATATATATGTATGTATATACAGTTTGTCAAGAATATCTTTACATAGTGCAGAAAAATTAAAAATTTTAGCTTTGATGGAGAATTCCAACAAGAAATAAAAAAGCAAACAAAAAATTTATACACACATTCCATTACTGTACTTGTCTACGACTATTAGGCGCCAACAGTTATTAAATAAACAAACACATTACAAAAACAACAACAACAAAAGATATTTACTCTATTTAAAAAGTGTCAAAAAAATCTTTGTATAACTGATGAAAATAACAAAAAATGCAGTTATTTTCCGCGATTTTCATTCATTTGGTTTTTTTTGCAAATGGTATGGAATGTGAAACGGGTAAGAAATTATTTAGTTGATTTAATTAGTCTCGGAATATCACATTCCAGTGGTATTTTCCACCACTCTTCTCTGATGAATCGTATTAATTCAGTTTTATTAGTTGGCGATCTCTTTCCTACCTTTATTTTAAATGAACCCACAAATATTCGATTGTGTTAATGTCGGGACTTTCGGCGGGAGTATCAATAACTTTGGTTCAGTTGTAAAGTAACCAGGACCTGCGTAAATAAGATTTATGTTTGGGATCATTATCTTGATAATATTTGTATTTTAAAATTTGTTCGAGTTTTCCGGGTCAACAAAGCCGAATTTTCTAATACTGGAAGTCAATTCGTTTTTTAAAATATCAAGATATACTTCCTTGGTCATTATTTCATCCAAAATTTTGATTTCACCCACTCCCATTGTTGATATACAACCCAAACCATTACTGACAGTTTTCCAAACTTTACGGTAGGGATAACATTTTTGTTTTGTAGTGCTGTGAGAGGCTTACGCCAAACTCTCTGGGGTCCATCATGGTAGAGAGCATCATTTTCGTCTCATATGAGAAAATAACGTCGCAACAATGTACTCTGTGGGTAGCGATATGTGCTCGGTGGCAAATCGCAATCTTTTATCAACGTTTTGTGCTGATAACATGGGTTTTTTCCTAGCCACTCTTGAAAAATATTTATGTTTTTGCAACACTTTTCGAACAGTTTCATGAGAAACTCTTAACCCGTAGTCTTTTTCCGCTTGAAGAGCTAATCCTCTTGTACTGTTTTCCGGCTATTATAAACAGTTTTAATAATTTTACGTTCAATTCGCTGCGTCACGGTTTTTGGTCTGCCTGTAGATCCTCGAGTCTTTCTTCATTTTCAGCACGGTTTATTATATTACAGTATGTATATGTATATGTATATACAGTTCTAATTTTGAAGGAGAACATATCGGCGATTTCTCTGGCTGACTTGCCTTTGTAGTGATTGAAATACACTAATTGAATAATATTTTATGAAATTCGTTTTCCTGGCATTTTTTTTATTCAAATCTGAGATCACTTGAAGCACTGAAGACAATCACTTTATAACTAAATAATTTCTTACCATTTCTTATCATTTGCAAAAAAACCCAAATGAATTAAATTCGCGGAAAATAACTGCATTTTTATGTTGCTTTCATCAGTTATGCAAAGTTTTTTTTGACACTTTTTAAATAGAGTAAACATCTTTTTTGTTGTTGTTTTTGCAATGTGTGTGTGATTATTTAATAACTGTTGGTGCCTAATAGTCGTAGCCAAGTACAGTAATGGAATGAGTGTATAAATTTTTGGTTTGCTCTTTTATTTGTTGTTGGAATTCTGGATCAAAGCTAAAATTTAAAATTTTTCTTCACTAGGCAAAGATATTCTTGATAAACTGTATAAATATATTATATATGTATATCTATTAGGCTACAGCGTCCGCCATAAATAGTGCCCCATTATCTAAAATTACTAGATTTTAAGCATGAGCAATAGACTCCCATACATACATATATTTCCGCTTGTTAAATTGTATTGAGATCCTCAAAGAATATTTTGAGCATTTAGGCCTCATGTGACTATGTGATGTAATGTGTTCATTTGTAGTAAGTCCTGCAAAAGTTGCTGCGTTAAGCTTATGCCCGTTTCTTTGTAGATAAATATTCGTTCCGAAAAATTTGATAGTTTGGCAGGTGAAGTAATTGTTTGTTGCCATATTTCAGTTTAACCATAATTGGAGAAGATTATTACTTTTGTCTTGTTGCATAAAATCAAATCATTTCGATAATAAGCTAGTTTATCTTCATAAAACGTAGTGAAAAATAAGCATCTTACAGAAGTTGTCACTAAAAGTATAATTTTCTTTACGAATAATTTGGGATATGCGTAAATTTGTTGTGAGAAAATTTCTTACTGTTTGAAATACATAAATAATTTTCAATCTTTTAAATAATTCGCGAGAATCCTGGATAAAATTAATTGTATTTTGACCATTTCTCGAATGGTGTTTTTTTTTGTTTTTTTTTTTTGCATGGCCAACCAGTTTGCTTTTGGACGATTAAAATTTTATGTGCATCTTAAAACATAACTTGCTGACTTCCTAAAGAGAAAATTTGAACCACATTCTTAATACCTTTCTCATTATCCTGAGTGATGTTGTACGTCACTATATAAGAAAAGTTTATCAAAAACTTGCTGATCAAATCAATAAGTTGTATTAATGCAAAGCCATAGTAGGCATATTAAAGTTTCGGGCAGCGAAAATCCGAAACTGTCCCATATGTGAAGAGTCCCCAAGATAGGAAAGAGCTCCTCGTTTGCCCTTCTTTATTTGCCAATCCGATTTCGAATTTAAGCGATCACACAGTTGTACAGGTAAATATAAAGAATAAATAATAAAAATAAAATATTGCACTTATAACAGTGTCAGTAATAACATTTGCAAAATTATAGCACGTGCAAATAATGACGAATAAATAACATTAAATTATTTTTTTTAACAACTTCATCATAAACTTCTTGATCTCTTCCTGCTGTTAATAATGTTTCTATGTTTTGGATTCCACTCCAATGCTTAATGTTTCTTAGCCAGGATAACTGTTTTCTGCCCATTTCACGTTTTCCTTATATCTTTCCTTAAAGTATTAATTGCAGCACACCACATTTGTCATTCCTCATAATATGTCATAAGTATGCAGCTTTTCGTCTCTTAGTAGTAGTGAGCTGTTCTCGGTCTTGCCGAATTCTTCGCATTATTTCCGCATTTGTCACTCTGTATGTCCATCTTAGTTTTAGGATTCTGCGAAAAATCCACATCTCAAATGCTTTCAGTTTGTTTAAATCAATGGTTTTTATTGTCTATATCTCCATAGCATAAAGGACATTTGCCAATACGGATTTTAAGTTTAATATTAAAGTCATGATTACTTAATACATTTCAGTACTTATAAAATATTTCTCTCGAATGCTCTATTCTAGCTCTTATTTCTTTAGAAGGATACCAGTTTTCAGTAACCCAGCAGCCTAAATATTTGAAATTTTGCACTCGTTGTACATTTAAGTTGTCAACGGTTAAGTTTGCATTTACGTACATACATATGTAAGTGTTTCTTCTGCTAACTATGATGTACTTCATTTTGTTAGCATTAATGTTCTAGCCATAATTCTTGCTGCAGAACGCAATATTGCTGACCAGTGATTGTAGTCCACTCAGACTGTCTGCTAGAAGGAAAATGTTGTTAGCATATCTGATATTATTAATATTAATACCGTTTAATTTAATACCGACATCCGAATTTTGTAATGCTTAGTGGAAAATTCTTTCAGAGTAGATGTTTAACAGTAAAGGTGAGAGAATTCACGCTTGTCTGACTCCTCTTCGAATAGAAATTGCGTCAGTGCTCTCATTGCTTACGCTTACTTCTGCGGTTTGCTGCCAGTAGAGGTTCTTTGAATATCTTTGGTATCAATATCCATTGTTTAATTGATAAGTTTATCGTGCTGCACAGTGTCGAATGCCTTTTCATAATCAATTAAACACATAAATACATCTTTTTGAACATCTCCGTAATTTTCCACCAGAACGCATGTCTGCTTTGAAGCCGAATTGATTTTCTCCCATTGCTAATATACATTTTTTGTATATTCTGTTATGAATAACTTTTAAAAGTTATTTTTAATGAGCGATTTTCCAATCTTGGGATCCTGTTGCTTTGTTGTCCTTAGACAATTTGATGGCATTTCTGATTTCTACCCTTGCTGGCCCCGTCAATATTCATACACCGATCTATTGTTGTCCGAAAAAAGAAAATAGATGTTTATTCCAGATTTTTTCCTTATCGCTGGGCTCGAACACAATTTCATTCTCGTCATTTATTAGAATGGTTGGCATTGTTTTGTGGTATACAACGGCCGCCTCTTTAGGCTTCTTGTGAAGGTTGGCAACACAGTAGTCAAAACTTAACAATTTTTTTATTCGAGGTCTTTGCAAAGCTGACAAAAGTGATTTCCAAACAGTTTTTTTAAACGTTGTAAATAAAATAGTGTTATTTGTTCTCGAAATTTTTAAACATATTTCACATCTTTTTTTGGTAGTCATGTAAATTCAAATACCATAAGTAATAATATTCAGCTTTATCACTGAGTTACGAATACAACTCTCTGTTACGACTACGAAAAAGTTGCTATCACTGATTCCGGATGTGTTCGCTGCACTTATTTATTACAGGAATATTGCGGTCCTGTTACTTTTGATGATCCTGTTGCTGATACTCAGCTGATTAGCTGCTGGAAGGTTGCAAAAGTTATTTCGCGCCGAACGTGTTGTTTCAAAATATGGAAGCTTATGCCAATATCTACGTTTCATTTGAACTTAAATTTCGCCCCAAAACCAATAAACGAACAATAAAGTTCAAAGTAGTATTTATTAAATATAAACTTACTTTTCTTCTTCCATTTCTACTCCGCAGTAAAAACTTTTATATTGCGCTTGATTAGTTAGTGAGGAGCATCAGATTGTCCAATTTTGCTGACAGAACGCGTAACGTTGGAATTGTTGCATAAATTTTGTAACAGATCGTGATGCCGTTTCATACAAAGTAACACTGCCGCAATTATTACAGCTCGAATGTGAACACGAAAGTCCTGCTGAACTCAAAAATCAAAATTTTGATGTTTGGACACCACCTGGCTCTCGATGTAAATAAACAATTTTGTACTGTTTCTTTAGCTTTATTTTGCAAGCGCTTCCCTTTTCTTTCCAATAAAATAAATTATACTGGCCGCACTAATAATAATTTTTAATGAAAAAATGTAGCAAAACTTAAGAATACTTTAAATAGTTCAGATTAAGATACGCCTTTAATCCTTTGGAAATAGATCTCACTTTGTATGAAAAAATCTTGGATGTCAAAATATATAATTTTCGAAGTTTTAAATTAAAGATTTGTTAAAAATGTTCGATGTTTTTTTAAATGGGTGTAATAAAATTATTCTTTTTGAATTTTATTTTGAAACTTTTCTTCGACAACGGAAACGAAATTCTTTGAAAAATCTACGAAATGGCACTATGAATAAACTCAGTGATGGCGCTCTACGAATTTCGAATTTACGACGCGGCAGTTCGAACTCAGTAATGCCTTTTTCGTAGTATCTACGAAAACCGTACGACGATGGATTCAGTGATAGAGCAGATCAAATTAAAAAAATAATAACAATCAATCTTTTATTTAAAAAAACGTCTCTTTTGACCAACGTTATATAAACGCCAAGCAACAGTCTCTCCAGAAACAATTAACTAAAAAAAATGATGTAAACTCATCTTAGTTCGTAAGAACGATAAAATTCTGTAAGTTTAATTTGTGTATGAAAAGTATATTGAAAAATTTTAAATATCCAATATAATAT
The DNA here is from genome assembly GCA_037575425.1 of Anastrepha fraterculus. Classification (NCBI taxonomy): domain Eukaryota; kingdom Metazoa; phylum Arthropoda; class Insecta; order Diptera; family Tephritidae; genus Anastrepha; species Anastrepha fraterculus. The sequence goes on along the minus strand of JAYXIM010024389.1, from coordinate 123,227 downwards.
ACAGGAAAAGCAAGGCTTTTCAATCATTTATTATATTTTAAAGTCTTCGTAATGTTGTAGCCTTTAGATACATATGCACATATACATACACAAGAATGTTATCCAGAAAGTACTTTACATTGTGAACTAATTCCCCAATATATCACATATTATCTAATAGAATTGCATCTGTTCAGTGTGAAATTAGAAATTAATAGGATTATAAGCAAAATAATCAATGGTTGTCACTGCTTATAATATATGTATGTATATACACTTATACAATAAAATGGATCTAAGATCTGCATGTTTCATTACATATCTGAAGTGAAAATAGATTTCCGTTAGTGCTAAGCTCGAGGATAAGACGTATTAGTTGCCCTGAAATACAAACTTGAGTGTCATAAAAAATTACCACGAATATAGGACTTCACAATTAATATGAGAACAAAATAAAGTAATAAGAATAAAAACTAAATAATTTTAAGTTTGGAAATCTTCAAACAAACTGTTCTATTAAGGTAAAGTAAATGTTTAGCTTATAAGCCAGCGGTTGAAATTGCTCCGCTACTTTCTAGTTTTCATTTTTGCTCTAGCTACAACCCTGAATTTGAATAGAGGAGTAGTTGAACAGGTAGCGCAATACGCAGGATAAACTGCTTGCTCCGCTCTAAGCTGCGTTTCATTACTGCTAGTATCTCAGAATAATATTAAAAAAAAATTCAGTACTCTTTAGTTGGAATAGTAGCGAAAAACTTGGAATGGGCCCTAGTGCTTCTTGCGAAATTATTCATGTGTACCCCAGTTATCACTACTGCTCTCATTTATATTGCGCTATACTACTCCCATAGCTGCTATTTGAGCAGTGTTATTTTTGGTTTGGTAAGATACATCCCGTTTTTGCTGGGCTACACTGAAAATATATCCGACAAATTAGGTATGTACAGTGTATCACTAAAGTAAGTATGCAGCGATGATTTCACCATGGTACAAAAGAAATAAAACTCAAAAGTAACACTACGCAAACAAAATACAATTTTATTTATTTTTCAATGCCTTATATATGTACATATTTACAACAAAAAATAATATAAAAGTAGTTCCTGTTTTAGCCAGATCGGCTTAATATGAAAAAAGTCTTAAAATCACATCACAAAAATAAGTATGCATTCAATCAAAAACCGAATTCAAGAAAAAAATTTAAAATTATAATAAACTGATAATATTTCGTTGGATAGCCTTTACTCTTTTTGACAGCTTTTAACCGCGATGACATAGAGTTTACCAGGTTCTGAGTCACAGAAGTTGGAATCTTTCCCCATTCCTCCATAAGTGCTTTCTTTAGGTCATCTTTGCCATTTATTTTATGTTTCCTTATTTGTCTGTCAAGATGTTCCCACAAATGTTCAATGACATTCAAATCTGGCGATTGAGGTGGTGTTTTTAATTGCTTTGGTGTGTTATACAGCAGCCATTCTCTCACAACTAGAGCAGTATGCTTGGGGTCATTATCCTGTTGGAAGACAAATGATCGCTCAAGCCCCAATTTTAATGCACTTTGCTTCAAATTATCCTTCAAAATGTTGAGATAAACAGTTTTGTTCATTATCCCTTCAATCACAACCAGATTTCCTACACCAGAAGCCGCCATACAACCCCACACCATTATTGAACCGCCACCATGTTTAACTGTGCCGGTCATGTTTTGAGGATCGATCTCTGAATTTACTTTTCTCCATACTTTTTCTCGTCCGTCGGAACCAAAAATATTAAATTTACTCTCGTCAGAGAAAATAACGGTATTGCAAAAGTTTTGGTCTTTGGTTTCGTGCAGTTTTACAAATTCAAGTCTTTTCTTTCTGTTAGTACTATTTACAAACGGCTTTTTACGGATGTTCCGACCATGGAAACCAGCTGTATACAAAGCACGACGAATGGTTTGGGGGTTAGAAGTCTTGCCAGTTTCTTTTTCCATTTCAGCCTGTATTTTAGGGGCGCTCGTTTTGGGGTTTTTCTGTACCTTTCGTGAAAATTTTCGGGCGACCAGTTCTTGGTTGTTTCTTGGTATTACCTTCTCTTTTAAATTTTTCAATAATTTTTTGTACCGTGGCGTTGCTTTTATTAACATCTTTTGCAATTGGGCCTTGGCTTTTATTATCTTTGTAGAATTTTATTATTAAATCCTTCATATCTTGTGAAAGTTCTTTGCCTCGAGGAGCCATGACCAAAATTTTAGCTTGAATTCACTTTATAACTTTAAAAATAATTCGCGCTTACACAACGAAACAAATTTGATGGTTTTTGTCGCAAATAAATCACATAAAGACTAACGAAATACACAAATTTGCGAACTGCATATGTACATACTTTTGTTATATAATTTTTACCGTTTCCTACGTAATGACGCCAGACAAGATAACGGAACAATATGTCGGCATCGTGTCTTGTATATTCTTGTTAGGGATTCTGCATAGCAAATACATACATACATTTGATAAAAATGTGTCGAATTATTTTGGAAATAAATTCACATATTCGGCTGTTAATCATGGTGCATACTTACTTTAGTGATACACTGTAAGTATACTACATGTTGTAGGTATGGTTGAATACAACTTAAAGTAATTTTTTTTATAGCTTCTGAACCCTCCAAAGTGTTATGTTAAAAAAAATCCATATGTGATATCTATCTTGACTATTATTATTAACGATTTATTTATTTACATAATAATAATATGGAATATAGCGCTTGATTATGATGTTTCCAGGAATACATGAAGAACAGAAATCTAAATCTTTACTGGTTGCTGTCCCCGATAATTCAGTAGTTTAGAACCTTTTTTTTTATATATTTGGGGCAGATACCAGCTGCACTATTTCTTTATTTGTAAAAAACAAGCATTTCTGTAGCGGTTTCGAGTGCCGCTAGCCTATTTTTTCAAGAGATTCAATAATTTATTGTTATCGCATTATCACTAACATACCTGCTGAAATTCGAGAACATCAAAAGAGGTTCAAAACCATTGAATCATCGGAGAGGAAACCGTAACTGTAAAAATTTAGATTTCTGTTGTCTGTCTGTAGTTTCATATTTTAAAAGAGAGCATTTATTTGTAGTAAATAAATATTAATCACTTGATGTATTCCTGGAAATATCCGGTTTGTTGGCTTCTATACACTGTTGCTGCTTGTTCAATATTTAAATAAAAAAATATTCAATTAGAACTCTGAATGTACCTAGATGTAGAATGTGATACAGCGCCAATTCATGCTTTATATTACATGGATTTTTTTTAATATACAACTTTTGGGGGTTCAGGAACTGTTAAAAATATAACTTTGAGGTGCATTCAACCATACCTACAAACTACAGTATATTGGCATACCTAATTTGTCGGATATATTCTCAGCGTACTCCAAAAAAAAACGCATGCAAAATGAGTCCAAATAGCCCACACAGACAGCAGCGTTAGTTGGGTTACCGGGGCATTTAACTTTGATTACCATTGTAGTGTGACAGACGGTTGTTCGCGGATTAGTGAACAGCTTGATACTAAGAAATAATTATTTAAATTATTAAATTGCAATTTTTCAAACTACTCCGAAATACGAAATCAATTAATATAATTTCGAACGTGTCAATGCAAACTAGCATTGCATTCACTCTTTCCTGTTCTTCTTTTTAAAAGCTTCATTATTTTTCATTCACAATAGATATTAACTGTAATTTCTAGGCAATATTGCATCGAAAATTCCCCTAATGCGCTTAAATTATGAGAATTAAATCTAGTTGTGAATCCGCATTAGTTGCACTTAATTACTGAAATAGTTCCGAATTAAGTTCTTAATCCCAATTAACGCCACCGTCTGTCTAGGCTACAACAAAGCAAAACCGAACACTGCTCAAATAGCAGTTATGGGAGTAGTAGTAGCGCAACAGAAGTGAGAGTAGTAGTCGTAGCTGTAGTAAACATGAATAATTTCACAAGAAGCACTCCGGCCCATTCTAAGTTTTTGCTATTACTCCACCTAAACAGAGTACTGAAATTTTTTTTTGAATATTACTCTGAGCTACTAGCAGCAACGAAATGGCCTTTGGAGACGGTCCAGCATGCTTGACTGAGCTTTGTGTGTGTTAGTGCAGTCGGGTGTCGTCGTGTCACACATACATGTTGTCGGCTTTTGAATGATGAAAATCAAACATTTTAGATATTAGCGTCAAGCACCCGACACGCACACATATAAAGTTCTTGTCAACAATGCTTGACCGTCTCCCGAGGCCAAAACGTAGCTTGGAGTGGAGCAAAACAGTTTACCCTGCGTTTTGCGCTACCTCCTTCGCTACTCATGTGTTCATATTTAAAGCTGTAGCGAGAGCAGAGCAATGTTTTCATTGATATTGCTGCTACGAAGTAGTTAATGCAAACCCTGCTATAAGCTGCAAGAACAATATAAACTATAAAAATGTATCAGTGCAATATACGTATATAAGTAACGCCAGCTGTTCTAGTAGGACGTTACATAAAATAAATAAGTATATACAAAAATAATATAAACGACGAATGTATCACGACGACGACAACGGCAACGGCAACGGAATTACTAAATAAGTAAACGCATTGTATCAACATCAAGCAATTCAATATCAAATTTACCGATAAGTTTATAAACAACGTCGCGAATTTTTATCGGGCCCACAATAGAGCAAAATTAAAGTGGGAAAACACAATGCTAGCAGCTAATTTACCAGTATGCCAATACGCTGGAATGGTAAGATATTTATTATTTGATTGTCTCTTTTATATGCTTGATCTAGTTATATGAACATGCTTTTGTTGAGGTCATAATCCGTCTAATATACCTTACTAAATTGTTCCATTAAAAAGAGTTACCCTGAATTCCATAATTTTACCTACAGTTTGTCTCATAAAAATATGAAAATACTTTAAAAGGAAAATCTTTGAAGTGGATTTCGAAAGGAATACACATACATATTTATTTATTGTTATAACAGATCAAACTTGTGCTATTTTCCCGCCATGTATGAAAAAAAGATAATTATTTATTTAAAGGGATTTAGAAAAACAGCAAAGCATGTGCAAACAGTGGCGAATATACTGTTTCAAAGTGCTTTTCACATACATATCAACAAAGTAAAAGATCCAATGTATAATACGTGACTATTTTTATGTTAATATAATATTTTGTGTGACCGCTATCTATTAGCGATTGTGTGTAAACTCTTGGACATTGATGACATTAGTTTTTTTGTAGGTTTTGTTTTTAGTTTTTCTTCTTTTTGATGCACTGTATCACGCTATTTTTGTTTGTAGGACCCCTTTCGGTCACTTTATTTTTCAAATGCGTCCATAAATTTTGAATTTGGTTGATATCATTTGGGCTTTGGGCAGGATTGCGATTTAAAATGCTGTACACTTTCCTTACATGAATAGAAAACATTTCACCTATTTGTTTTCTGATTTCCTTTATGATAATTATAATAAACCAATTGTACATATACTATTTTCACTCGCACGATAACCCGGCATTATTGCAAAAGTTTTTTTTATTGATGTGATGCAATGAACAATGTGAATCACTTCTACCTACTTGACCGCCGTTAAGTTTCAGGTGTTTGTTTATATTTTTGAGACAACACAAATTATGATGCATTTTGGTTTTCGTTTTCGTTGTTGTTTTTGCATATTTCTCATTCAAATAACTATTATTGTACGGGATCAACCAGAAGACGTAAGCGAAGTGTTCTGCTACAAAAAAAGGAATTCAAATCAAATATGCCCTAATCGAATCTAATAAGAAAATAATTATACTATAAAATATTACATTGAGAGAAGAATTATGAGAAAAACTGTATGTACATACAGTTTGCTATGAAAATGTTCATAAAAGTTCATAAAATATTCAAGTTAATTACACTTCTTTAACTAAAAACATCGCTTCTGATTGAATTTTGATAGAGTTTCAAAATGATTTCATTAATTTACATACAGTGATGAACAAAAGTATTGGCACAGCAAGATTCTTTCACTTTAACATTACTTTTTGTCCACTTATGAAGTGATTTTTAATCGCAAAAAAACGGGCTAGACAGAAGAACATATTACCAATCATATTTCCTTCAACTCATTTTATTATCTTTTATATTTAATTAACACTAATTATAATATTAAAAAAAGTACTCATTATAACGAAACAAAATTATTGGCACACTTCATTAAAATATAAAAAAACAATAACAAAAAAGTAAAATATAAACAAATTAATATTTTGTACCCAAGCCCTTTTGCTGGATGACTGCTTCCAGCCGTCTTGGCATTGATGAAACCAATTTTTGGGTGGTTTCTGCCCCAATATTCTGCCATTCCTCCACCAGTACCACCTTCAACTCTGCTTTTGTTGAAATAGCACGCTTCTTAACGCGCCTATCTAGCTCTTCCCACAAATGTTCGATTGGGTTTAGATCAGGCGACTGAGGCGGATGCGGCAATGTATGTTTGATGTGGTGCGCAAGCCACATACGCACATCATGAGCAGTATGCTTCGGGTCATTGTCGTGTTGAAATGAAAATGAATCGGGCAATTTCAGCTTTTCGGCACTTTTTTTGACGTTTCTCTTCAGGATTTCCATATAATATTTTTTATCCATAATGCCGTCAATGAATTCCAGCTCACCAACACCTGCAGCGGACATGCAGCCCCACACAATTACTCCTCCACCACCATGTTTTACAGTCGCAGCAAGATTCTGTTTTTGCAGTTCGGTGTTAGGCTTTCTCCACACAGTTTGGCGGCCATCAGAGTGAAAGATATTGAATTTGCTTTCATCCGAGAAGAGTACATTGTCCCAAAAGTCACTTGGCTTGCTTAAGTACTCCTTCGCATAGGCTAAACGCTTCTTTTGGTTCACTTTAGAAATGAGCGGTTTGCGTCTAGCCACGCGCGAATTGTAGTTCTCCTCATGCAATACCCTCCGGACCGTTATTGGATGAATATCCTTTCCCATCTCTTCCTTAACTTCTGCTGCGATTTGTGTGGAGGATATTCATGGGTTTTTTTTTACCTTCTTGACTATTTGGCAGCGTTCGCGGTCGTTTAAAGCCTTAGGCCTGCCCGTACGTTTCACGCTTTTCAAAGATGAAGCGCTGTTGAAACGTTGAACAATGCTTCGTATGGTGTAGCGACTTCTGTCCATCATTTCACCAATCTCAGCGTATGATTTGCCCTGATTATGCAAATATAATATTATTTTGCGCTGAGATTCGGTGGTTTCACTTTTTTTGCTGCTCATTTTACAAAAAATTAAGCAAAGTTTGCTGTAATTGAAGGCACTATGCTGTTTGTAGTTTGAATTTTGACAAAAACTAAATTGCTTGTGTGAACATAACGCGACTTTTGAAAAAAAGTTGCTAGATCAATAAAATTTAGACGAAAAAGCCTGATAAAACTTATGTGTGCCAATAATTTTGTTTCGTTATAATAAGTACTTTTTTTAATATTATAATTAGTGTTAATTAAATATAAAAGATAATAAAATGAGTTGAAGGAAATATGATTGGTAATATGTTCTTCTGTCTAGCCCGTTTTTTTTGCGATTAAAAATCACTTCATAAGTGGACAAAAAGTAATGTTAAAGTGAAAGTATCTTGCTGTGCCAATACTTTTGTTCATCACTGTAGCTACCAGTACTTCGTAGGCTAGGCGGCCGCCGTAGCCGAATGGGTTGGTGCGTGACTACCATTCGGAATTCACAGAGAGAACGTAGGTTCGAATCTCGGTGAAACACCAAAATTAAGGAAAAGTGTATTCTAATAGCGGTCTCCCCTCGGTACTGAATGGCAAACCTCCGAGTGTATTTCTGTCATGAAAAAGCTCCTCATAAAAAATATTTGCCGTTCGGAGTCGGCTTGAAACTGTAGTTCTCTCCATTTGTGGGACAACATCAAGACGCACACTACAAATAGGAGGAGGAGCTCTGCCAAACACCAAAAAAAAAAAGGGTGTACGCGCCAATTATATATATATAATATATTGGGTAGTCGAAAAAGTCTTATCGTATTTTGTTAATAGATGTCGTTGGAGTCATCTATCTCCAGTGCTACCAATCACATTGTGTCATATCATATGGTGTTAGAAAGGTGACATTTTAAACTTCATTTACCAAAAAAAAAAAAATTTAATTCGGAGTAGTTGAAAAAAAGTTATAACTGTTCAAATATGAGTGAAAATAATGAAGAAATTCGCTATATTTTGAAATTTTTGTATACGCAAGCCACCAATGAAATTTGTGAAGTTTACGGAGACGATGCTGTATCAGTTCGCTCGCCTCCGTTCTGGAAATTTCGATTTGAAAGATGCACCTCTCTCCGGTCGACCTATCGTTGAAAAAGTCGATGAAATTATGGAAAAGATTGACCAGGACCGTCACATAAGCTGCCATGACATCGCCAAGGCACTAAACATTCATCATCAAACGGTTTTGAACCATTTAAAAAAGGCTGGTTACAAAAAGAAGCTCGATGTTTGGGTACCACATGAATTGTCTGTGAAAAATTTGATGGACCGAATTAACCTCTGCGATTCTTTGCTGAAACGAAATGAAATCGAACCATTTCTGAAGCGAATGGTAACAGGAGACGAAAAATGGATCGAATACGACAATAATGTGCGAAAAAGATCATGGTGCAAGGGTGGTGAAGCTCAACAAATGGTCGCAAAGCCAGGATTGACGCCTCGAAAGGTGATGCTGTGTTTTTGGTGGGATTGGAAAGGAATCATTGACTATGAGCTGCTCCAGCCTGCTCGAACGATTGATTCTACCCTTTACTGTCAACAACTGATGAGATTGAAGCAAGCAATCGAAAAAAAAAACGGCCAGGACTGATCAGCAGAAAGGGCGTCGTCCTCCATCAGCACAACGCTAGGCCACACACATCTTTGATGACTCGGCAAAAAGTGGGAGAGCTTGGCTCGGAAGTTTTAATGCATCCACCATATAGCCCTGACCTTGCCACATCGGACTACCATTTGTTTCGGTCAATGCAGAACTCCCTTAATGCAGAACTCCCTAACCCTAATTACTTGTCGCAGTTTTTCGCCGAGAAACCACAAAAGTTTTACACTGATGGAATAATGTCTCTAGAAGAAAAATGGCAAAAGGTAGTCGACCAAAATGGTACATATTTGGTTTAATAAAGTTCATTATAAATGTAAAAAAAATGAGTTGAAGTTTGATTAGAAATACGAAAAGACTTTTTGACTACCCAATACTAGTACTTCGTAATGGCAACCTGTTTGAATCCACCAAAGCAACCAAAAGCAAAACAAATACTTCTCTCGAGAAAGTGTTTTCATATACGGGGTCTGTTCAAAAAATAAGGTGGATTTACAAATTTCGCTGGCTTCGTACTTTCCACTTTCCATATTTTTTTTTTTTATGCTAGACATGTTCACGGTTTTAGCAATATAGCATGTTTAGTTTGTTTGTCAAACAAGGGCTAGGCGTGTTCGGCGATTTTTGCTATTGAAAATTCTTCACTGGTTTGAGAAGATATACTACGTATATTAATTTATAAGAAAAAACACTTTACTTTGGGAAGCGCGAAATCAAAGTAATATTGCCTGTAACGCCGCGTAATTAAAAAAGGAACACCGCACTCGTCCGATTACAATTCCAAAAGGGGAGTTTATTACACATGTACTGTCCTTATATTAGGCCTAAAACTAAGATACGAGAAATAGCGGAAATGGAAGAACAGTATGTGGAGAGTTAGAGAGAGTTTGCAGTTAAGTAAATAGAAATAGGAAGAACGGAAAGTAGGTATAGCTGTAGAAATAAAGTCAATGCTCGGAAGTAAATAGAAACAGGTAAAGAAATAGCGACAGCGAGAAACAGTAAAGTATACTATGTACATACCTACTTATAAATAAACAATATAAAATAACTTAATATTAAGCTTTAATACAATTTCAATTTTTAAACAATATAAAATAACTTAATATTAAGCTTTAATACAATTTCAATTTTTAAATTCAATATTATTTAATTTATTCTATTCTAATTTACGTTACATTATTATATTATACTAGTTTGCCAGAATCTGGCTTAACAGCTATCAAAAAATGGATCAAAGAAGTTGCATCAAATTTTGTGTTAACCCATTCGAGACAGCACATATTTACATATTTTTGGAGACTATCCCCAGAATCCAAAATTTTTTTTTGCTTTATAATGACCATTTTAAATAAAAAACATAGGTCCGTTGTGGTGCCATACATGGGAGAGGAGAAAGGAGAAGGGAAGGACGAAAGAGCCTTGGGATTAGAAACGATGATGACCATACATTTTACGACGACGCCGACGGTGGCTGATTTGCGTTCGTAGTTAGCCGCAACAAGCTACTGATGAGCTTCACCAATTTTATGATATTTACACCGGCTATATCCGCAGGCGTAGCGAAGAAGTGAGAGCCCAGATGTCTAAGTCTTTGCCAGACGAGAGCAGGGCAGCTGAGAAGAAGGTTTTGAGATGATTCTACCTCGTCCTCCAGACAATTTCTGCAGAACGGCCTTGAGGCAATCGCAAGTCTCTCGGCATGAACACCTAACGGACAATGTCCGGTAAGGATGCCCACCAAATTCGAGAGCTGGGGCTTTGTTAGCCTTAGGAGTTCCCTTGAGCGTCCCCGATCTACCCGGGTCCAGACGAATCTCGCGACCTTGCACGTTTGCGCACTAGCTCAGCGCTCGCTGAGTTGACTCGAGACCCATCTTTCCAGTAGCAGACCACAGGTTCTCAGGGGAACCCCATTACTCTCATTTCGCGACGAAACTCTCTCCCCAGTTCTCTGCCTAGCCAGCTCATCAGCCCAGCAGTTTCCCTCTATGCCGCTGTGCCCGGGAACCCAAATGAGCTTGATGACGAAGTAATCAGATGCAATCGAGAGAGAAGCCAGACATTCCCTGACCAATCTCGAACGCACCAACAACGAGCCCAAGGCCCTAATTGCCGATTGGCTATCGGAGTAAATATTTATTTCCTTAACGGTAATTACCAAATTAAGCAACCAGTCCACCACTTCCTTAATTGCGGATACCTCCGCTTGGAAAACACTACAGTGGTCCGGGAGCCTAAATTTACGTTTGATGGGAGGCTTCTTACAGAATACTCCCCCGCCAACCCTTCCGTCCAATTTCGACCCATCCGTGAACATGTTTGCCATGCCTTACCGCCAAATGTTGCACCCCGCCCACTCATCCCTTGAGGGAATGTGAGTAGAAAAAGGTCCGGTCGGACCTAGCGTGGGTGTACAGTGGTCCAGCACCATGGGGATGAACTAAAAAATTTTAAGAGTGCTGGAGTGTCCGTAACTTAAGTGTAGCCTGTGGGCCGAACACCTTAATCTGATTGCGGCGCGTGCAGCGGTAGTTTTTCCTATAATGTCCACGGGCGCCACATTCAGCATAGCGTTAAGCGCTAGAATAGGAGTGGTACGGAGCGCCCCACTGATTCCAATGAGGGCAGACCTTTGTGCCCTCTCCAGCTTCTTAACTGATACCATCCTTTCTAGCGAGTTCCACCAGACAACGACTCCGTATAGCAAGATTGGTGTTATAATCGTGTTATAAAGCCAAAAAGTGACTTTAGGCGAGAGGCCCCATCTTTTGCCGATAGCGCCCCTGCAACCATACAAGGCGACTGTTGCCTTCTTGATTCTCTCCTCTACGTTTGGCTTCCACGTAAGACCTCTGTCAAGGATGAGTCCCACGTACTTCACCTTGTCAGAGAGCACCAAGGGAGCCCCCGCTATTGAGGGGAGAAACACTCTTGGTATTTTGTATTTCCTCGTAAATAAGACGAGCTCCTATCGGAGGATTTATCGATAGGCCGCTATTTGCGGTCCAATTTTTAACTAGATTCAGATAACCCTGCATCAGTTTCATCAGAGTATCTAGAAACTTGCCTCTGACAATAAGTGCCACTTCATCCGCGTAGGCAATCACCTTACAGCCCTTCCGCTCCAGCTCCTCCAGCAGACTGTGTGGTACGGCAATCCAGAGTAGTAGCGAGAGAACACCGCCTTGCGGAGGGCCTCTGTTCACTTGCCGGCGGAGAGAGGTGTCACCCCATTCTGCCACGACCGTTCTATCCTTAAGCATCGTGTGGATAAGCCTTATAGCTAAATACACACCAGGCAACCGTTGCAGCAACACGGCCATGTTGAAGCAACCGTTGCCTCGTGTGTAGCTGTGTTGCCAATTGATTTTCGTGTTGCTGCAACCGTTGCCTGAAATATCAAATAAATTTGATTTTTGGGATAGGTTGCTGCAACCGTTGCTTCGTGTGTATCATTGTTTACTGCTTTTACTCGTTCAGTTCGTTGAAAACAAGCGAAGAAGAAGGTTCGTGCGCAGTAAAATAAAGTGAAAAAGGAAAAAATGGCAATTGAAAATAATGAAAATTATGTTAATTTTATTAACGAATATAAAAATTTGAGAGAGCTGTAGGATATAAGTAGTGAAAAATGTACAAATAAAAATTTTAGAAAAAAAGCATGCGAACAATTAAAAAATGAATACAATAAAATTGATAAAAATTTCAAGTCCGCAAAAGAGTTTCCTGTTGCAAGATACCGCAAAGTTATTGCCAGTTTAATTTCTGCTGATATTGCCTCTCTCATTATGGTATCTTGTTTCGTTATTTTGGCCTTTACGAAGTCCAACAATTTTCTAAACAGGGCTTCGTCCATCGTCATGTAATTTTTATAGTCCGCTGGCTCATTTTCCTTCAATTCTTTCAGCAGCCTCTCGTTCGAAAATTCGATTTTTTTTAAAAGCCAATTTTTGGACCAAATTTTCTTTCTCTTCTTTTGTTGCATCTCTTCTTCCTCATTTTCGTACAAAAGTTCGTCAATTATAATAAGAGAAGTAATTTTTCGTATTTCGTCGATCATTTAAAAAATTTAATTTTACGTATCTTCCGCTTGTACCTTTCCTGCACCACAGTTATACACAATACTGTGATTGAAGCAACGGTCGCAACGTGTTTCTTAAACAAAGGCAACACGTTGCTGCAACCGTTGCTTCAACGGTTGCCTGGAGTGTATTTAGCTTATGAGTTCGGTTCCGACTCCTAGTTTACCTAGCGACCTGGTGATTGCCTCCTTGAGGACATTATTAAAAGCCCCCTCAATGTCGAGGAAGGCACCTACAGTGAACTCCTTCTGGTGGAGGGACACCTAGATGTCCTTAACAATTGTATGCAAAGCAGACTCTACCGATCTGCCTTTACAGTAAGCATGTTGAGCGTACGATAAACGCCGACGAGGAATTTCACTCCTTATGTGCAGATCAATCAGCCTCTCCAGGGTTTTTAGCAGGACCGAGGAGAGACTGATTGGTCTGAAATCCTTAGGGGATCACAGCCCTCCAAGATCTGGGTATGTAGCCCCTATCTATGCAGCTCGCGTAGATAGGAAGAAGCCAATGACATGATACCTCAGCAGATTTCTGCAGTTGAGCCGGTATAATGCCATCAAGCCCAGGTGACTTGAAGGGCTTGAAAGAGTCAATCGCATAAGCCAGGCGTCGGTTGTTCAGCCTGCGGTGGTGGGTGCGTGGAGTGCTATGCATCCTATCCCAGCCGATATTTAGCGATTCCGGATTTGTCGGAAAATGGGCGTCAAGAAGTAACCTGATGGACGCCTCGCTGCTCATGGTCCAGCACCCCGAGCTGTCTTTCAGGTACCCCATAGGTGTGGAATTCCTCGAGAGAATACGTCTGAATCGCGCGGACTCATGACAGCCTTCCACGCTTTCGCAGAATCTCCGCCATGAGTATCGCTTCGCTTTCCTAGTTTCGGACTTGTAAATTCCCAGTCCTACTTTGTACAGTTCCCATCCCGAGGGAGACTTAATTCTTCTGGCTCTATTAAAGAGCCGCCTACATGAAGCTCTGATTTCCGTGAGCTCGGTTGTCCACCAAGGCGGCTTTTCCTTTTTGGGGGGCGGTCTTAGTGGACAAGAGCTCTCGAGAGTTCTGTTACACGCAGCGGTGAATATCTCCACCAATACATCTATAGATTCTTCCGAGAGATCCGCGTTTACTTGCGGTGCTTCCGGAAGGAAAACCTGCAGGTTTCTGTAATATAGGTCCCAGTCCGTGCTCCTAAGGTTCCTGTAGGAGGATCTATTCGGTTTGGTTTCACTCAAAGAAAACTGGATGTATCTGTGATCCGAAAAGGAATGAGCGCAGAGCACCCTCCAATCAGATATTCGATACCTTAGTGTAGAAGAGACTAAGGTGAGGTCAAGCACCTCTTCCCTAACCGCCGTAATGAAGGTTGGCTCCTTACCTCTATTGCAAATAACCAAGTCTTCGCTTAAAATATCAAAACTGACTCACCTCAGCAATTGATATCCGAACTACCCCAGCAAGTGTGATGGGAATTTGCATCGGTTCCGATAATGACGTCGATTTTTCTCCACCTCGCCTCAGCTGGGGCCTCCCTTAGCAGCAACGGAGGTGGCTCCACCTCGTCATCGTGCGCCATATAGGCTGAGATCAGCCGGAGTCTCCCGGTGGTGCTCTCCAGGCTTATAGAGACAATGTCCTCATTGCTGAAATTAGGCAAATTACTGAACAGTTGCCCGATACTGAAAGCTGACCCCGCTAGAGAGCGGGCGTCGTCAGCACTGCCCCCATCCGACATGACAGATTCCACATCCATCTCCACGGGAGCTTCCTCTACCGTGGGCCTATCCCCTCCTAGCACTACCGGAGTTGCAGAGACATCATCGGCATCGGTCTGGTAAACCTTCAGGACTACCTTATCGAAACCATAAGTGATGATCCCTTTAGTTTCAGCGAGAGGCCCGAGGAACTCTGCATTTAGCAGAATCAGCGCTTGCCGAAAATGTCCTTCGGACTTCTCCACCTTGACTACCTTCCAGTTGTGCGTGGGAAGTTTGCGGTTGCAGTAACGGAGGATTCCCTCCATATTCTCTGGAGCAGAGGGCTCTGAGGGGAGCCAGACCCAGGCAGCTACTGCCGCCCTGTACATTGTGGCCGACCGCTCATCGGCGCACACAATTCGCTTAAAGGTACCGTGGTGCCACCCGGCACTCTTACAGCACGGTGGAGGTCCAGGGTTTTCCCTTACCGGCATCTTCCCTGCTGTTGTCGACCACCCCCAGAGTGATGGATTCCGCCTACTTAGCGACTTCGCTAAAAGATTTCGGTGGACCACCCCCAGTCCTCGGTTTCTTCGGCCGGAGAATTTCCTCCTCTTGAGAGCGTTGCCGATTCTACTGGCGGTGCTACCGCACCCTCCCTTTCCGCTCGGCCTTTCTCTGCCCCACTAAGTACCATCCTGGCCCACTCAAGCGTCCTTAAATACTTCTCAGGTACCTGCGAAGCATTTTGGCCGCCGTAGCGTTCCAGGATTTTAGCGGCTATGCGTTGGTCAGAGAAGGCTTTCCTGCTCTGTCCTGGCTGCCGTTTAGGCCTAGCAAGGGACCCCTGAAAAGAAGTCCCAGAAACCCCCGGAAAGTTTGGGGAAAGCCCCTTACTGGTACTGGCCATCCCCTCCAGTCCTACCTCACTACGGGTCGCAAGCGGTTCCGCAAGCGACCGTCTACCTACGCAAAGCGGGTTCCCGCTCACCCCCGCTGGGATGGTGCTCGAAGTCGATTCCGACTTCCCCCCAGAGCCCCACCCAGTTAACTCTTTGAGCGTCGACTCCGACACCTTTCCGCCCCTACTTGTTTTGTCCCCCGTGTATGTGTAGTCGGCCCTAAGTGATCCCACGGTTATCTGTGCCGAGGCAGGGAGGCCGTGCTAGGGTTGACGCATACCCTTATGAGGCATGCGTTCAGAGCCAGATTGGACGCAAAGCGGGAGTCATCTCAACCGCACCAACCCGATAGCGACGAGTTTGGAACGTACTCCGAGGCCTGCCAGGGTTTTAACGGGACGAGGGCAGTCACGACATTGGCGCACCAGCCATTTCGGTTGAGTTTCACCCCCACCTTCTCAGGTGGCAGAATGCCGCAACCACCAGCTTAAGAGAATGCAAGGTCGTCACAGTTCAGGTTTAAGGCCGCAGATCATTTGGCGTTACCCAGGGTGCACCACGCGGAGGTGATCTGCCTTCACCTCTAAATGCGAACGTACTCAGGTGGCAGAATGCCGCACCCACCAGCTCAGGAATCGAAGTTCAGGTCCAGAGAGTATAGACGTAGCCAAAGAGAATGCAGGGTCGTCACCGTTCAGGTTTAAGGCCGTTAAGGCCGCAGATCTTTTGGCGTTACCCACGGTGCCCCACGCGGAGGCGAACTGCCCTACACCCCTAATAAAAAAGCATATTTGCAATAGAAATCAGTCACTTTGTAACTTCCGTTTTGCAAATAACATGATTGCACACAGTGTGTGCAGATAGCTCCTCTGAATATTTTTATTACTAGGGACCGATTGAACACCAAGGGTCCAATGCAAAATGAAATAAAAACATTATTAACAACAACATTAAATTGAATAACATTTATTCCAAAAGTAGACAGGTAACATTTACCGTCTTTGGAGCATTGTTGACAAATCTTTCTTTGCACTTTTTTATTCTTACCTCTAGGCAGAATTTCAGGTAGATGATCATTTGATACTGGTGAGGTCAGTGCATCGTCCTGGGGATTTCCAATTAATTTATCTAAAATCTCCAGGCGATACTAATAAAAATTCAGTTTTGCTGTTGATGGTGAATAAGTTTTATATAGGTTGGATGAATTTAGCAGCAAAGTTTCTATTAAATTAATCCATAATTTTATATACCATTTGAATGTTCTCCTTGTGCATGAATAATATGACAGCATTTGATCTTTGCGATCTATCCCATTCATGTACTTGTTGCAGTGCACAGTGGTTCCGCCATAGGACATTGGATGAAAATAGTCATGTTAAAATTATGCAACAATATTTAGCTAAATGTTAGTTCATTAGTCATAGTAACTTAGAGTATAAAAGAAATTTCAACTGCACAATAACTTCACTTATAATTGTGCCTCCAAAGTAAGAGAATTTGAAAAGTGATAGTTAGCGTGGTCTCCGCTCCGTACTTACGCAGCTCCGGGAAGTGTTATTTTTCTAAGAATTACTGTGTTTGTGACCTGTTGTACAATGGAAATTCAAGTTGAAGGTATGTACGACATGTTGAAGGTTTTCTTATCTTTTTTAATTATTATTTGATGGGTTTTCAGACCGTACGAAATACGTACTTTAAAATTTCCCATTTTTTTTTTTTTATAAGAAGTTTGTAAAGTTTTAACTAAGTTCGCACGAATTCGCACAAATGAAACATACATTGAAATATTCTTACATATGTCCTCTTTAAGGAAAAATAGTTTCCAGCTGCGATGACCTGCGACTGCGCTTGATATAGGGTCTAATCTGTACCTATGTGACTCATCTACGAGTAAATGTTAGATTTGTGGTGCGACACCTAAAGAAATGAATGACGTAGAAAAGTGTAGAAACAAACAAGTAAACTCCAGTAGATTTGAATTTGGTTTATCACCCCTGCATTCTTGGATTAGATTTTTTGAATACTTTATTCATGTTTCTTATAGAATCGAATTTAAAAGGTGGCAAGCACGTTCATCTGAGGAAAAAGCACTTTTAGCTAAGAGAAAGGAATTCGTTCAGAGGGAGTTTAGAGAACAATTAGGCTTGATAGTTGACAAACCGCGAAGTGGAGGAAGTGGCACCTCTAATGATGGAAATACAGCACGAAAATTTTTCCTTCATTCAACCATATCATCCGAAATCACAGGAATAGACAAACACGTTATAGACAGATGTAGTTATCTCCTACAATGTCTTTCATCTGGTTTTAAAATTAATTCGAATAAATTCAAAGTATACGCACTAGACACTGCTAAAATTCTAGTTAGTAAATATTTATGGTATAATTTACCTGCATCAGTTCATAAAGTGCTCATTCATGGGTCGGAGGTAATCGATCATTGTTTATTATCAATTGGAGAATTATCAGAGCAGGCAGCTGAATCATGTAATAAATTAGTGAAACAATTCAGACGTGACAATACCAGAAAGCACTCAAGAACTGTAACTAACACGGATCTTTTACACAGGCTTCTTCTTAATTCCGATCCATTTATACAGGGTAGTCCATTTAAAGCGGGCCCATCTGGCAACCCTATAACTTTTGACAGGAACGTCAGATCGACTAATGACATAGCGCGTTGGAAGCGTCAGTCCAAGAAAATTTTTACCATGGAGCAGTACACTCCAAAAGAACGCGCTGAAATAATTCAGCTTTACATCCAAAATAACTTCTCAATTGTGAAAACTCAACGTGCGTTTAAAAAAAATAAAGTTAAAAGTGCGCCATCCAAAAGCACTTTACAGCGTTTATACGCAAAATTTATTAACCACGGTAGTCTCAGCAATACCAGCCACGCATCCAGACAACGTACACGACGTTCTGCTGAAAATATCGAGGCTGTACGAGCCAGTGTTGAGGAGGCTCCGCGAACATCGAGTTATCGTCGTTCTCAGGAATTAGGCATCGCCAGGACAACACTCAGGCGCATAATTCGCATCGATTTGAAAATGTTTCCGTACAAAATTCAAATGGCACAAAAATTAAACCCGGCTGATTACCCGAAACGGCTTGATTATGCCAAATGGGCCGTCGAAACCGTTGATTTCGAAAAATGGTGATTTTCCGTGGCCACCGAGATCACCAGATTTGACGCCACCGGACTTTTATTTGTGGGGTTATCTGAAATCCAAGGTATACATCAACAAGCCAAGGACTCTAACTCAACTTAAAAACAATATCCGACGCGAAATCGCCGCCATACCGGCCGAAATATTGGCCAAAACGATGGAAAACGCCGAAAAAAGGACACATTTGGCCATCAAGGCCAGAGGCAAACATTTGAAGGATATCATTTTCAAAAACTAGCTGGAACAAATCTCCTTGAATCAAAATAAATGATTTTTCATATCAACACAAAAAAAAATGTTTTTTTCAATGTTTTTTTTCAGAAACAAATGGGCCCGCTTTAAATGGCCTACCCTGTATCTAGTCTACGAAAATTACCATGTAAAAAGAAATCTATGATGTCAAGAGAAGTGTTAGATTTACTGAGTTAAAAGTTTTGTATTTCTAAGTACATTAAGTTTTTGGAAAGTGAATATTTTATTATTTTCATAAATAAGAATAAATTAACTCATCCTTTCGGAATTTAATGTTTTTTTCTATTACTGTTTATAATTTAAGATTTATGCAAAACCTTAAACGGAACAAAAAAATTTTATGTAAAAAATGTGTGTACCTAATTTTCCTTTGACTTTTTATATTAATTATATATTACTTTATTATATATTATTATTATTATATCTTATATATATTCTTATTATATATATATTACTTTTTATATGTCTTAATGTTTTTTTAACAAATAAAAACATTTATCAACTTAAAAACGTACTAAAAAGTCATTTATCACGCCAAAAGTTCCTATGACCGCTCTTCCTACGCAGCGGGACCACTGTGCAGTGATGCAAATCAATTGGTTTTAGGATTTTAGTTTTCCTTTTATTTTCGTAGTCTTCTAAAGTCGTGAATGAAAAAAGTGAATATAAACACTTGAAATGAATAAAACGTCTCTTTCGTCTTTGAATTTACCTATTATTACGTTATTTTTGTACCGAGAAATCACTTCATTTTTCAAAAGTCTCATTTTTATCACTTCACAATCGTTTCCCTTTCTTGTTTTCCTCAAAGTCCCTGTACAGTAAGTTTTGCAGTCAATCAATTTTCTTACTAAACCAAAACTTGTGTAAAAATTGTCCATAAATACAGAATGTCCTTGATGCAGAAAATCTTCCATCAAATGAAAAACCACTTTATCAACATGTCCCTTGCCACTAATAACATCACCACTTCCCGTATTTCATATTCCATTCCATCATTTTTATAATTTTTCCATTTTTCCCCTAAGATCATTTCGCCGTACTTATTTGTCTCACTCACAGTCATACAAAAAAATGTGTCATCAAATAAGAGTTAAAAAAAATCGGGCTTACCGACAGAAGGATTTTTTTTTAAATCAGCGTCATCTGTCCATCTCCCAGTATCTTCACTAATTTCATTTTCACGTTCTTCAATTTCACTTTCATCTTCATTACAATCTTCCCAATCACTATTCTCAAAGATATCATCAAGTGTATCATCTAACTGTTCTATATTCATATTCATGTCTTTTTCATATTCCGAATCACTGTCACTATAATGCCAACATTTGGGTTCTTTTTCCTCATTTCTGTAAACAACAAATCATCACTTTCACTGTCACTGCTCATTTGCTGCAATCCTGATGGTCCTGGCTTTGTTTGGGTCACTCATTTTAGGGGCTCAATTGAAACCAACGTCAAATTTTATTTCCACACACTTCTAAAATAATTTTTTAGTTTAAACCACTGATGACTGGAATTCAATATAATTGCACACACGGTGTGCAGTCGGTCTCGAATGGGTTAAGTGCTCAAAAACGCTTGAAATGTTAACAGTGACATACGGAGAGAGTAGACTGAGTCAAAAAAATGTTTACAAGTGGTACAAGCTTTTCATAGAACGTCGAGAAAATGTGCATGACGATTCTCGTCCTGGACGCCCCGGCACAGGGCGTTGAAAACGTTGAGAAAGTTAAGAAAATTGTTATGGAGAATCGTCGAATCACAATCAAAAAAGTTGCTGAGAATGTCGGCATATTGGTTGGCTCATTCCATGCAATCTTTTCGGAAATTTTATGCATGAAGCGTGTGGCAGCGAAGTTCATTCCAAAATTGCTGAATTTTGACCAGAAACAACGTCGCATGATCATCGCTCAGGAACTGTTGAATGACGTCAACGATGATTCAGATTTACCTAAGAGGGTCATAAAAAGTAACGAATCAAGGGTATATGGTTATGACATCGAAACCAAAGCCTAATAATCCCATGCCCATGGCAGACGGTTCTACGTAACCGTTTGCTTTGCATTGTAATCATTTTTATTTTAGTATCATTTCTATTTCGTTCATCTCATTTGTACTTTTCATGTTCTTGGCTTTACAATGTAATATTTTTTATTTTGATCTCATTCCTATCTATCTCATTATCCCCTTGCTTTATTTAAATTCCCCCACCTTGCGTATCCTCCCAACTATAAACTGCCAATGTGTAATGAAATAGCAAAACAAGTAGACAAAGAACATGCAAGAGGAATGCTGAAACTCATTTCTAATCGCTACAATGGGTTTAATATCTGTCAGTTGAATGCGCGAAGTTTGAATGCTGAAAAAATTTACTATCTAAATTTTGTTTTTGATAATTTGAACATTGACTTAATATGTATTACAGGGACATGGTTTAAAGAGTATATTGATAATAATGTACATATATTCTCTGTGCGACTACACGATTATTAGATGTGATAGGACTACGAAGACTCGAGGAGGTGGCATTGCTTTATATTTTAAAAATAATTTTAAATGGAAAGAGATCTGCAAATCACATCATTTTCAAGAAGCCGAATACATTTTTGTTGAGTTTTATGATAACAATACCAAATGTCTTGTTGCATGCATTTTCAACCCTAGCAATAGAAATGACCTCTCAGTGATATTTGATAAATTAGCGGAATTCCACATCTCCTATGAACATATTATTGTGTGTGGTGATTTAAATGTAGACCTTCTTTGTGATAATTTTTCTTCCAGGAGTTTGATAGATAGTTTCCAATCATTAGGAATTTCCTTAATCAATGAATTGGCTACTCGCTTTGCACCTCACTGCAAACCAAGTCTTTTGGATGTATTTTGCGTCAGTGACAGAGATTACGTCAGTTTGTTTGTTGTTGTTGTTTTTAACAGCATAGTTAGCCATGTCAGTGTAAGTATATCATCGGTCGTCTTCGTCTAGCTCATCTAGGGGTAGGCCCAGGAAACATGCTGTTTCGACGGGTTGGGTTCAGAGGGAGAGGGGGGTTAGATGAGTCTGATTGAGGGGGCATGTGAAGAGGTGGTTAGTGTCGTGCGGGGTACCTTCACATGCCGGACATGTGTTTGGTATGTCGGGGTCAATTCTGGATAAGTAGGAGTTTAACCTGCTACAATATCCAGAACGTAATTGTGCCAATGTTACACGAGTCTCACGGGGAAGCTGAAGCTCTTCATCTGCAATAGGTGGTGGTTGGACTCCGATTACGGCATTCACAGGACGGGAGTTCATGAAGGTGGTAACGGTCTCCCGGTGAATGTCGTTTATTGACTGTCTAAATACTGTCCGGTCCAGTAGGTTTCGGTCAGTTTTGTCCTGGAGTTCGTCAGCGTAGTCGAGGAGGTGTCTCCTGACGTGCCTGGGAGGCGGCTCAGGCTCAAGCAGGTGTCTGCAGGGGTGAAACCTGCGGTAACACCCCAGCAGGAACTGCTTGCTGATCAATTTGTTGTGCTCCGCAACTGGGAGCATTTGTGCCTCGTTGTGTAGATGTTGTATGGGTGACATCAGGAGGCACCCGGTCGCTGTCCGAATGGCGGTATTCTGACATGTCTGAAGCTTTGTCCACTGCGAATCACTAGTACCAGGCGACCAGACAGGCGCAGCATAGTTTAGAACCGGCCGGCCAATTGCCTTAAATGTCGAAAGCAACAGTTCTTTGTCTTTGCCCCAAGTGCTGCCGGCCAGCGATTTGAGGACCTTGTTGCGGTTTTGGACTTTAGTGGCAGTTGCGGTTGTATGCGCAGAGAAGGAGAGCAGGCTGTCAAAGGTTACACCCAAAATTTTGGGGTTATTCACAGTCGGAATTGGTGTGTCATCGACTTTTACCTTAAAGGACAGCTTGACCTCCTTTGTCCAGGTGGTAAAGAGGGTCGCCGTGGACTTGGTGGGGGAAAGTTGGAGATTCCTCTCAGTGAAAAAGCGAGAAAGGTCGGTGAGGTAGTTGTTCACTTTGGAACACAAGCCATCGATGTCATTGCCCGGCACCATTATCGTGCAATCGTCAGCGTATGAGATCAGGGAAACTCCCGCTGGTGGTTGGGGGAGCTTCGAGATGTAGAAGTTAAAAAGCAAGGGTGAGAGGACACCACCCTGCGGTACGCCTTGCTTAATCTTCCTCTGCTTTGACATTTGATCTCGAAAAATCACTGACGAGTGTCGACCGCTCAGGTAGTTCGCGGACCACCTCTTCAGCCCTGGCGGGAGTGTCGACTGATAAATATCATCTAGTAGCGTGGAATGGCTGACTGTATCGAAAGCCTTCTTTAGGTCCAACGCTACTAGGACAGTCCTCTCGCAGGGGCGGTGTTGGTTAAGCCCGCGATTTATCTGGGCGTTTATGGCGGTGAGTGCCGTGGTGGTGCTGTGCACTCGTCGGAATCCGTGCTGATGTGGGGCTGGGGCCAGGTGTGTCGTGTAGAGTGGGAGTAGGAGGGCTTCAAGTGTCTTCACTACTGGGGAAAGGAGAGGTATCGGCCGATAAGACTCCCCTTGGTTGGCGGGTTTCCCAGGTTTCAATAGTGGGACCACTCTCCCTGCTTTCCACTTGTCAGGGATGATGAGAGTGGCCAGAGGCAAATTGAAGACCCTTGTGAGGTATCCTACTCCCAGGGGTCCCAGATGCTTCAGCATCAGCGTGTTTAGTCCGTCAGGGCCAATGGCTTTCGATGATTTCGACTTGTTGATGGCCCCCTGAACCTCCTCACCGGAGAAAGTAAGTGGCGCACTGTCGTTCGTCAGTTTGTGCAGCCTTCTGGTAACACGACGTTTGGTTCTGTCGTCCGGAGGATGCAGTGTAAGCAGCCGGCTAAAGTAGCTCGCGCATCTCTTCGGGTCCGACGAAGTACAACCGTTGAAGGTGATAGCCACCTTGTCGTTGTGTTTCGTCGGGTTCGACAGGGACCTAACGGTGGACCAGAGCTTACTCACTCAGGAGGTGAGGTTACAAGTCTTCAGGTGCTCAACCCATTTAGTCCGCTTGTGTTGGTTTACCAGTTGCCGGATCTCCAAATTGAGATCCCTTATGCGGGGATCCCCGGGATCGGCCTGGCGTAGGTGGTCACGCTCGTTTGCTAAACTGGCTGCTTCTGCTGGGAAATGAGGACGGATGTCCTTATAACATCCAGCTGGGATGAAGCGAGCCGCAGCAGCTGTGAGCACCTTGCGGAATGCGCGTTCGCCAACGCGCACATCAGTGGGGATGGGAAGAGCGACGAAGGTGTCCTCGGTGAATTCCGTGAAGTCGGCCCAATTAGCTTTTTTAAAGTTAAAATAGGACCGGTGATTCGCGGAAACGAAGTCGGCAGGTCTCTCAATCGAGACGATAATGGGCAAGTGGTCTGATGCAAGCGATAGCATAGGTCGCCACGTTATGCTATTTATCAGACCCGCGCTAGCTATTGCTAGGTCAGGCGAGCTGCTACAATTGCCCACTACCCTGGTGGGGGCGTCGTCGTTCACTGTGCTGAATGTCGAGTCGTCTATCTGCTCTGCCAATAGCTGTCCCCTACGATCATTTGGCAGGCTTGAATGCCAAAGATCGTGATGCGCATAAAAGTCACCTACAACCAATCGGTTTTCACCTCTGATGAGCGCACCTATATCAGGGTGATATCCTGCCGGGCAGCAGGTGACAGGGGGTATGTATATGTTAAAAATTTCGAGCTCGGAATCGCCTGACCGGACAGCTATGCCTTGACATTCTAAGGTGCTGTCCCTGGGGTCGATTCCTTCATCGATAAGACGATACTGCACAGTGTGGTGGACTATAAACGCTAGGCCACCACCGTTGTCTCGCTCGCGATCGTGTCTGTGCCCGTTATAGCCATCCCTGGTGATCAGAGATGACCTAGCGTGCAACTTTGTTTCTTGGACCGCAGCTATTTTGATACTGTGCCGGCTCATAAAGTCGACTATCTCGTCGACCTTACTCATAAGTCCGTTGCAGTTAAACTGGAGAAGCTTGAAGCTTCTCGGTGAGGTCAGTGTAATCCGGGGGTGAGGGACGCGTGGGGTTGTCTACGTTGGACCTGCTGTGCAATCCACTGTGGTTGTTGCGGCCTGATGGTGGTGGGCGGCCGCGCCTCCGGGGGCGGTAGTGGGTGCAGAGCTCTGCAGCAGGGGGCAACGTAGGCAGTTGTCCACTCACGGGTGGTGCGCAGGCCGTAACATCTCCGAAAATGGCACCAGCCACTGCAGGAATTGCATTGGACTGATACCAGATTCCGAGGTATTACGGTCTGACACACGGAACAGACTGTACGGGGGACCAGGAGCTGCTGGTTTGTCCCCGCACTGGGGTTGGAGCAGGAAGGGATGGGAGGGGTTGAAGGGGAGTTGTGTTGCTCCGATAGGCTCCTCACCGTGGAGGTGTGGGTTGTGGTGGCGGTTGGTAGTGCCGGCCTATCAGGGGGTGTGGTAGCCGCCGAGGCATCAGACGCCTGTTGGCGGGAGCAACACGTGGCCACATACCGCGTGGACCACTCCCTGTGCGACTTAAGGCCTGAGCAGGTCTTAAGGTGGCTCCAACCGTTGCACTTATTGCACCTAACCGAGGTGGAGTTCGGGTGGAGCCGTTGATGGCAGACGCAGCAGTAGAATACTTCTGGCCCAGGGTTGGATTCGACTCCAGCCCTGACCACGAGTTTATATTCTTATCTTACAACATCCAGTTCAACAGACACAATCAAGTAAAGGAGTTATTTTTTAGAGACTTTAAGCTTATTCAACATGATCTCTTAAATAAGGAGGCTGCCGAGCTTAATTGGAATATGTGTCGGTTATTCACAACAGTGTATGAAAAACTGCAACATTTCAATGCTTTAGTCAGCCATTTATTTGATAGGTTTGTTCCGTTGCGTAAAGTTAAAGTCCATGGAAACAGGAAACCATGGTTCACACGTGAGATATTGTCTTTAATTAGAGAGCGTAGTATCGCATATAAGAAATGGAAAAATGATAGAAACACTCACTTGTGGAAAAAATATCGTGTATCAAGAAATAAAGTAACTGCAATCACTAGAGATGCCAAAAGGGCATATCTACAATGGAAGCTTAATGATAGTTTACCTCCGAAAGTCCTATGGAAAAACCTTAAAAACTTACATGTCTCAGGAGAGGATAAGCCCGTGTGCAGTTTGGACCCAGAAATCTTAAATACTCACTTTCTAGCATCTAACAGGGCTCCACTCGACATACCTGTAAAAATTCCTCTACGAGAGCGTGCTGAAGACGGTGAGTTTGAATTTGTGTCTGCAACAGAGATGGATTCGATACAGTGTGTATATATTGTCAAATCTAATGCTATAGGAACCGACGGCATTTGTTTTAAATTCCTTAAAATTATTCTACCATTTATAATACCATCACTTAAGCACATAATTAACTTTTCAATCACCTCATATACATTTCCATATCTCTGGAAGATAGCAAATATAATACCTGTGCCAAAATTAAAATGCTCTACCGCTCTTCAGCACTTCAGACCAATAAGCATTTTACCTGCCCTATCGAAAGTATTTGAAAAATGTTTGGCGCGACAAAGTACCTGCTGCTTGGACAAGAATAATCTGCTGAGTAATTTCCAGTCGGGTTTCAGAGTCTGCATAGTTGCTTTGTTGTTGTTGTTGTTGTAGCAGTATCTGCGCCCTGTCAGTGTAGTGTAATTACCGGTCGTCTTCGTCTAGCTCATCTAACGGTAGGCCCAGGAAACTAGCTGTTTCGACGGGTTGGGTCCAGAGGGAGAGAGGTGTTAGATGAGTGGGTTTGATGGGGCATGTGAAAAGGTCGTTAGTGTCGTGCGGGGTGCCTTCACATGCTGGACATATGTTTAGTATGTCGGGGTCGATTCTGGATAGGTAGGAGTTTAACCTGCTACAGTATCCAGAACGTAATTGTGCCAAGGTTACGCGGGACTCTCGGGGAAGCTGGAGCTCTTCGGCTGCAATAGGTGGTGGTTGGACTCCGATAACGGCATTCGGAGGTCGGGAGCTTACGAAGGTGGTAAGGGTCTCCCGATGAATGTCGTTAATGGCCTGTCTGTACACTGTTTGATCCTGGAGTGGTCTATCTGTTTTGTCCTGGATCTCGTCCACGTAGTTGAGGAATTGTCTCCTGATGTACCTGGGAGGTGGCTCGGGCTCGAGCAGGTGACTGCATGGGTGAGGCCTACGGTGACACCCTAGCAGAAACTGCTTGCCGAGCATTTTGTTGTGCTCCTTAACAGGGAGTATGTGAGCCTCGTCATGCAGGTGTTGAATTGGGGACATCAGGAGACATCCTATCGCGGTCCTGATGGCAGTATTCTGGCAGGTCTGAAGCTTCGTCCACTGCGTATCACTGGTTTCAGGCGAACAGGTAGGCGCGGCATAGTTGAGAACCGGTCGGCCTATTGCTTTGAAAGTCGACAGCAACATTACTTTGTCTTAGCCCCAAGTGCTGCCGGCGAGCGACTTGAGGACCTTGTTGCGATTCTGTACTCTCGTTGCAATAGCGGTTGTGTGCGCTGCGAAGGAGAGCAAGCTGTCAAAGGTGACTCCCAAAATTCTGGGGTTATTAACCGTCGGTATTGGGGTATCATCGACGTGCACCTGAAGTTGCAGCTTGTCATCCTTTGTCCAGGTGGTAAAAAGGGTCGCCGTGGATTTAGTGGGAGAAAGTTTTAAGTTTCTCGCAGTGAAGAAGCGAGAAAGGCGGGCGAGGTAGTCGTTTACTTTGGTGCATAGGCCACCAATGTCATTGCCCGACGCCATTATCGTGCTGTCACAATAAGTTTGGAGCATTTTCTCTGCAACTAATAAAAAGTTACCTTTCGAATCGGCTAAAACAAGTTAAGTGTGGTGATAACTACTTAAGCCTAAAACCAATTGCGTCAGGTGTGCCGCAAGGCTCTATTTTAGGTCCAATTTTATTTTGCATTTTTATTAATGATATTGTTGAGTGTTGCCAAAATTCATCGATTCATCTCTATGCTGATGACACCCAGATCTACCTGTCAAGGCCAATAGGTCTTATTGAAGATTTGATAAGCAAGGCTTAATGAAGACCTCACTCGTATTTCTAACTGGTCCAAATCTAACAATTTGAAATTAAATGAGTTAAAGACGAAGGCGATTGCGATTCAAAGTATGACCTTAGCTCTCATTCAAAGTATGACCTTAGCTCTTTGCCGCCAATAATACTTAATGAAGTAAATATTAACTTTGATGACATAGTAACTAACCTGGGTTTCAGAATAAATTCAAGATTATCATGCGTTGACCATGTAAGCTTTGTTGTAAACAAGGTATATAATATTCTTAGAAAGCTATATTGTACTGCCTACTTACTGCCACGGCAAACTAAATAAAAATTTGTTAGATCACTCATTGTTCCTCATGTACCATACGCTGAATTAGTATATTGTAGGCTTGATAATAATTCGAAACGTAAATTTCAAATCGCTTTAAATAATGCAGCGCGTTTCGTGTTTGAAATCAAACAAGTTGAAATTGAAAAATTCAAATTAAAATTGAAACACTTTCGAACTTGTTAAATAGCGACCGCTGCGCATGTCACAGAGAATGTGAAGATGCCGATACCCCAATCGTTGACGCTACCTGACAATGACAAAGTGTAATTAGTGCTACCCCGGCTAAAGAACAATACAGCCGCGGGATCTGACGGACTGTCGGCTGAGCTATTGAAACATGGCAGCGAGGAGCTGGTAAGGTGCATGCATCTGTTCCTATGCAAAATATGGTCCGATGAAAGCATGTCTGCCAATTGGAATTTGAGTGTGATCTCCCGAGTCCACAAGAAGGGTGATATTTATTCACAATACGCCAAATCTTGGTAAAGACCCATAAAACGAGAACCGACACACACCATCTTTTTGTCGCTTTTAAAGCTTCATTCAACAGCAGGAAAGGAGTTGCCTATATGCCGCGATGTCTGAATTTGGCGTTCCAGAAAAACTAATACGGCTATGCAAAGGACACTCCCAGCAGCGCCATCAGAATTGGGAAGGACTGCTCCGAGCCGTTCGATACCAAATTTAATCGCTCAGATACAAATTTTTTATAAGAGCGTACTAATGTTAGCATATGCCGATGATGTTGACATAATCTGTCTTAACAACCGCGCTGTTAATTCTGCCAATAAAGAAGCAAAGAGAATATGACAAAACGAAGTACCTTCTCTCATGACAAACAATCGGCGCACTCGCGTATCGGCACCTACGCCAATGTTGAGAGTTATGATTTCGAGGTTGTAAGAGACTTCGTTTATTTAAGCATTCCAAGTCCTCTGTCGACGATCAAAATTAGACTCTACAAGGCTCTCATCGTGCCCTTTCAATCGTATGACCCAGAAGCTTGGACGATGGCAAAACTCGATGAGGCGTTCCTTGGAGTGTTTGGCGAGTACCTGTATGAGGCTTACGACGACATAGACATAGTGCAGCGATCCGGCTGTGAAAGTATTCGATGCGGTAACAGCTGGTGGCAGCAGAGGAAGGGGAAGGCCCCCTCTGCGTGCGAAAGATCAGGTGAAGTAGGACTTCGCTTCACTTGGTAGGTCTAACTGTTAGTTAGCACGAGAAAGAAACAACATGCGCGCTTTGTTAAACTCGGTTAAAATCGTGGAAGCGGTTATCGCGCCAATCAAGAGGAAGACCAAGTAGTGTTGCCATTTATTTGTGACTTATTTCTAGTGATCGATCTTAGTGCGGTAATTGTGAAAGATTTGTTTGGATTTTAATGTAACGAAATTCGTAACAATATATATAATTGGCGTTGACACACTTTTGGGGTATTTGGCAAGAGCTTCACCTCCTATATGTTGAGTGTGTCTTGATGTTGTTCAACTAGTGAAGGGACTTACAGTTTTAAGGCGACTCGGAACGGCAAAACTGTTTTTTGTGAGTCACTTTTTCATGGTAGGTTCGCAATTGCGTGTCGAGGGGCGATCGCTATTAGAAAATGCTCACCGGTAAGAACTTTCGCTCGAATGAAGTGGTTATCGCTGAAACAGGCACAGTTTGAGGCAAAAGATATATCGTTCTACAAAAGTAGTATTTGAAATATTAGAATGGAAATATTAGATGATTGCGTTGTTCTTAATGGAAATTAAGTTGATGAATAAAGGTACTTTTCAGTCCATGTGTTATGTTGGTTGGTTGGTTAAAGTGGTGATTCTTCCAGAATCCAACTAGCGCTTCCGCACCATTTTGTTGCCACATCCTCGTTACAAATTTGTTTACCAGTTATTTACGGAATGACTATATTCAGTCTGTGCGGTTTAAGAACCTTATTAGGTTGTTGACGTCTAAGCCAGACAGTTGTTCGAGATTGTCTCCTTTTTCTCCGTTTGTTTACAACTGTGACAGTATGTATTGTGAGGGATACCCATTTGGCTGCTTGTTCTCCGATAGACCAAAAGCCAGTTATGACTGCCGTTAGTCTCCAGGCGTCCCCTCGTTTCATTCTTATTAATGCCGACGATTGCTTGAGGTTGTAGGTGGGCAATAACGTTCTGCTAATTTTGCATTTCGTCTGGTCTTTCCACCTACAATCCGCGATTCGGAGGTATTTTAGGGAAATTGTGCTCTTGACTGCACCTAATGGTGTGAATACCAATTCTGCAAGAGCGTTATTCATGGCAGATCCCCCTCTTGCCAGTTCATCTGCTTTTTCGTTACCTTCAATTTTCCGATGTCCCGGGACCCAGATTAAGGTAACTTTGTGGTTTTCACTCAAGATGGTGGGCTATTCCTGTTTTTTTCCACCACTTTAGAGGTTGTAGTAGCCGAACCCAGTGCCTGGATTGCAGCTTGGCTATCTGAAAGAATAGCGATATTGCCCTTAAAAGAGAAATCTGCGATTCGTAACCTACAGGCTTCCCCAATTGCCAGTACTTCCGCCTGGAAGACACTGCTGGTATTATGGAGACGCACAGACTTCTCAATTTTAAGTCTGTAAGAAAAACACCTTTTATTAGAGACCCTCCATTTGTCTAACCTTACTGAGCTGTTTTCAGACAATAGGGTAACATCGATCACTTCCTCCCATCCCTGTTACATACCGACAAGTTAGTGTTTATTATGAAATTTTCAGACAATAGGGTAACATCGATCACTTCCTCCCATCCCTGTTACATACCGGCAACTTAGTTTTTATTATGAAATTATAAAGAGACTCACCTCGGTCGTTTGTTTCGGAGCTTCTCCACAGAGCATGCCTTGCATTGGCATCGCATCCGAGAAGCAGGGTTTTGTTCGGGTTTTCCTGCACAAGTTTACGGGCCTCCTCAGGCGGTGCTGGTCTTTCTTGTGCCATGTATATAGAGGCAAGTGTTATTCTGACTCCGTCAGTGGCTTCCACCTCAACAGCCGTCACATCCTGTGAACTATATAATGGAATTAAAAATGTGTTTAAGTGTTTTTTTTTACCTACAATACATGTTCTGGGATTACTTTCTATCCGTTTATAGTAGATATTGTAGTTTTTCCCAGTGAACCCTTTCACCTCGGTGCTTCGCACCCAGGGTTCCTGAATTAATGCGATGTCCACTTCCTCCTACGCCAGTAGAACTGTTAGGTTGTCCGTTGCAGTCTGTGAATGCTGCAGAGTAATTTGGACAACTTTTAAACCCATGTTTATTGGTTTCCTTTTTCGGACTCGGTGTCATCTAGCATCATGCCAGTCAGCAGTTCGTTGGCACCATCGACCTCATACTGCTCCTCTTCCGGGTTTACAGAATGAAATATCTTCAGCTGGGCCTTCCTAATGCCAAACCGAAGTTTGTTTTCCACTTTCTCCAGTGGTCCCAGACTCTCTTCTGTAATTAGAAGGAAGAAAGACATGCTGTGCCTTTGCGGAGCCTCCGCCTTGATGATCGACCAATCGGTCATCGCCACCGAGCGATTATGGGCCTGAGGTAGGGGATTAATTGATTGGCTTCAAACTCCATGCTTGGTACCCAGATGCGAGCCCTCGGCCTTCGTGGAATCTCGCTAGCCGGAATTAGCTTGAGTTTCAATCCTTCCAAGCTGTTCTGGATTTTACCAATCACGTTTGTCCGAAAATGCAGTGAGAATTGGTCATCGCATTTAATGACACGGTAACCGCGGACTACCTCCACCGAGTCGAAACCTGGTGTGTGGGTTCGGTTGTGGAAACCTCCGGGTTCGCCATGACATGGTCAACGACTATGCGAGACAACCGTGCCTCAATCTCTGACCACTTGTCAAGCACTGGTTTTCCGCGGTTAGAGGTTTCATCTACCAATGCCATTTGGAGATGGTCCCGTGCCACCTCACTAAATCGCTTGATAGGTTTGGAGGCAACTGCACCCTGATCCGATATCTTGTGCTTCTTTGTTACCTTCACAGTTTCGTCAAGCGAGCGGTTTCGTTGTTTGGCATCTGTCTTGTTGGCGGCTTGGAATGCCAAGTATTCGTCAACCACCTTTTGACATCTTGCCTTGTCGGTCTCATCTTTGGGATGAACTTTATCTTCGGTCTCGTTTTTTCGAATCCTGCCAAGGATAGCGAGAGACCTCTGGTAGAGTTCATATTTCGAGGCACCTTTATTACCACGCTTTTGCCCCATGGCGTTAGCGGATGTTGTTGGTTGATTTATGGTTGTTGGCGTACTGTGGCCCACAGCTTTGCCCTCAACTGTTTCTTGGCTGGGGGCCAAGAGCTCATCCTCTGAGGGTGACCCAGTCATCCTCAGTTCGTCCTTGCTCGTACGTCTTGTCCATTTGTCCGACTGTTTTTTAAGTGCGTCGGTCCCTTTCTTCTGTCTATCTGTTTGCTTGTCCAGTAGTTTTGTCCGCGTGTTCGTTTTTTTTATCAGTTTGTGCTGTCGATGCGTCAGTATGTTTTCCCGTCATTTTCTCCGTTTGTTCCGTGTTTGTTTCTCCGTCATCCGAAGTGTTAGTTTTTTGTTTGAACATTTCATTTGGTTCGTACGGTCACCTGCCCCGCCAAGGGAGCGGCGCATGTCGCCATGCGCGGTGACCAAAGAGGATAAAGGGGAAATATCCGGTCGACCATGGCAAGGCCACCGTTACAACCTGAGGCGGCCTAATATCAGGAGGGCTCCGTTCGAAGACAGCTTTATTTAGTCCCCCGGCTGCCAAACCCACCCAATAGGCACGGGTCGCATCACACCTTGGGTTGAGGGAATTTTTTTAAGGAAGTTTACGTCTTCGACCTGTGTGGTTCGCGGGAGATCTATTCTCCTACCTTCCATATCTGGGAGGCATTCCCCTATCCATCACCTGGGGACGCGCCCTATAGGGATAACTGGTTCCCCCAAGGGATGTGTTATGTACTTAGATAAAATAAAATCAGCTGAACAACTCTCATCCTGACTTTTGGCATAGAGTGAAAAATGTTGCACGGTTAGAGTGCAAAGTTTTATAGTGTATAAGTTTGTGTTTTATAATGTTTCCATCGCATCTTACTTTTGGGTTTGCAGCCGCTGGTATTAAACATACCACCAGTGAAAACACTTGTCAGATCCCATACGAATATGGGTAGTCTGTATTTCTCAAGTTTTTGTGTAAGTATGTATATATCTCGGGCTATTTTTAAATTGGGCTTAAAATCTAGGAAAATAACTTAACTTTTCTAATTCTTAAATTTTCTAATTTGTGGGCTTCCACTCATTCGATAACAACACGGTTAACAGGTAGGTGGTAGATAGGTGAAATGGTTAAAGTACCACTCTGGCACTCCCCAAGTAGCACTAAAGCACCGTTTTTATACCATTATGAGACATCCAACAGGAAGATATTCACAGCCAGCCAGAGCTGTTGGTGTAATGGAGAAGATTGATGATAATCAGGTTGGCGACTGCCCTAGTCTGTCGAAGAAAGGAGCACCCAAGTCACCTTAATCGTCTTGCTTCTAAACCCGGACCTTTACAGAGAAAGTGTTCTCTCTTTCTCTGAAAGACCCGCACAGCTTCTGCAATGTGGGTTAAATGGTAATCCTAGATTTTCCGTCTGTGTACATATCGTCCAATGACCGGTAAACACAGCTACGAGTTTAGAAATTGAATGGTGTGGAGTCCCCAAGGCTTTCTGTGGCTTGACTCCCCATTTTGGTCTTCTTTACCCAGTTTTTAATGTGTAGCTTCCAATGGAGTTTGGAGTCAAGTATCTCTCCAAGGTACCTAACTTCCGATGAAAGCGGGAGAACGTGGTTGTTTAATTTGGGAAGTTTAAAGTGTGGAGGTTTTTATTTTCTGGTAAATAGCACCAGCTCCGTTTTGTCAGAGTTGACTCGGAGGCCGCAAGTGGCAGCCCAGCGACTGAGTATAACCTTTCCAAAATCGCATCCATGACTGAGGAAAACGGTCTCTATACCATCAAGACCAAGTCGTCGGCGGTATGCCACTATCTTAACCCCACCCTTATTTAACATTATCAGAACTTCGTCAATAGCAACTAGCCAATGTAGGGGCGAAAGGACACCACCATGCGGCGTTCCCCTGTGAACGAATCTAGTGACCTTAGCCCATCTTGCAACCGCATTAACTTCCCTGTAGCCAAGCAGGGGCGAGATCCAGAGACAGATAGGTATTTCCACCTATAGTCTATTTAACTCATTGACAGTTGATTTTGCTCTAATGTTAAAAGCACACTTTGTATCTATGGAGGCCGCCAAAGTGAATTGTTTGCGGTCCAGAGATTTTTCTGCAGCCCCTACAACCTCGCGTAAGGCTGAGTCCGTGGATTTCCCTTTCAGGTAAGCATGTTGCGCTGGATATAGTTTGGGTTCTGTGTGCTCTTGGATCTGGTAATAAATCAATCTTTCAAACAACTTTATGATAAATGAGGTAAGACTTATAGGTCTAATGTCCTCGGCCGATTCGTTACGCCTCCTCCCTGCCTTGGGTATGAAAACAACCCTCGTTTTCTTCCAGTTGGCGGGGACGTAATTAAGAGCGATCACATCATGTAGATTTCTTGCAGGACAGGAACCAGCAAGGTATTTACTCAATCATCACAAGCAAAATATCATCAAAACTGTGAGATTTGAAGGGGGAAAAACTATTTATAGCCCACGTGGCTCTGCCAACCGACAGGATAGATTTCCGAAAAACATCGAGTAGGTCGTGTCGTGTAATAGATTTTTCCCGCAAATTAGTATTTACCAGGATAGTCAAAGATTCTACTGCAGATTCAACCCACTCGGAATCAATGGATTTTCAGGACTCCTTCCAGGATTTGCGTTCCGCATATTTACTGGCTTCTTTGTATTCATTCACCAGGGAGGAAAGTCCTTATTGCTAAAAGATAATGGACAAGCCACTTTGAAGGCTATCTGGTAGGAACGCTCTAAGTGTTCCACCTTCTTGTCCAGTTGATCAGTGTATGAGTACGAAAAAGTTCGCTTGTTCAATTTATTATTGAAAGCCCTATTGAACAGAGACCAGTCTGTTCTTTAAGGGTTCCTGTGTTCCGAAAAGAAATTTCTCTGAGAAACCTTCCAATCGAAAGTGTGAAATCAAGAACCTCCTCCCAACCGCTTGATGTTTCCGATGCTGGAAATACCAACGTGGGGTTGTTGACCTTGTTCCAAATAAGGAAATTTCGGATAACGATTAAATCAAGGAGGGACTCACCCCGGTCATTTATCTCGCTGCTTCCCCCAGGTGTGTCTCGCATTGGCATCGCAGCCGATGAGGATGGCCTCTTTTATACATAAAGGTGAGTCTATCAAACGCCCCACTTCCTCAGGAGCTGCTTCATTTTCGAGGGCCGTGTATACAGAAACCAAATATTTAGTAGGAACGGCCACTAGATGGTTCTACTCGGACCACTGTCACGTCTGGGGAGCTGAATTAAGAAATTAGAAAGGCCTTAATAGTATTACGAGGATACAAGCCCTAGGCTTACCTTTCGACATAAAATAGATCGTAGCGTCTGCTCTGGAGGCTGAACCCCGGGTTATTGGATCAGGCAGATGTCTTCCGCCCTGAGGATGGCACAGAAGTTATCGGTGGCTAAACTAGCGTGACGAAGGTTAATCTGAGCTACCCTTAACATTAGTTTGTAAAAGGATGCTCACCTAAGCATGCTCCGTGGCCTCCCCAGGCTCCGAGGATTTCATGGAGCTCTTGGCCTTGGGCATCGCATGCATCGCAGATGGCCGTAGTTCGTCGGGCTGATTTGCTATATCCCATATTCCATCCAGGTCATCATCCGGAGCACCAAATGCAAGGAAAATCTTAACTTTGGCAACGGAGTTTGTGTTTCTTTTCCTCGAGTACCTTCAGGGACTCTTCAGAAATAAGTAGACAGATCAGTTGTCCATAGGAACCTCAGGGTTTTTAAGCCTGAGGCAGTGGAGAATCTTCGGACGCTCCAGCTTCGCTTTGCCAGCCAAATGCGGCCTCCTAGAGATCTCCGGAGCAGGGATGAGCTAAACCCCCTCACAGGCAATGCTGCACTTAGCAAAGCAGTTCTCCAGAACACCCTTGGAGAACTCATCGGCACACTTGATCACCCTACATCCGCGGCAGATATCTCCCGGGTCGAAAAGAGGTCCCTTTCCTTGGTTTACAATGACGTATTTGACCATCATTCCTTACAGCTTGTGATCGGATACGCTTAGCCACTGGCTGATTCCGAAGATTTTTGTGTGATTGGTGGTCGGTAAATTTCCTCGTGGCTATGTTTTCGTACTCCGAAACTGTGGCCTCATATCTGACTTTGTCGCCAGCATCGCGTTAATCTTCTCCACCGGCCGATTCATTC
Source organism: Anastrepha fraterculus (assembly GCA_037575425.1). Taxonomy (NCBI): domain Eukaryota; kingdom Metazoa; phylum Arthropoda; class Insecta; order Diptera; family Tephritidae; genus Anastrepha; species Anastrepha fraterculus. The sequence goes on along the minus strand of JAYXIM010024389.1, from coordinate 86,415 downwards.
TTAGCTATCTTAGCCAGAATGAATTTGGCTCTCAGGTAGCGCGCTTTGAGCAACGACCCAGAAGATTTTTTATTCCTCTTGGCATCCCTACCAGAGGTCACCGGAGAAGAGGATTGCGTCTGTTGAGTTTTTGGCTGTAGACGTCTGGGTTGTAGCAGCGGAGTGCTATGGTGAGCACTCTGGTGCCCAGTACACCCTCAATTTTTGTTGTTTTCTTTTCGTTTTTTGATTTGTTTTCTATATGTCAAATTTTGGTCCTAGAGCCGGCATACTGCGGAAAGGCACTTGCTTCAATCGACCTTGCTTGTGCATTGGAGGGGACCGTTTACGACTGGTTATTTAGGCACTACTAGTCGTTCAGCTCTCGGCACGGTTTTCTCAACACCTTAACTTTAAGTGTTGTCAATGTTTTACAGCATTGACTCGGTCGACAGGGCCTTATTTGGGATGGGTTTACAAAAAATATGCACGCATGCAGATGGAGTGTCTGTTATATCACTGTCACTTGCTCTTGGGACCAAAGCATAGATGCGGAGTGACACACAAGCACGGCAAGTAAATGTGAAATCATCAGATTTCAGACCCATGAGCATATTCTGATGCACCGCCAGGTAGTTGGACGCTCCAATGACGATAGTATGCCCATCGCCAACAAGCCGTTTCTGTACCTGCTTCGCTGAAATTAACTTTTAACTAACAGGCTGAGGTGTGGATTTTAGTCGCCTCTTATGACACGTATCCGTTATCGCAAGCAAATTGTAACCCCCTAATTTGCGAGGGCAAATAACGGGCTAACAACAACATGGTTAAAAACAGAAATAACCCTGCCTTCAGAGTGGGCTTGAAACTGCAGGCGGTCCCATTTGTGGAACAACATCAAGACACACACCACAAATAGGAAGAGGAGCTCGACCAAACACTCAAAAAGAGTGTACGCGCGAATTATATATATATACATATGTGCCGTTGGATACTACAACTTTACTCCACCTTTCAGGCAGCATACGGATTCCTCTGACGAATAAACCCGAATCTTTTTAACTTGATCCATACATTGAGCTAGTTTGCGAGGAACAGATGGTAAAACGAACGTGCAATGTCTGGGGAATACTGCGGGTAGGATGAGATTTTCCGATTCGGTCCCTCTAAATGTTTCTGGACCGATTTAGCAACGTGCGGCCTGCCGTTGTCATGCAGCAAAATCAGTTTGTCATGTCTACCGTCCCAGGCCGGCCGCTTTTCTTTTAGAGCTCGATTTAAACGCATTAACTGCAGTCAGTAACGATCGCCAATGATTGGTGGTCTAAGGAGTTCATGATAGATGAGATGGTTCACTTGGCAGGCGCCAACGCTTAGGGTTATAATAATAGATCCATTTGTTATCGCCAGTGACGATGCGATATATAGGAAGTTTTCATCCGAGGCTTACGGGGGATTTTTATGCGGCAAGTCCCGAACCCAGCGCACTCCAGCTATTATGGGATGCTTCGCCTTCTTACGTTGGCATGCTCTCGAACGAGTGTTCGGAAGCTACCCAGAGGATACTTGGGCTAATCCCGCAAGTTTTAAGCTGCGTGACCATATTTAGAAGAATCGTCCTAGCTACTTTCAAGTGAATGGCGATCAGTAACTTTCCCCAATTGCGTGGACTTCTATACAGCCGTGGTCATATAAATAACACATTTAGACTTTGAAAGCAAAGAGTTGAACATGTTTCAAATAATTATTTTTTATTGGGGAAAAAACCACATAAAAAATAAAAAACTTATCTACTTCCACTTTAAAACAAAAAAAATGGTCAAAAAGAATTTCAGTTCTGATTTAATTTACGAGAACTTTGATAACTCACGAAACCTCCTGGACACATAAATACCACATCCTAAAAAATTCCAAATAAAAGCAAAAATAGTAAACAAATCAGATAGTTAAGTAATAATATTGTTGTACCAGATTAGTATTTTGTACTTTATCCACCATTTTTGGTTACTTCTTCAAACCGCCGCTCCATGCTTCCTGCAAGCTTGTGGCATCTTTCCTTTGGAATCGAGTACCAAGTCTCCTCAACTGCGGCCCACAAATCATAAACATTTTTAAAATTTTTGTTGCCGATTTTGACCTTCACGTAATTCCACAAATTTTCTGTTGGATTGAGATCAGGGCTCTGCGCCCGTCAATCCAGTACACTAATTTTTTCTCTTCTGAACCGTTGCTTCACTGTCTTTGTATGCTTTGGATCAATGTCCTGCGTATATGTCAAATTTAATGGCGTAAACTCAAACAGAAATGGCTCCATTTTATTCTGGAATATATCCAGATACTAGGATTTAACACGTGATTTTTTGGACGACGTACAATAGTTTTCCCATCTGGTCTCATCCTATTTATGTTGGTTTCGTCGGTCTAAACCAAACAGCTGGGCTTCGTTAAGTCGCCTTCCTACAAGCTTTCTGGACACCTGTAGACCAGATTCTTTGTTCATTTCAAGCATTATTTGCCGTGCCGACTTAAAAGGATCTGCTTTGCTCTTGCGTATTATAGCGACATCCACATTAACATCAGTTTTTTCGCGGCTTTGGTTTTTTCCGTTTTTTTTTTGCTTAGTAGGATGAATCTTTCTTAACTAAATTAAGAGCATTATAAACCATTTTCTAAGAGCACATCATCATTTCAGCTATTTCTGCATAGCTTTTTCCGTTTTGACTCATACGGACTCATATATAAGAGCTCTTTTCTCCGGCGTGCAATGTTTTCCACGTCCCATTTTTAGTAATTACTTTAAAAGTAAAAGTAAGTAATAAATGTAAACAAACCAATTTATTTGATCAAAGCAAAGTTCGTACTAAAAACTTAACTTAACATGTAACATTCACACTTGTGCTATTTATCTGTCCATGGCTGTATATCCAATGCCCATCCTAACGTATGCCGCAGAAGCGTGGACGATGACAATATCCATCCGATAAAGCGTCGCTTGGAGTGTTTGAGAGAAAAATTCTGCGGATGATTTCTGAACCTTTTAACGTTGTCGACGGCGAATATCGCAGGCGATGGAGCGATGAGCTTTACGACGACATAGATATAGCGCAGCAAATAAAGATCCGACGGCTACGTTGAGCCATGTCGTCCGAATGCATACAAAAGCTCCGGCTCTGAAAGTATTCGATGCGGTACCCGTTGGTGGTAGCAAAGGAAGATTATTGTGTCTGTCCTTTCATAAGTGATTATTTCATTATTTCCACAAAACTTGAAACTATAATGAAAATTTTCTATTAAAAAATAAATAGTTTCAAAAATCAGAAAAAGTCAGTATAAAGTATGAAATGTTTCGTGTAAAAAATTCAATGATTTTCAGGAAGTAACTTTTTCCCGACCCTGGAAATTGATGAATTGCGATTTCCCTCAAATATCAATGCTTCAGATTTGTAGTTTGCTACAAATTGTCGAATATTAATTTACATAATGTTTTTTTTGATACAAAAAACTTTAAGAGGCTTAATTGAAACCAAAAGTTGCAAAATATTTTTCCGTATTACTTTCAAACATAGAGAGGAGTATGTTAAAGTGTTCTATACTGAAATCAGCGAACTTAGAATGTTATATGGAGCAATTCTTTGTGTTTGTATGGCCGACGTAACTTGATTTATTCTGAGATCAGAATTAAATTTTGAAATAATCTTTTGGCTTAAATTATTGTTGTTCTTATTCTAATAAATATTGACTATTAATTTACAATATGTGCAAAATATTCTATAGAGAAGTATGTTTTCCTAAACTTTTATTTTCTTTATATTGAAGGACTTGATGTTTAGAGTGTACTTAACATTGTCAGTAGTTTAAAAAACTAAATATTGATAGTTTTTAATATTATAATCAATACATTCATTGATGGAAGACATCGTTTTCTAACTGCAGTGGCTCAATAAAGAACTCGGACACCCAAGTGATATGTTTTTAAATCTAAAAATATACTATGTATATTAAAATGCAAGTTTAATGCGTTTATGTGTCAGATTTTCTTTCGATCTTCAAGTGTATTTTTCAAAACTACAAAACAAACTTCAACTCATTCGTACATAGAAAACACAAACAACAAAAACTTAGCAAAATACATGACAAAAACCGAACTCGAACATTTATATAAAGTTGAGTTAGGCAAATAATATTTAAGAAAGAACAATATAATTAATAATTAGTCGGCAAACCTTAATTTTTTCTCAAAGCATTCAGTCTTCTTGGCATGGATTCGACCAGCTTCTTGCTCGGTAAAAGATCTATTTTCCCCCACTCTTCTTTAATACCAGCTTCTAGGTCTTTCTTGTTTCTAATAATATGCTTTTTAGTTGGCTTCCAAATGAGCCCACAAATGTTTATTGACATTGATGTCTGGAGATTGTGGAGGTGTTTAAAGTATTTTAGGCAGTTGTACATAACCCATAGACGGACATTAAGTGCTTGTTGCGAGTTGCGAGCTTAGCAGCGCTCAAATTTGGATTTTTCTTAATTTGTTGCACTATCCACCGTTCATCTGCATCCGAAAACAGTTTTGGTCGTCTCGATTTCTTCATATTTTCCACGGATATTGTTTTTTTTTGAAACGTTTTATTCCGTCGTACTATTTTGAAAATCCTAATTGAATACCCAATGGAAAAATATACAAAATAAAAATATTTAACTTGCATATTTCTTACAATAATTTTGAATTTGAAGCTGCATGCTATGTATGGCCGAGTTCTCTATTGAGCCATTGTATGTCGGCATTAAGTATTTAAATTTATTTGGTAATTTAAATGTTTATTGCATTGTATGATATTTTTTCTTATTCTAAAATTTTTTGATTAACTTAAAATTAAGAATTAAAAATTTGTCAACCTATATATATAAAAGAAAGTCATGTTAGTTACACTATTTATAACTCGAGAACGGCTGAACCGATTTGGCTGAAAATTGGTGGAGAAGTAGCTTAGAACCAGGAGACGGACATAGGATACTTTTTATCCCATTCGAACGCGTTTCCGTGAAGTCACTATAAAATGTGGTATAACAAAAACGCATCTGATATGGAATAACAAAACGCAAATGACAGCTAAACGTTATTTTGTTTATGGTTAAGTAGAAAATTTGATAATATAAATTTTGTCAGAAATATATAATCACGGTAATTTGTATTCTCTTTGAATCATCATTATCAATGCCGCGACCAAGACGATCGAATCTTTCCCGACAAAGCCGTAATGCAAGAAGGATGCGAAACATTGCGAATGAAACGACTGAAGAAGCAGAAGGAATTGCCCGTAAAGAGCGCCGCGTTAGTATTGCTCGACTTCGTGCTTCTCAATCATAAGAGCAAAGCGATACAGCCCGTGAAACGGCTCGGTTAGCAATGCGAAGTCGTCGAGCGAATAACAGAGTTCAACAGGTAGATCATTTTCGACGTACAAGAAGAGAATTATCAAGTGCTGATTTGAATCGAGCAGCGTTTCGATATGATTGCAACACTGATTACTGCTTGTATCCTAGCGTTTGCATTGGGCCAATGAACGTTGTTTACGAGTATTGTGACGCATTGAAGTTTTCCGGAGAAACGCCCGGATTGTGCTGCCTTAGTGGAAGAGTGATATTGCCATTATTTCGCCAAACACTGCCAGTAATTTCAAGATCAACGGCTGCTGACGAAATAAACGCTTGCCTCAAATCATCAAATCTATGGCGCTATGTGAAGAAACTTCAGCTGACAACAAACATGAGAGTTGCATTACTTAATGATACTGAAGATTTCTCTGAGCAATTACTGACTATCGGTAATGGCCGAGTACCTGTCGACGAATCGAGTGGATTGATATCAGTTCCTCAGAATTTCTGTAACTTTATCTCATCGAAAGACGAACTTATCAATAAAGTATTCCCAAACATCATTAATAACTACAAAAATAATAAATGGTTGAGTGAGCGAGCAATTTTAGCGGCTAAGAATAAAGATGCAGATGACCTAAACTACATAATTCAAAATGATATCATTGGAACAATACATTCATTCAAATCCATTGACTTTGTAACAAATGAAGATGACGCCATCAACTATCCTATTGAATTTTTAAACTCCTTGGATGAGCCTTACCGTCGCACAATTTACGCCTAAAAGTTGGCTCCGTAGTAATCATGCTTCGAAACATAAGCACACCAAAACTTTGCAACGGTACGCGTTTGGTGGTAAATAAATTGATGAACAATGTGATTTACGCGACGATACTCAAAGGAAAATTCGAAGGATAAGAAGTTCTCATTCCGAGGTTCCCGATGATCCTAACCGATCTTCCGTTTGAGTTTAAAATACTTCAATTTCCGATCCGTCTTGCATTCGCCATGACCATTAACAAATCACAAGGCCAATCCTTGAAAGTTTGTGGTCTGAATCTAGAAAATCAATGTTTTTCACATGGTCAATTATATGTGGCATGTTCATGGGTCGGAAAACCATCTGCGTTGTTTGTTCTTGCAGATGATAATAAAACAAAAAATGTCGTGTATCACAAGGTGCTTAACTGAAGAGTGCAATCTATTAAAGCTTCATTGAAATACTTGATTAATAAAAAAATTAACATAATAAAATCAAAAATCTGCTTTTTTATTGCCTCTAGGGCGGAACAAAGTTCGCCGGGTCAGCTAGTTAAATATATAACACTCAGAAACGTTTCACTGTACGTAAATCATGCTTCTGTGTTTCTGCCCTCAGATGAATAACGAAAGTAACAGGTTCTTCATTATTAGGGAGATGAGAGGTATCGGAAAAATTGCATCCTTTTGATTAACCGGCGGTACTGTATTGTTTTGCGGGATATGAACTCTTTGGTACCTCCGTAATATCATTTCAAAAGGTGACAGGTGGTACATATGTACATCAGAAAATTCGACCTTGGCATCGCCTGAGTGGATATTTATAGGATATAATATTTTAATTTTTAATAGTTTCATGCACCGCAAAGATCTGTATTTCGTGTCGACCTGTAAAGTTGATTGTGAGAAATCTTGCTCAGGGATCTTTTGGATAGTGGTCGATTTGGGAGTGAGAGAATGATGTTGGTTGCTGCTGTTGTTGTGATTGCAAGTTTTACTGCGCATTTGGTTGGGGAATAGGAACCGACTGTTGTGAGAAGGAGGACTTTTATTTGCCTCTTCTATTCGTCACTTCTCTGCCAGGCTCACTTGAAGAAAAATTTGCATGTAAAAGCAACAACAAAGTTTTCGAGCAAGATTCGCTGGTAGCGAGTGTGGTTATACTTAAAAAAACTGGTATAACTCACTATTTTACAAATAAATGTAAATTTATGCAGGGCTACCAGAAAAGTTAGTTATACCTGTTGCTATAGCTATTCGCTACTTGCTAACGCTTGTCGAAAAGAGGAAGCCTATTGTTGCTTGAAGAGTTACTGCGGAAGAGTTTAAACTAGATAAGGCGAAATTGAAATCATACTTTTTTAATATATATGAATTAAAAATGAAATAAAGCCGACAAGCATTTGTATTAGAATTGCATATAAATATTTTCTGTAATTTTTTTTAATTTTTCGCATATGTTTTTAGCCTGGACAAAGCAACAGTAATAACGGTGGGACCAGTAATAACAATAACAGTAGCACTAATAATACTAAGACAAATAACAGTAGCAGCTGTAACTCTGGCACAAGTGGTCCGAATTCGAATAATAATAATGGTGGCATTAGCACGGGCAGTGTTGGATTAGTTGGTGGTGGTACTTCTGCAGCAGCTGCTAAAAATCAATTAGAACAATTGAACACAATGCGAGAGGCGCTTTTTTCTCAGGATGGTTGGGGTTGCCAGCACGTTAATCAGGACACGAATTGGGAAGTGCCTAGTTCACCTGAGCCAACAAACAAAGATCCATCTGGTGGACCAACGATGTGGAAACCTACTATAAATAATGGTACTGACCTATGGGAATTAAATTTACGCAACGGTGGTCAGCCACCAACTCAACCAGTTCAAAAGACACCATGGGGTCATACACCATCGTCGAATTTAGGTGGAACATGGGGAGAAGACGATGACGGTGCGGACAGTAGCAGCGTTTGGACTGGATCATCAAATAATCCATCAACTGCAGGTGTTGTGGGTGTAACTGGAGTTAGTTCGACGGGTGTAGGTGCCAATGGTCCTGGAAATGGGCCGCAATGGGGTCAAAGCTCTGTAGGTGTCGGCGTCGGTGCAGCTGCTAACGCTACAGGAACGCCATCTGTAAACGTAGGCAGTGTGTCTGTCGTAGGTTGGTATATCAACAACAAATTATTAAATACTAAGGTAATGTGACTTGTATTTAAGGTGGTCCTGCCGGTGGCCCTGGCGTAAATGTGCCTGGTAGTGTAAATGCGGCGGCAGCCAATAATTCTGCTGGTAATAATTGGAGTGATTCACGTGAAATGAGTAGTGGGGCTGTGAGCGGTGCAATAGCTATGCGTGGAGTTGACCCACGTGATCAAATGCGAGGTACAGCTGCTGAGCCTCGGGAGTTACGCATGTTAGATCCTCGTGACCCCATACGTGGTGATCCTCGAGGAATTTCGGGGCGTTTAAATGGCACGTCGGAAATGTGGGGACAACACCATTCTATAGCACATAATCAAATACCCGCACTAAATAAAATAGTGGGACCCGGGGTTAGCGTAGGCTCCGGTGTGTCTACTGGTGCTGTAGTTACCGGTGGAGGTGTAGCTGGTTTAGGGGCAGGTGGGGTCAATGCCATAAATGCGGGCGGTGTAAGTGGTAGTGTTAATGCCCATTGGGGCGCATCTTCAGCGCTTGTTGGACCAAAAGATATTTCTTCAATGACAGGTAAAGTCACTGGGTGGGAGGAGCCATCGCCTCCACCGCAGCGACGTAATATACCGAACTATGACGACGGAACATCTTTATGGGGACAGCAGTCTCGAGTACCTAGTGGTTCTCATTGGAAAGATATTTCCGATCCAATGAATAGACATTTAACGCGAAATACAGTAGGTAACCAGAATACGCCAAATACGGTAGCTGGCCTTGGTAGCGGATCTGGAAGTGGATTGGGAAACAACCAAGGGGTACTAAATGCACCAGTCGTTGGTGGTAATACGAACAATTCCATAAGCAGTGTTGGTCCTCCAGGACGGCTTGGTTCTGGTGTAGGACCTGGTATTGCTGTCAATCAGCATAAACCTGATAATACCATGTGGGTACATGCAAGCAATCCAAATGTGAATGCCCGTAATGCGGCATCATGGGGTGATGAAGCAAACCACAATATGGGCCCGAACTCTGGTGTTAATTGGATGGATGATAAAACTAGTGCAGGTATAGGACAATTGGGTGTCAGCGTTGGTGGCACTAACTCTTGGAATGATCCATCTGCATCTTGGAACAAAAATCAAAATAAAATGGCAGGTGGTGCGACGGGATGGGGTACGGGTGGAGGTAATGATGGTGCCGATCTGTCATCGGATTGGAGTGCTCACGGCGGCATTGTAGGAAAAACTCAACAAAAAATAGGAGGCGTTAATGTTAACATTACTAACTTGAATACAGATGTGATCAAACAGAGTAAACAATATCGTGTACTTGTGGAAAATGGCTTTAAAAAGGAGGATGTGGAACGAGCTCTAATTAGCGCCAATATGAACATCGAAGAAGCCGCGGATTTACTCCGGGCTAATGCCACAATGTCGATGGATTGGAGAAGACACGAAGACCCCCTTGGCTCATATGCTGATCATCCTAATCCTGGTGGTAGCTTCCCAGGACGCTACCCACCAACGGCCACTCAGCCCACTATGCCATTCCCTCCGGTAATTTCTATTTTAAAATTACAGATTGATCAAAATTTTTAATTTTTCATTTGTTTTTAGAATATCTTAAACAATATGAGCGGTAACACTGTTAGTGCCAGCGGCAATAATTCAAATCTAGCAGCGCTCAATTCGATACAGCCACTTCCAGTGCAAAAGTATCTAAATTCAGCTCCACACAATGTTGCAAGTGGACCGCAGACCATGAATCCTGCTGTGGCTTTCGGACAGGGAGTTGCTAATGTTACTGCGGCTGTGAATGCAGCTTCAAATAGTACCAGCCAGCCATCCACTCAACAGTTACGCGTTCTTGTACAGCAAATCCAGTTAGCTGTTCATAGTGGTTACCTATCCAGCCAAATTTTATCAGAGCCTTTGCCATCCTCAATGCTTGTACTTTTATATCAATTATTAACAAATATTAAAGTAAGATTAATGTTTTTATTTGATTTCGTTTGTGGCTACTTTTAAATGTGAACTATTTTCAGCACCTTCAAGCGGCACAGCAGTCTTTGACACGTGGTGGCAACAATGCCAATAATTCACAAATAAGTTATGCTATTGCCAAATATAAACAGCAAATCCAAAATTTACAAAATCAAATAAACGCACAACAGGCGTTCATACTGAAACAGAAGCAGCAGTCCATGCCGCAAAATGCGCAGCATTCTGCAGCACATGTCAACAGTTCGAACCTAGAATATATTAGAGGGCAGCATGATGCCATAAATGCTTTACAGAGCAACTTTTCAGAAATGAACTTGGCTAAGGTAACTTGGGCTAATGCTTATGAGAAATCTTACCCCTTTTTTATTTGTTTTACAAAATTTCAGCATAGTGGCTATCCAACTGGTCCAAATTCGCAGTCAAAACTTATAAATCAGTGGAAACTTCCGGAAAAGGATATAACGTCTGAAAGTACAGATTTTTCTCGGGCACCGGGAGCATCCAAACAAAACTTAAACGCTTCTGGGAATACTATGGGCCCCCTAGGTCTACAAAATGATGGGTATGCATTTCAATTTTGAATAATTTTCTCTATACGTAGAACGTTTTGGATGTAATAATTAAACAGTTTGTGGTAGAGTACAATTTCAAAGTTATTATAAAACGTATTACTTCCTAGCACTTGGTCGACTGGGCGAAGTATTGGCGACGGTTGGCCAGACTCATCTACAGAAACTGAGAATAAAGACTGGTCCGTTGCACAACCTACGCCTGCTGCGACGTACACTGATTTAGTTCAGGAGTTTGAACCAGGAAAACCGTGGAAGGTAGTTTAATTTTTAGACGATAGTTAATAGTCGTTTTCACAAATACATTCTACAACACTTTTAAGGGCTCGCAGATTAAAAGTATAGAAGACGATCCTAGTATAACTCCTGGCAGTGTAGCTAGATCTCCATTGTCTATTAATTCGACGCCAAAAGAAGCTGATATTTTTGCGAACCCTAGCAAAAGTTCACCGACTGATTTAACACCATTAAGCTTATCCTCATCGACATGGAGCTTTAATCCATCATCAAGCAATCAAAACTTTCAAAGGTAGCGAGAATCTCTGGTTTCAAAAGTTTAAAATAAAACATTAGTATTTGCCAAAAATCAAAAACCTGGTGGTACGTTATAGCATGTGCTATACTTGCGAAATGAAATTTCAATATAAAAATGACTACGTTAAAAATTTTACGCAAACGGAAAAAGTTAAGCGGAATTTGAATCAAACAAATCTTATTCTTCAAATACCAATATTTTATTTATAACTTAAATTTACTCATTTTTAATTTTGCCATAATGCGTGTTTTGGAGTTTATAAACTTGGATGGATTTTAAATATACTTTTTATGTCTTGGATATATAGAACTCTGATACTTTTTATACATGCATATATATACTAATTAAATATAGTTGGTCCGATAGTCCGCAACAATGCACCCCCTCGGAATTATGGGCCAGTTCAATGAACAAGACATCGCGGGGTCCACCACCCGGTTTGGGTTCAGGCAAAGGAGCAGGCGTAGCAGGAACTGGCGTACAATCCGTTACAAATTCCTCCTCCGTAGTTGCTGGCAGTTCAAATGGATGGATCGTTACTGGTGGCCGTGGAGTTCCCAATAACAATTCTGGTTGGACTACGTCGAATTCAGGGTGGAATTCTACATGGTTACTACTCAAAAATTTAACCGCACAGGTACTTAATCCTTATTTATTTTTGTTATTTTATCTTATTTTAACTTCTTTTCAAGATTGATGGCTCAACATTACGTACCTTATGTATGCAGCATGGCCCACTTGCTAATTTTCACTTATATTTAAATCAAGGAATTGCCTTATGTAAATATGCAACACGTGAGGAAGCAAACAAAGCCCAAATGACATTGAATAACTGTGTTCTCGGTAGCACTACAATTTGTGCAGAGTCACCGAGTGAAAATGAAGTTCAAAGTATTTTACAGCATTTGCCTCAGACGTCTAACAGTGTTTCCGGGTCTGGTTTAACGGGAAATGGCGGTAATTCGAGCAACCCTACGTCGAATAGTGGTGGGAGTGTTGCAGGAGGAAATGGTTCTCTATCTTCTAACAGTGGTAATAATAATGGAGGCCCCTGCAATAATGTTGGTGGTGTGAGTGGTGGCAATGGTAACTGCAGCATGGCTAACCATTCGGTGGTGAGCGGCTCGGGCGGTAATGGATGCGGAAGTAATGCGATGAATAATGGTAGCACTGGAGGCAATGGCAACAGTGGAAATAATCAAAGTCAACCCAGTTCTGGTGCTTGCAGTTCGAACGGTGGTAAAAGTGGAAATAGTAATATTTCTAGCGGAAATAGCAGTTCAAATGCAACATCAAATAGTGTTGTCGGAAATAATAGCGTTGTGGCTGCCCCTGCATGGCGTCAAACACAAAGTCAGCCAAGACCATCTGGTAGGGATGAATATGATTATATTTCGAAATTTGTTTGTTCTATTGTGGATGACTAAAATTACACTTTGATCAATAAGGCGTTCAAAATTTGTATTTCATATAATCTTGACTAATCTTAACTACTCGACAAAAAATCAAGTTACAACAGAATTACAAGGTATACAGATTGACTGATAGACGAATGGACTTAGAATTTTATATGTAATTTTTTCTTGTGGTTCATAGGATTGTATTTTCAATCAAATTAAACGAAAATTACTTTAAATATAAAATTAGTTATGGTTAAATGCCACACTTATGCTACAAAACATTTATTTTAAAAATTAATACGAATTATGTGAAGTGTAGAAATAATTTATCACTTAATTTGCCGAAATGGTTCATTGAAGACAGCATATTTGTTATTGAGCCTATAAAATCAAGACAAATGCAAAATAAAAAATAATGAAAAGCAAAGAACTGTAATAAATTGTTATAATTTTAGATTTAAAATTAAGACTACTGTTTATGTGTATATCTTTATATACTTAGTCTTGCCATAAATTCGGTGGCAAATTTTACAATGAATACGGTGAGAACAAATTTGCAGAAAGAAGTTCCATTATTTTTGCTTTTGTTAGTATGCATATAGTATGTTAGGCGGCCGTCGTGACTACCATTCGGAATTCAGAGAGATTGTAGGTTCGAATCTCGGCGAAACACCAAAATTAAGAAAACGTTTTTTCTAATACCGGTCGCCCCCCGGCTGGCAATGGCAAACCGAGTGTATTTCTGCCATAAAAAAGCTCCTCACAAAACATATATGCCGTTCGGAGTCGGTTTGAAACTGTAGACCCTCCATTTGTGGAACAACATCAAAACAAACACCACAAATAGGAGGAGGAGCTCGGTCAAACACCCAAAAAGGGTGTTATATATCTATAATACGTTAATAAAGTCGGATTTTCCTTCCTGACGGTATAACTCCAGAACGCACGAACAGATTTCCACTGTTTTTCCAGTTGATTTCATGTGACATTTATTATGCGTACGTTCTTTCAAGCGCTAACTTAAAACCGGTATTGTGTTCACTGCGAAATTGAGGTTAAAGTTATTCGTTTCATAACAATCCAATTGGAAATCATCAAATCAATCACGCGTATTGTGCAAGTTTTTATTCAACTTCAACAGCAGGCATTTGTCCTTAAGATGGTAAGTTGAACAGTGTAAATTATGCGGATCGTGCATTTGAGGTTAAATTCACCGATCTGTCCATAGTCCAAAATGCCTAGAGGACGACGTACGAACATGGACAATAATACTGGTGGTCTATTCTTGATGGACGCACCTGGGGGAACAGGGGGAACTTTTGTCATTTCATTGACACTATTCGATGGCATAGCTTTAGCGTTAGCATCATCTGCAATAGCGGTGACTCTTCTCCTCCTCTAGATAGCGGTCGTACTGCACATTCTGTCCTGAAAATGTCACTCAATTTAAACAGAATTGATACTCCAACATGCAATATTTCTCGATCCAGTGCAATGGGAAAATTGTTGACCCAATGCAAGCTCATTGTTTGGGATGAGTGCACAATGTCACATAAGAAATCACTTGAATCACCTAACTTCACACTGAAGGATCTTCGGCGAAATAACAACATCTTTGATGGCTTGATGATATTGTTGGCAGGCGATTTCAGGCAGACGGCCGTCTGGTGGTACGACGCTTGGTTCTGTGGGCCGGAGGATGCAGTGTAAAAAGTCGGCTAAAATAGATCGCGCCACCTTGTCGTTGTGCTACGTCGGGTTCGACAGGGACCTAACGGTGGACCAGAACTTACTCACACCAGTGGAGAAATTGCAGGTTTTCAGATGTTCAACCCATTTGGTCCGCTTATGATGTTCTACCTGTTGCCGGATGCCCAAATTGAGATCCCTTATGCGGAGATCCCCGTGATCGACCTGGCGTAGGTGGTCACGCTCGTTTGCCAACCTGGCTGCTTCGGCTGGGAAATTAGGACGTATGTCCTTGAGCCTTCCAGCTTGGATGAAGCGAGCCGCAGCAGCTGTGAGCACCTTACGAAATGCGCGTTCGCCTACGCGCACATCGGTGGGGTTGGGAAGAGCGGCGAAGGTGTCTTCTGTGAATTCCGCGAAGCTCAATTAGCTTTTTTAAAGTTAAAATAGGATCGGTGATTCGTGGAAACGAAGTTGGCAGGTCTTCGAGAATCGAGAAGATAGTGGGCAAATGGTCTGATGGGAGCGATGATGTTACGTCAGGCGAGCTGCTGCAATTACTCGTTGCTCTGGTGGGGGCGTCGTCGTTCACAGTGCTGAATGTCGATTGGTCTATCTGCTCTGCCAGTAGTTGTCCCCTACGATCATTTGTCAGGCTTCAATGCCAAAGATCGTGATGCGCATTTAAGTCACCTACAACCAATCGGTTTTCACCTCTGATGAGCGCACCTATATCGGGGGGATATCCTGCCGAGCAGCAGGTGACGGGGTATGTATATATTAAGTACTTCGAGCTCGGCATCGCCTGACTGGACAGCTATACCTTGACATTCTAAGGTGCTGTCTCTGCGGTCGATGCCTTCATCAATGAGACGATACTGCACTGTGTGGTGTACTATGAACGCTAGGCCATCACAATTGTCTCGCTCGGGATCATGTTAGTGCACGTTAAGCCATCCCTGGTGATCAGAGAGGACCTAGCGTGCAGCTTGGTTTCTTGGACCGCAGCTATTGGGATACTGTGTCTGCTCATAAAGCCGACTATCTCATCGATCTATATAAGGCTGTTGTAACACGGGGAGTGGTTGCCTACGTTCGACCTGCTGTGCATTCCGCTGTAGTTGTTGCGGCCTGATGGTGGTGGGTGGCCGCGCCACGTGGGGCGGTTGCGGGTGCAGAGCTCTGCAGCAGGGGCAACGTAGTCAGTTGTCCACTCACGGGTGGTGCGCCGGACGTAAAATCTCCGAAAGGGGCACTAGCCATTGTAAAAATTGCATTTGACTGATGTCAGGTTCCGAGGTATGCCGGTCTGACGCACGGAACAGACTGTGTGGGGGACCAAGAGCTGCTGGTTTGTCCCCGCACTGGGGTTGGAGCAGGAGGGAAGCGGATGAGCTATGTCCGTGGAGCTTTGTTGCTCCGATAGGCTCCTTACCGTGGAGGTATGGGTTGTGGCGGTTGTTTACAGTGGCGGCCTATCAGGGGAGTAGTAGCCGTTAAGGCATCAGACGCCTGCTGGCGGGAGCAACACGAGGCCACATACCGTGTGAACCACTCCCTGTGAGTCTTAAAGCCTGAACAGGTCTTAAGATGGCTCCACCCGTTGCACTTATTGTACCTAACCGAGGTGGAATTCGGATGGAGCCGTTCATGGCATACGCAGCAATAGAATACCTCTGGCCTAGGGTTGGATTCGATACCAGCCCTGAGGAGAAGTATTTGGAGCAAGATTGCTGCGAGGAGTTGCTCCTGTGACGTAAGAGGTGGGGTGATAAACTGTTTACTAGACAGGGCTAGTTTGTTGCGTATCGAGAATGTTAACGATACTTTTAGGAACACGATACATCGTCAACTATTTCGGGGTTGCGTTTAGGAACATCATACTTTGTTCGAACAAAAAGCAACACGCGTTTAGAAAATGGCATATTTAAACGCGGATTCCTTATAATATGAAGTAGAGATTAAATGCTTTGATCAAGAAAATGGCACATGAGAGTATTTCTTAATATTTAATTGAAGTAGATTCCTATCACACCATGCCACGACGTTTTTGAGGTCTGATTGAAAATCGTATGAATCAGACAGGTTATGTACAGTTGTAAGAATTTTTAAGTCGTCTGCACATAAAGGAAACTCAAATACAAACATTCAGATATGTCATTAAAAGGAAATTTACAAAGAACAAAGGGCCCGAAATAATGCCCTGAGTGACAGCGGAAGAGTCTATAAAAGGATAATGAGACACATAATCGACAACAACTACACATCCACGATTGAAAAGGTAGGACTTTATCCATTTGAGGAAAGTAGAGTGAAACCCAAAACTTATTAGTTAGAGATTAAGGATGAGTGGCAGACTTTATCGAAGATCTTGGAAAAATCCGTACAAAATGCATCAACTTGAAAGCTATTATTATTACAGCTTAGCTGCACGCCAATAATTTATAACAGGTACAAAATATTACAATTAAATATACGTATATAAATCTATATATATAAATGTGAAAATCGGTCCCTATATTCGCTTAAAACTCGCGAACGGGCTCACCTATCCAAACCAAATTTTTAGGCTTTGTTTGGACTATTCAGTAGATGGTTTGTGTTTTAAAATTTTAAGAATCGTATACCAGCGTCTCGAGAAATAGGCCAAAACGTGAACCCGGGTAACCCTAGGATGTGTTTGTACAATATGGGTAGCAACTGGAAGCTGTTGATGATTCTATAGTATAGAGTATTTTTCATACCGTTCCGTGACTAGGGTCTCGAGATATAATCCAAAACGTGGAACCGGGTAACCCTAGGATGTGTTTGTACAATATGGGTACCCAATGGAAGCTGCTGATGATTCTATAGTATAGAGTATTTTTGATGCCGCTCCGTGGCTAGGGTCTCGAGATATCGCCCAAAATGTGGACCCCGATAACTTAAGGGTGTGTTCGTACAATATGGGTAGCAAATGGGAGCTGTTGATGATTTCTATAGTATAGAGTATTTTTCATACCGTTCCGTGACTAGGGTCTCGAGATATAATCCAAAACGTGGAACCGGGTAACCCTAGGATGTGTTTGTACAATATGGGTACCCAATGGAAGCTGCTGATGATTCTATAGTATAGAGTATTTTTTATGCCGCTCCGTGGCTAGGGTCTCGAGATATCGCCCAAAATGTGGACCCCGATAACTTAAGGATATGTTCGTACAATATGGGTAGCAAATGGGAGCTGTTGATGATTTCTATAGTATAGAGTATTTTTCATACCGTTCCGTGACTAGGGTCTCGAGACATAATCCAACACGTGGAACCGGGTAACCCTAGGATGTGTTTGTACAATATGGGTAGCAAATGGAAGCTGTTAATGATTCTATAGTATAGAGTATTTTTGATGCCCCTCCGTAACTAGGGTCTCGAGATATAGACCAAAACGTGGACCTGGATAACCCTAGGATGTGTTTGAACCGGTACCTTACCTGTATATAGGTGACCACCACAATCAAATTTTAAAGAAGTACAGAAAAGGCTATTGTGACATCTTTAGAAAGTATGTTGAATAAAAAAAATAAACTAATTCAACTGTTCAAACATTTTACGAGTTCTATAAAGAAAACTTAATATGAAAAATTTCTTGCGATATAAAACAAACATTTTATGTATGGTGGTGCGAAGCCCACTGGGTGATGCTAGTCTATATATATAAATGTGAAAATCTGTCCTTATATTCGCTTAAAACTCGCGAACGGCTGAACGGATTTATCTTATCTTGGTCTTGAATTATTCGTGAAGGTCTAGGGAAGGTTTAAAAGGTGAGAAAAATTCGAATAATTGCCGGGAAAATGGTCAAAACGTGGACCCGGGTAACCTTTGGTTGTGTATGTACAATATGGGTATCAAATGAAAGCTGTTGATAAATACTTTGATACGGGGTAATTTTCATACCTATTGATCACTAAGGTCTCGAAATATATGCCAAAACGTGGACCCGCCGTGTCTTTGCACCGAATTAAACCAAACTTACACACATTGTTAAGGAGGTATTGAAGATGGTTTCCGTATAGTTTGGATACCTATTGGTAGATACGGTCTCGAGATATAGGTCAAAACGTGGACCCGGGTAACCTGGGGATGTGTATGTACAATATGGGTATCAAATGGAAGCTGTTGGTAAATGCTTTAGTTCAGAGTATTTCCATCCGCTCCGTGACTAGGGTCTCGAGGTAGAGACCAAAACGTGGACCCTAGAATATGTTTGTACAATATGGATATCAAATGAAAGCTGTGGTTAAGTGCTTTAATACAGGTTAATTTTCATACCTATTGATGACTAGGGTCTCGAAATATATGCCAAAACGTGGACCCGCCGTGTCTTTAAACCGAATTAAACCAAACTTACACACATTGTTAAGTAGGTATTGAAGATGGTTTCCGTATAGTTTGAATACCTATTGGTAGATAGGGTCTCGAGATATAGGTCAAAACGTGGACCCGGGTAACCTTCGGACGTATATGTACAATATGGGTAGCAAATGGAAGCTGTTGATGATTTGCCCAGCGAAGCGGGCCGGGTTTGCTAGTCTATATATATAAATGTGAAAATCTGTCCCTATATTCGCTTAAAACTCGAGAACGGCTGAACGGATTTATCTTATCTTGGTCTTGAATTATTCGTGGAGGTCTAGGGAAGGTTTAAAAGGTGAGAAAAATTCGAATAATTGCCGGGAAAATGGTCAAAACGTGGACCCGGGTAACCTTTGGTTGTGTATGTACAATATGGGTATCAAATGAAAGCTGTTGATAAGTGCTTTGATACGGGGTAATTTTCATACCTATTGATGACTAGGGTCTCGAAATATATGCCAAAACGTGGACCCGTCGTGTCTTTAAACCGAATTAAACCAAACTTACACACATTGTTAAGGAGGTATTGAAGATGGTTTCCGTATAGTTTGGATACCTATTGGTAGATACGGTCTCGAGATATAGGTCAAAACGTGGACCCGGGTAACCTGGGGATGTGTATGTACAATATGGGTATCAAATGGAAGCTGTTGGTGAATGCTTTAGTTCAGAGTATTTCCATCCGCTCCGTGACTAGGGTCTCGAGATAGAGACCAAAACGTGGACCCTAGAATATGTTTGTACAATATGGATATCAAATGAAAGCTGTGGTTAAGTGCTTTAATACGGGTTAATTTTCATACCTATTGATGACTAGGGTCTCGAAATATATGCCAAAACGTGGACCCGCCGTGTCTTTAAACCGAATTAAACCGAACTTACACACATTGTTAAGTAGGTATTGAAGATGGTTTCCGTATAGTTTGAATACCTATTGGTAGATAGGGTCTCGAGATATAGGTCAAAACGTGGACCCGGGTAACCCTAGGATGTGTTTGTACAATATGGGTAGCAAATGGAAGCTGCTGATGATTCTATAGTATAGAGTATTTTTTATGCCCCTCCGTAACTAGGGTCTCGAGATATAGACCAAAACGTGGACCTGGATAACCCTAGGATGTGTTTGAACCGGTACCTTACCTGTATATAGGTGACCACCGCAATCAAATTTTAAAAAAGTACAGAAAAGGCTATTGTGACATCTTTAGAAAGTATGTTGAATGAAAAAAATCAACTAATTAACATTTTACGAGTTCTATAAAGAAAACTTAATATGAAAAATTTCTTGCGATATAAAACAAACATTTTATGTATGGTGGTGCGAAGCCCACTGGGTGATGCTAGTATTATATAAAATAAATAGTTAACAATTTTACAAACAGGAAAAACGTTTACTGTAAAAAGTTTCGGACTATATGACAAGAATTGAATAAAGCTGCTTTCTGCATGTCGAAAATTAAAGATTCTGGTAGTTGAAGAGCTTTCACGAGTCCGTGGGCTGAGATGATATTTGGTAGTATGTACACCTTCCTCAGCTTACACTGGCGCTTGACATCAATCCCTAAGTCAGAATATTTGTATGTTTTTTCTGCATATGTTTTGTGCATGTTTTTGTTCAGAGTAACAGCAATATCACTTATATAACCAGTCGTTTGAGATTTATCAATCAGGCGAATGTCTGGCCTATTGTGGTCTCTTGTTGGATTTGTTAAAATTGTTCGGTCATAATACAAAAGTTAGTTGGAGTCTTCTTGAACAGGTTCTGGGATGTATATGAAGTACGGTATTTTGCTTTGATTGAAGTTGGACATCTGCGTCAGTATTAAATTATTTTAGAGATTGTTGCTTTCACAGCTTTGATAAAGTTGTTGATTGAAATTATGTTCAATTCATTGGGAATCTTGAGGAGTTCAATCCAATAGTGTTTGCTTCAAAGTTGATGGTGGACTATCTTTTAGAAGGTGTGGATGGGTTCAAAGAGTGTGACCTAGGCGGAGTTTTATGAACGTTTGAATGTGCTTTTTTGAAATATTTGTTGGATAAGTAGGCGACGTGAGTTCTCGAATTATAGCTGTGGATGTGGTTACGTATAAACCGCCTGACATCTACTTTGTCAACTGTGTTCATTTTGGTTACAAGCGTTGAGTTAGTCGATTTTGCGACACGATCTGCTGCTTCGTTGCCCATGATGCCAATGTGTCCAGGTATCCATAGCAATTTAATCTTTTGATCGTTTTAATATCTCTAATTGAATTGACTGTAATCGAGTAATGGGTTGGATTTTGGACTCCTTTCAGAACCGACAACCTGTTGGTACATATGAGGACTTTGGAAGCGGTATTTAGCGCCTTGATGATTGCGCTGCGGATGGCGGTCGCTTCTGTGGTGAACGCAGATGCAATGTCTGGTAGTATTTGCATTTTTAGGACGTGACCAGTTGTGTCTAAAACTGCGTAACTGAGGGATGAGTTTTTAGATTTGGAGCCATCTGTGTACCATAACGCCCATTTTTCCCCTTCATAGCGAGCTTTACGCTCCAGGAATAGCTCCTGCAGTGTTGGTAGACCCGCTTCTGCCAAAATTTTTTTTACGGGCGTAGTTCTGAAGGCACATCCTGGTGGCTTGATGGTAAACCGGACTAAACGCTGTTATCGTTGACTGTGGGGATTTCCAATAGAGATAAAGTCCATAATCGATTTTACTTAAAATTAACGTCTTAGTTAGATAGATGAAAGTATTTATATGTATGTTACATTTTGTGCTTGATAAGTATGATAATAGATTTACCCTAGTACATAATGACTTCTTTAGTTCGAAACAATGTTCTTTCCAGCGATAATTACAAGAAAATATTATACCGAGATTTTTTAGTTTTTTAACATTTTCAAGTTCAATATTGTTTACATGTATTTTAAAATTATGAAAGTTACAAATACGTCGCCGACACACAAAATGTGTTTTGCTTTATCTAAAGATATTTTTACTCCAGAATACTCTGCCCATTTTAAGATATTTTTTATAATACCTTCGAATGTGGACTTTGTTTCGGTGGCATTATTTTTGTTACAATCCTCTGTCTGCACAGAGACAGTGATCTGCAGAAAGACAGTGATCTGCATAAAGACAGTGATCGACTGCGTTATTGCTTTTGACTATTTTGCTGATCTCGTTAAAAACTATTGAAAATAGAATGACAGACAAAGGGGATCCTTGTGGTAATCCATTACTTAAGGGATATGAATCTAAAAAAGTATTGCCAAGCCTTACTTTGAATTGTCTGTTTGTCAAGTAAGGATTTGACAAAGCGAAAAATTTTATGAGCGATTCCCCAAGTGTGAAGACATTTTAGGATTACGTGTGGACCGATTCGGTCACAGGCTTTTTCGAAATCCACAGAAAGAATAGATGTGTGCTGTCGTGCAAATAAAGATTTTGTTATGTAATAATCGATATGGAGGCGCCTGAATAACCTCTATTCCGTTTAAAGGCAACTCGGTTTTCGGCAATGAGTTGCAGTGTTTGCCAGAACCATGCTATAGGATTGGCTATTATGCGCTCTAAAATTTTAGAGGTGCAGGAGAGCAACGATAGCGGTATGTATCCGCTTGTGTCGAGAGGATCCTTATTAGCTTTGGGTATGGGTATTATCATTGCAATTTTCCAGTTAAGTGGGATTAAGCTAGAATCCACAAAGTTGTTGTAAAGGCTAAGCAAACGAGACTTTGTGGAGGTGGATTTTATCATCTTATAGGAATCTCGGGGTTTCGCCCTTGGCTTTGGCAAGGCACATACTAAACTCGGTGCTAGGTATGGGTTTTTCGATTAACATAGTTCTTGGATGTGTGCTTGAGAGCTCTGGGGAGAACTGATCCACAGAGCGTTTTGTGGATCGGAAGAAACTGGAGAAATTTAAGTCAGATGAGATGAGATCGGTGAATTCGGCAAAGCTACGTTAGTTCCAATTTTCATCTCTTTCCGGTATTTGGCGTTGGCCTTTTTGAAAGCAATTACATTGTTGGATGTAGGACATTTTTTCTAATCTGGAAGGTCTCTATTCCACCAAACCACGTTCGGTTTTCTGGAGTGAATAGATTGTGGGATAAAGTGGTTTGCAGCTATTTTAATGGCTCTTGCATAGTTAGCAGCCTGTTGATTAGGTGAAATTGAGGGAGTACGTGTTTCCCGTTTTGTGAAATTAAACCAATCTACGTGATCAATGAGAAATTTCGGCGATGGTATTACGCGCTGTGGATTATTCGGATTTAAATACACTTTTAGTAATATAGGGAAGGGATCGCTGTTGAATAGATCGTCAGAATTATGCCAAGAAATAAGTGGAAAGAGGGAGAGTGAACAGAAAGAGACGTATGTCTAAGTGTGTGAACGTAGAGAGTGGGTGGAGAAATGAGTCGCACTATCATCACTCAAAGTACACAAATTGGATTGAAATAAGGTGTTCTATACGTATCGACCACGAGCATTAACTGAGCATTATCCCCCCAACCTACTGCAACTATTAAGGTCCCAAAAACGATGATTGGCGTATTAATTGATAGAAATATATCAGTAAGGTCTCTGCTGCAAAATTTGTTTATTTTTTATTTTTAAAATCTTACTTGTTAATAAAATTATAAGTAAACACAAAGCACCGTAGGCCTAAGTAGCTAGTGTGCTCTATCAATTAGTGTTATATTTCATATTATAATTAGTGTATAATTTCTAATAAATAATAATAATAATAATAAGTAAACTCAAGCAAACGCAGCGCTAGCAGCAGAGGCTTTCGGCTGGCTGGTGATGTGTGTTGGATCAGATACGACGGAGTAGGTCGGTGTCCCTTAGAAAATTGTAAATTTTTTTAATGTTATCTTCAGTGACATCTTTTAAAAGTTGAAGAGGATCTGTGTTGCTGAAGTGGTGATGCCTTTGCGAAGCAAGTTCTGGGCAGGATATCAGTAGATGATGTACACTGACTGTGGCTTGGCAGAAGGAGCAGGTGTTGCATGTATTATGTACAATTACTAGCGTGTGCCCAGTACGGAGTCGTGTGTATGGGATAATGTGGTTGGTGGGTACCGATGATGGATAGGCAGGTCTTGTACGTTTGGGCATATTGTTCGAATAATGGTGTTTATAATACGACCATTCACGAAGTAACTTTGTTTGCCTCTGTTCATGAATAAATCGCTGGCTAGGATGACTTCTGATGTGACTGTTGGTGTAATGGAAATGTCCTTGGCAATTGTATCTGCCAGTGTGTTACCCTGGATGCCGGAGTGCCCAGGTATCCATATAATTTTGATGCTACTCCGATGGGTAATTAGTATGTTTTTAATACAGTCGATGATTTTGCTTGATTTTTGAATGAATACCCACAAGGGCTGTTACATTATCAACATGCATCTTGTACAAATTATCTGGACTGGCCGACGGAGTAGTTTTGAGAGATTTAGGATATGTATATAAAAGAATTACAAAAAATAATTTCATAGAAAATGATTTTTTATTAATAACCATAATATAACAATACCCGGTATCCGTTGCTATGCCTCGTTGAATAAAATCACAACAACCAATCAGAAAAATACCAAGCAAAATTATTTTTATTAATTTTCGATCTCAAACCGTTTTTGAGCTTTGCATTTGGGTCACAGTTGAACATCTTATGCGGATTATGAAGTCTAGAGTGTGCTATAAATAGTGCGAAATAGGAAAAACTAAGATTTTCTAGATTAAATTTAAGCAAATATTCGATTAGTGACGAATGAGAGTGGTGGCGCGGCCTGGGGGCTGTGGGAAGGGAGTTCCATCATAAAAATATGCCTATAACCTTCATTGGGTGAAACTATGAATGTATACAAATTTGTACGTCATTTGGTGTTGTCGTTTCGTAGTGATGCGCGGACAACGTACAGACATTCACCTTTATAGTATAGAGATAATCCAAGTGAGCACTCAGATTAAATAAAGCCTTAGACTTAGTTCTAATTCCGGAAACATTTTGGAAATAAATCCTTAGAGACTTAAAAGGAATTTCTTTGGAAACTGTTATAATTTGTCTGCTACGGAAGCTTCTTTCCGAAAAAACTCGATGGGCATACTACAATCATATCAGTAGACCATAATGCTGAATTCAGAAGAATATCTCAATATGATGCCGGTTGCTTTGCTTAAAATTAATTCGCTTAAATGTTGATATATACGATGCTATCAGTAGTGACAGAATATCTTAATATGATGCCGGAATGCTTTGCTTAAAATTAATTCGCTTAAATGTTGATATATACGATGCTATCAGTAGTGACAGAATTCGCAAAAGATGAAAGGCGAAGCCATTTCACGCAACCTTCAATTCACTACTCGTATTACTACCTCCTATTCCTACTCGGATGGTTGTGAGTTTTATCATTGCCCCTTTTTGATAATAGGAGTGTTGAGTCCAGTTTAGTATTAGTTTAAAATACTTTAATGTTTTTCAACTCATGTTATTCGATATAATTTTCTGTGAACATAAGTAGGTTTTGTTTGAAATAATTGTGTATATATAGGGAATAGTTTGTAATAAAATTGTGAGAAAAAATTGTAATTTCGAAACTGAACCAGCAGACTTTCATATTTGAATTGAAAAATAGGACTTTTGCCGCAACATTCCCGCAACATATTTAGGATTCTCCACGCAACATTCCCGCATCATTTTTGGTCCTATTTATAGCCGCCTTCAAGATTCTTCCCGCATTATTGGTTTTTCCTGCATATTTAGGATTCTCCACGCAACATTCCCGCAACATTTTGGCCCTTCGAGCCGGATAAGTCAATCCCGCGAACATTTAAAGTTTAGCCAATAGATTTTGGCTAAGGTGCATACAAGTACTACATATCGCAATTAATTAGCATTTTTTGGGTCCTTCTACCAATCGATTTCGGCTAATTAAATGAAAGTGTCTTATGGCGATTAATTAGTGTTAAATAACAATTAACTATAAGTAACCAGTGAACAAGGTAAAAAAAAGGGGCTCAAGCTGAGACGTTGTACTCTACGACTTTAGCAAATTTCAATCGCGTTTAGAAGTGTCGTGCCGAAGCGCAACCCGCGTCCGTGTCAACGCCTGTGTCTGCAGCAATACGGCTGCCAAAGATGGAGCTGCCTAAATTCTCTGGGGACTCCACTGAGTGGATAGGTTTTTTTGACGCATTTTCTGCCTTGGTCGACTGTAATGCCGCATTGTCAAATGGTCAAAAACTTCACTATCTTCGTAGTTTTTTAAGGGGTGACGCGTTAAAAATCATAAGTGGGTTTAAAATATGTGATGTTAATTATGAAGAAGCTTGGGACCTACTAAAATCGCGTTACAAGGTCATGCGCGTTATAGTTGAAGGACATTTTAGAGCTATGGCCAACGTAAAGAGGGCAGCTAGTGATACCTCCGACGCAATTAAGGGAGTGATCGGCGCCTTCCAGCAACATATACGCGAGCTTAAGGGGTAACACCACTGTAGAAATTTCAAAAAATTTTTTTTTTTTATAAGCTTAAAAAATTCTTTGAACCTTTTAAAATACAGAACAAAAAGTTTTATACGTTACCTAAGTTTATTTCATAAATATTTTAAGCTTTTAACCAAGCGTTAGTGACTGCTACCTAACGACTTCTCCAAATTTCCAAATTTTAAACGCGTTTTTCTCAAAACACGTTTTCTGAAATTGGCACGCAGCATAACTCAAACAATTTTAAATATTTTTAATCAGGTTTTTCACTACGTCTGTATAATAACCTTCTTAAGAGAAGAGCGTAGGGGATTTTCAATAGATTAATTTAAACGATTGTTATAATTATTTAAGTGCCGTTTTTTTAGTCCAAAATAGAGTGTTTTCCTTCAAATGCTTTCTAATTCCGCAAAAATAAATATTTTTTAAATCCCCTACGTGTTTCTCTAGCTATTCTTATCTAAATTAAGAAAAAAAATGTTTCTTTGTTCCAGATTAGAATTTGCACTCTTTGTGCTGCGTGCCGCGGAGCTCCTTCAAGAGAAACCACATTACAAAAATGTCTCCAATGCCGCCATTTTGTAAAATTTTTCGATCAAACTATGTAGTTTTGTATATTAGTATATAAGTAATAACTTCCCAAATCAGAGTGACTGTTTTCCCTTTCTTTCTATACAAAAAAATTCTTTAAAAATCGTGTTTATTTTACGCGTGTACAGTGGTGTTACCCCTTAAGGCTTTGGGACGCCCAGTGGAATTTTGGGACGATTGGCTAGTGTACGACCTAGTCAATAAATTAGATTTCGAGACACGAAAGCAATGGGAGCTATAACTCGTCACTGATGAGCCTCCGACATTCGAACAGCTGTTAGAGTTAGATGTCGTTCTTTATCAATGCTATCATCGTCAACGGTATTATGCCAGCTAAGGGTAAAACCGCGTCGGTGTGTAAGTCTACGAATGGGTTTCACACAGTGCAAGATCA
Organism: Anastrepha fraterculus; assembly: GCA_037575425.1. Taxonomy (NCBI): domain Eukaryota; kingdom Metazoa; phylum Arthropoda; class Insecta; order Diptera; family Tephritidae; genus Anastrepha; species Anastrepha fraterculus. The sequence continues at coordinate 59,088 of JAYXIM010024389.1, read as the reverse complement.
GAACAGCACGGGCTGTACATTTTGTAACGGGCCACACAAAATATACAGTTGTGAAAAATTTCGGGACCTTGACGTAAACGGTAAATCGAAATTTGTGAGAGAATCGCGCGTGTGTATGTTGAACTGCTTGAGTTCAGGCCATTATAAGGCAAAGTGTAACAGCACATCTGCATGCAGGATTTGCCATCAACGCCATCACACGCTGTGGCATAATACTGCCGCTACAACTAACGCTACAACCGTTGCTCATTTCGTCAACAGCGCCTCTCTTAGGCCTTTCTCCCCCGCCGCAGACGTCATGCATCAAACGAACGCAACCGTTTCATCCGCTAACGGTCCTTCCACAGACACCGCTGCTGCCTGTACGTCTTCACATTTGAATGCCAATCCCATCCAGCCTCGTCCAAGAGAAATAACTGTGCTGTTGGCGACCGCCTTAGTCAAGGTACGCGATTGCTCTGGTCATTGGCAACCCGCTCGCTTGCTGTTTGATTCTGGTTCGCATGCTTCCTTCTTAACCGAGTCATGTGTACAACGCTTGGGATTACCGCGAAGAGGGTCCGCAATATTGATTTCTGGAATTGGTTCCTCCCAAGAGATACGTTCTAGAGGTGAAGTATTACTTTCATTATCATCTCATTTTTCAGCCCTATGCTTTACTGTTGAAGCATTGATTCTGCCTAAAATCACAAGCGATTTGCCAACACAGCCCTTGAAGGTTTCCGCACATGCAAGATCTATTTTTAGCCGATCAGCACTTCATGAAACCCGGGCGTATCGATATCTTGGTCGGAATGGACGTCATGGGACAGCTCTTCTGCTCGGAGATTCGTAAGGGTCCACCCGGTACGCCCATGACTCAACGAACGGTTTTCGGTTGGACGTTGTTTGGAATTGTCGATGGATCCGAATCCACTTCGCTCGGCTTACAGTCTCTGCATTGTGAAGTTCATTTTGATCGAGCGCTCACTAGACTTTGGGAGTTAGAAGAAGCACCGAAAAAGGCCCACCTCACCTACGAAGAACGCTATTGTGAAGAGTTTTTCGAAAAAGCGCACAGAAGGTCACCTGACGGTCGACTCATGGTAGAGCTGCCGCTGAAATCTGACGTACCCTTGGGAGCATCACGAAGTTATGCTGTTCGAAGTCTACTAAGCATCGAAAAAAGACTTGGGCGAGATGACGACCTACGCCAATGCTACAATGAGTTCATGCCAGAACTCATCGACATGAAGCTCATGGAACTTGCACCATCGCCAACGGATCAAACGTTCTATATGCCGCATCACCCCGTTGTAAAAGAGTCAAGCGTCACGACTAAATTGAGAGCCGTGTTCAATGCGTCCACCAAAACCACCACCGGGAATTCGTTGAACGATGCATTATTTGTTGGTCCCCAATTACATTTGAATTTATATTCAATTTTAACACGTTTCAGAACGCATCGTTACGCAGTAGCCGCGGACATCGCGAAAATGTACCGCCAAATATGCATGTCCACGAAAAACCTCGATCTACAACGCATTGTCTGGCATCGTGACCCGACGTTACCCATAAAGGATTGTCGCATGTTGCGCGTTACTTATGGTGTTGCTGCTGCGTCCTACTTAGCCGTTAAATCGCTGCAACAAACCGCAAAATATTCATCACACATTTGTGAGAAGGCTGCTGCCGTCATCCATAAGGACTTTTACATGGATGATCTCCTCACTGGTGCGTCTTCTAAAGAAGAGCTGCTATGTTTACAACGAAACGTCTCCGAAATACTGAAGAAAGGGGGGTTCGAACTTCGAAAATGGGCGTCTAATTGTGCGGAACTTTCTGAAAATGTTTCGATTGCTTGGGAAAATATATCACACTACCTAGTCGATAGTAAAGATGTCCATGCCTTGGGCCTGATATGGAATACAGAGGAGGACTACTTCACGTTCTCAGTTAATCTGAATCAACCACCGACTATTTTAACGTAGAGAACATTCTTGTCTGATGCTAGCACGCTTTTCGACCCACTGGGTCTGCTCGCTCCAGCGACCATAAGATCAAAGATGTGGTTTCAGGAGATCTGGCATATGAGTGTCGGTTGGGATGACGTTATTCCAGACTGCATCGCAGCACAGTGGCGACAACATCGCTCGGAGTTACTACTGCTATCAAGTTTAAAGATAAGTCGCTGGTTTGGCTCAGGAGCAGGTGAGTCGTTCACTGAGCTACATATTTTCGCTCACGCTTCCGAACGCGCTTACGCTGCCGTAATGTACGCGACTTAAATTTTCTTTTATTGTTCAAAGAAAATTGTATTTTATTGATCAAAGAAAATTTAATTTTTTTCTTGACTTTATTCATTTTACTCAATTTTATATCCTCTTGAAAATTTTCTTTTTTCAACTCAACTTAAAAAACAAAGCTACATCGACTCATATTTTATATCATTAACTCGCATAGTACATGAATCCGGTGAATAATATAATACATACATACATTAGTAAATACCTTAATAAATACAGGGTACATAGTAACATAATTAATAACATAACTCATAACTCCTCCACGGATTAGATAAGAGTTCTCCTGGACTCTATTTCTAGATTTTTATTAATACAATATATTCTGAAGAAATTCATTTAATTAGTTGGAGCCATACACAAATATGTGTTTACAATTAATCCAAATTTATTAATTAACTAATTTTAGCATAATAACAGTTTTTTTTTTTTTTTATGGATTTCCTAGACGGTTACATGAATATTTAAATGGTCGTTTAATGTTAGATACATGAATATTTCTTAATGGCAGTATTCTATAATAGGGTTGGTCTTTATGCCTAACTCTTTTATAATTTTTAACTGGGCCTGTTATTCGTTTTTCTACATAAGTTTCTCTGCTTATATTTCTTTTATTTATTAAATTTTCTTTAATTTTTCTTGTTCTTTCACACAAAACAGCTGCATCTACTACATCTCTGGCTTCTTTAGGGGTACATTTTAAAGTTGTATGGTATCGGTTATTATAAGTATTTATAGCAACCTGCATCTTCATATTTATAGTAAGATCTTTATCCTCGATACCTGTTATTAATTCAATAAGAGTTGAGTGTAATCTTTCTATGTCGCCATTGCCAGTGTGTGAGTTGGGTTTTGTCAAATGGACAACTACATTTTCCTCTTTTAAATATTCAAGCAACTGTTCTGCCCTGAACTCGTTATCCATTATAATTTTTTTCGGTTTACCAAATTTAGCAAAGTGTTCTAAAATCAAAGTTTTCTTCGTTTGCCAATTTCTATTTCCTATATCATAAGCTGCGGCAAACTTTGTTAATTTGTCTATAGTCGTTACGAATGAATGTTTTTTTATGTGGAATATATCTAAATGAATGACTTCGTTTTTTTCAGCTGGCGTTTCTGTGATACAAAACTTCTGCTTTACAGGATACCTGTCATATTTTATTTCCTGACATTTCTGACAATTATTAATTATTAAATGAATGTGTTCTCTTAATTTTGGAAAGTATATTTTATTTTTCAGACTATTGTAACACTCGTTAATACCGCTGTGTAGAGATTCTTCGGTATGGTATAATGATATTTGTTTATGTAAGTCGTCTTCGTTCAGTATCTCTTTTGCACGTAGTGTACATTTTACAAACTTGGTTGTGCTGGTGGAAAAAGTGGAAATCAAAAGAAGTTGGATTTTATGGTAATCCCTGTCCGATACGTCTGCAAAAATGCCAATTATTCCTGGTTTGATGTGACACTTTAACAAGTCTTTTATATAGTCTTCATTTCCTAAAGGATTAATTTCAATGATTTTTCTATTATGAATTGTTTGAATTTCATTTTCAATATTGTATGTCAAAATAAGCTGCAGTTTATATTTGTTCACAATTTCTTCTTTTATTCGTATCCACTGTCTTGATTCTTCCTCTTCAGTACTCGATATTTGCATATTAGACTCGGTTTCATTATTCTTTCGTATTTTTTCCGCATTAGTCAACCTGCTAAGATAATCAGCTACCTTATTTTCATGCCCTTTTAAATATTCTATCTCGAAGTTGTACTCCTGAAGTTTTAACAGCCACCTTTGATGTCTTTGGGAGAATTCCTTACCCTTGTATTTGTCGTTCATGTATTTTATCGGTAAATGATCTGTCCGAATTTTAAATTTATTTCCATGTAAATAAGGCCTAAAGTAATTCACTGAATAAACAATTGCCAAAAACTCTTTATCTGTTGTGCTATAACTCTTTTCGTGCTTGTTTAAAGTCCGCGATACATAACATATTGGGTGACCCTGTTGCGATAACACTGCGCCAATAGCATAATCGCTGGCATCGGTTGTTACAACAAACTGCTTGTCAAACTCTGGATACTTCAATATTGGATGAGTTGTTATAAGATTTTTCAGCTTTTCAAACGCCGTTATATATTGAGGATCACTGCTATTAATTTTATTATTTTTCTGAAGGTATTTGATCATTGGATAGGCCACACTAGCGTAGTTTCGAATAAATTTTCTATAGAAACCTGTCGTTCCTAAAAAGCCCCTTAATTGTTTCTCTGTTTTGGGTAATGGAATTTCCTGAATTGTTCTTACTTTTTCCGGATTTGGCTTCATTCCTTCTTTTGTGAGAATATGCCCCAGAAATGATGTACTTTTTTTCATAAAACTACATTTATCGGACTGAATTTTTAGATTGTGCTGCTGCAGTTTATAAAATATTTTACTTAACGATATTTCATGTTCCTCTAAGGTGGTAGAAAAAATAAGTATATCGTCAAGATATACGACGCAAATCTTGTTAATATATTCTCTCAAAATATCGTTCATAAGCCTCTGAAAAGTTGCCGGCGCGTTCTTTAAGCCAAACGGCATTCGAACGTATTCATAGAGGCCTGCAGGGGTGACAAATGCAGTTTTTTCTATATCCTTTTTGGCTAACAAAATTTGATGATATCCCTTTGCCAAATCGATGGTGGTGAAATACTGCGCTTTTCCCAGCTTGTCTAAAATACTGTCTATATTTGGCAAGGGGTATTTATCATCGATTGTAACTTGATTGAGACGTCTATAGTCAACAACAATTCTATACTTTTGGACTCCTGAGCTATCTAATTTTTTTGGGACGACTATTATAGGAGAACTATAGCGACTTTTGCTTTTTCTAATTATGCCTTGAGCTTCCATTTCTTCCATTTGACGTCTCACTTCAGCTTCGTGCTTGGGTGGATAGCGATATAATTTTGAATTTATTGGCTTATCTGTCGTAGTATTTATTTCATGTGTAATTGTTGTTGTACTCGTCAGTATGTCATTTTCTTTGTAAAGTAATTTGTTATATTTCTTCAATAACCTTTCAATAACTTCTTTCTCTTTTTTGTTTAAATCATCTAATTGTTCCTTTTGTATTTTGCATTCTTCTAAAACATTGACTTCAAATTCTTTTGATATAAAATATAAAGTAGCTCCATTAGTTAAGAGTATTAGCTGATCTTTTAGAACGATTTTTGTTATATTATTTACAACAAAATCCATACCTAATAAAAGGTCATATGGCTTATCCATTGATATCGCAAGCCATTTCATTCTAGAATTGCAGGGGTATTGAAACTCTTTTGGGCATTTAGTAGATACTGTTTTGTTAAATTTACGCACTCTACCCTCTATCGTATTTAATGGTGTTGTGGTTTCTGTTAATATTTTGTATTTATTTTCTCCTATTTTGTTGGTATTTAGTAAACTTACAGTGGACCCTGTATCTAATAACGCAAGATATTCTTGGTTTTCGATTGTTAGTTTAAGTAATATTTTATTACGGTCCGAGGCTAGTTGATAAAAAAAATGTCTTCAGTTGTATTTGTTTCAAATGGGGTTTGGCTGATAACATCTACCTCCATCGGTTCGCTTTGCCTATATTGTTGCCTACGAGTACTATCGCCGTCTTGTCTCAATGGTTCATTGCTGCTATTTGTTACATCGTGACGATTTCGGTTATAATTGTTATTGTGGTATGATCTAGTATTATATGAATGCTGTTGTGAACTATTAGTATGATGTCTAGTTTCTCGATCGTATTTGCTTATGTTTTGTTGTAACTGTTTTGGTTTTTCATTTTCGTAGCGACTATTACGATCTGAGTAGTAATTTTGATTTTGGTAATATTTTGAATGACATTCAGTATTTTTTATTGTATGCTTTAGAAGTAGACTACTTTTTAAATTACCCTCGTCTTGACCTACAAAAGAAACCACAATTTCTCTAACTTCTTGAATTTTTAGTTTTTTCATAATTGCGAATGCAAGAGTACCTGAAACTAATTTTTTTGTTCTTTGTACAAGCATGCCACTAAATATATTAGTTACAGTTTCGGAATCATCTTCAAACAGTGCAAGTTCGCTTATATACTCTAATATTTTAGTAATTCTATAATCTAGATCTTTTATACTTCTTACTTTAAGATTATTGATGATACTCGTTATTTCCATTTGATTTTTGGACGCTCGATAATGCTTCTTTAGCCGCTGCCTGCATTCATCCCACGTCGCAGGGGGGCTCACGGATAGTACATTTTTGGCCATGCCCTGAATCTTCAGGTTGAAAATTATTTTATAAACATCATCACAACTTGACGGGAAATCTGCAAGGGCTCTGTCAACAGCTTCTATAAAGGATGGCAGAGTACCTTCTCCTCCTCGGAACTCCGGCAAATAACGAATTTCCTTTTCTATTTTACTCCTCCATGATATGGGTTGATGATTCGCTACTACGAGCTGCGTCAAAGCCGCTAGACACTGTTCGATGGTACTTTGATTACCCTCCATCATTTTACGGTTTTTCTCAAAAATTTGTTGGCGTTTCTCCTGACTTTTCATACAATATTGTCACAGTGTTGTTTCTGCGTTAGTTACTAAATTTTTGTTTTAACTAACTTCGTTGCTCACTTGGAAAAAGTACGCCTTTTTTTTATTAACCAGCAGTGTGTCCTTTTTCGGTATAAAATTATTTTAGAGTTTTCGTTTCGTTTCACTGGATTCCTTTTAAACAAAAATAGGAATCCTACCGACTGCGCCACTTAAATTTTCTTTTATTGTTCAAAGAAAATTGTATTTTATTGATCAAAGAAAATTTAATTTTTTTCTTGACTTTATTCATTTTACTCAATTTTATATCCTCTTGAAAATTTTCTTTTTTCAACTCAACTTAAAAAACAAAGCTACATCGACTCATATTTTATATCATTAACTCGCATAGTACATGAATCCGGTGAATAATATAATACATACATACATTAGTAAATACCTTAATAAATACAGGGTACATAGTAACATAATTAATAACATAACTCATAACTCGCGCGCTCATTACACAACGACGGCAGCATTACTGTTGTGCTGATCTCGTTGAAGACTAAGGTAGCACCACTTAAAACAACAACCCTGCCACGCTTAGAATTGCGCGCTGCACATCTTGCTGCTAAATTGGCGCGAAGCGTGTTACATAGCTGGGGTGATCTCCGCTATCCGATCTATGCTTGGACTGACTCAACTATTACATTGGCATGGCTTCAGGCGCATCCTAGTAAGTGGATAACATTCGTTGCCAATCGCGTTGCTGACATCCAAGAAGTCTTTTCGCCTGAATGTTGGAACCATATCCGCTCTGAACTGAATCCAGCAGAGTGCGCTTCTAGAGGTGTAGCTCCGTCTGAACTACTGCATCAAAAACTATGGTGGTCTGGTCCTGAATTCTTAAAAGGTCCTGACCATTTCTGGAAGCTATCACCTTCGCAACACACAACTCAGTTGGGCGTTCGTATCAAGGTCGTCGTCCATGCTACGAGCTCAGATGACCACTGACCGGTATTGATGAGATATTCATCGTATTCCAAACTGCGCCGCATCATTGCTTACGTGTTAAGGTTTTTCGTCAACGCTCGAGTTAAGACATGAATCAACGCTGCTAAACGGGTCGGTCCTCCCTGCTGTCAAGAGATATCCGAAGCTGAACTGCGCTTGATCAGGTATACACAATTACTGTATTTTTCTAATGAAATTTCTCTTTGTAACAGAAGAAAACCCATTCCGCTTCGGAGTAGTATTTTTACATTGCAGCCATATCTCGATGGGAAAAACGTCTTGCGACTAGGAGGTAAAATCAAGAACGCTGAAGTAGCTGCTGACGTAAGACATCCGATTATCCTGCCAAAAACTGCCCACTTGCGAAACTGATCATTCACGATATTCAGGAATTGACATTACACGCTGGACCTCGCATCATGCAAACCATCCTGCAACGTCGATATTGGGTTATTGGCGCCCGCAGCCTAGTTCGTAGCACATATCGCAAATACGTAAAGTGCACCTGTCCCAACCGCAATCTCGCCGCACAATCAATGGGGGATTTACCTGCGATCCGAACCACCTACGCACGCTGTTTCATCCACGCTGCAGTCGATTTCGCTGGACCATACTCTTACAAGTTCACTCATGGGAAAGGAGCGGAGGCCACCAAGGGTTATATTTGCGCTTTTATTTGCATGTGCACCGCGGAGATGCATTTAGAGTTTGTCGGAGATCTATCAACATCGAGCTTCCTCAATGCCTTTAAAAGATTTGTAAGCCGCAGAGGAATTTGCAAGGTCATTTCTTCTGACAATGGGACGAATTTCGTCGGGGCCGAGAAGGAGCTTACAAATTGCGTTTGAAAGGTGTATGGCTGATACCAAACTCCATTCGTTTTTTGCAGACTCTAACATTGAATGGCGTTTCAACCCTCCGTCCGCACCTCATATAGGGGGGGTACTGGGAGATTGGCATAAAAAGAGTCAAATATCATCTGAAACGTGTTATGAGCGAAATTCTTCTGTCCTACGAAGAGTTCAACACGCTGCTGACAGAAGTAGAAGCCTGCGTCAACTCCCGCCCACTCTGTGACAATTCTACAGCCGCTGGTGATGTAGAGGTACTTACGCCTGGCCACTTTATTGTCGGTGAACCGCTTAAATCTATCCCGGAGCCTGAGGGTCAAGGGCTCCGTGGAAATCTGCGTCAGCGGTGGCAAGCGATCTCTGCCATGAGACAGCATTTCTGGCACGTGTTATTAAATGTCACCCTGGCGCCGATGGACGCGTGAGAGTGGTTACGCTGAAAACACCGCATGGCGAATTAGTTCGGCCCATAGTAAAGCTCTGCCCTTTACCAACGAAAGGAGACTTGTTTCACGAAGAAACTACTAATTCATCATAAATGTTATCAAGCTTTTCATATTTTTCTTTGCTATAATTTGTAACTTTCTATATTGAACTTATTGAGATAGTTCAAGGGCGGCGGTATGTTGAGTCCAGTTTAGTATTAGTTTAAAATACTTTAATGTTTTTCAACTCATGTTATTCGATATAATTTTCTGTGAACATAAGTAGGTTTTGTTTGAAATGATTGTGTATATATAGGGAATAGTTTGTAATAAAATTGTGAGAAAAAATTGTAATTTCGAAACTGAACCAGCAGACTTTTATATTTGAATTGAAAAATAGGACTTTTGCTGCAACATTCCCGCAACATATTTAGGATTCTCCACGCAACATTCCCGCATCATTTTTGGTCCTATTTATAGCCGCCTTCAAGATTCTTCCGGCATTATTGGTTCTTCCTGCATATTAAGGATTCTCCACACAACATTCCCGCAACAAGGAGCAAAGTTCGCAGTAGGAGAAGAGCACAAAGTGGCCGTATTAGCAGTAGCAGCATTAACAGCGTCAGCACCGAGTACATCTGCATAAATACGAGGTGTGTTCAAAAAGTATCGCGAATTTTGTGTTTTTTTCCAAATTTTTTTTATTTATTCATTAATGTATATTTTGTTCCCTTCAAAGTAATCTCCATCAGATATTATGCGTCGTCCTTTCATGGGCCTCTTCAGTTTCGGGAACAAGAAAAAGTCACAGGGGCCATCTGGGGAATACGGTGGCTGTAGCATCATTAATGTGTTGTTTTTGGCCAAAAAGTCGCGCACAAGCAACGATGTGTGAGCAGGGGCGTTATCGTGATGCAAGAGCCAATTTTTGTTCTTCCACGCAACTCCCCTGCAACCGAAGAAAACGGTAAGCAAAACTTTTACATTCGACCGAACTTGGCGCGCTTTTTTCGGTCTTTGTTCGTGCGACAGCTTCCACTGAGATAATTAAGCTTTGGTTTCCACGCCATAACCATAAACCCACGATTCGTCACAAATTTGGGTCGTCGCGGACAGAGTCCAACATCTCACTAGCCATGTTCATGCGATGCTGCTTTTGGTCGAAATTTAGTAGTTTTGGTACGAATTTTGCAGCGACCCGTCTCATTCCCAAATCATTGAAAATAATCGAATGGCATGAGCCAATCGATATGTCTAGGTCCTCAGCAACGGTGATTCGACAATTATATATATACAGTCAGCGTCAAAATAAAGTGTACACCACATATTGTTAAGATTTGACAATTTGTTTACTTATTTTATAATTTCAACTAGCAAACCCGACCCGCTTCGCTGGGCAAAGACACGGTGGGTCCACGTTTTGGCATATATTTCGAGACGCTAGTCATCAATAGGTATGAAAATTACCCACGTTAAAGCACTTATCGACATCTTTCATTTGATGCCCATATTGCACATCCACAACCAAAGGTTACCCGGGCCCACGTTTTGACCTATATCTTGAGACCCCAGTCACGGAGCGGCATGAGAAATACTCTGTACTAAAGCATTCACCAACAGCTTCCAATTGCTATCCATATTGTACAAACACATTCTAGGGTCCACGTGTTGGTCTCTATCTCGGGACCCTAGTCACGGAGCAGCATGAAAAATACTCTGAACTAAAGCATTCACCAACAGCTTCCATTTGCTACCCATATTGTACAAACACATCCTAGGGTTACCCGGGTTCACGTATTGGCCTATTTCTCGAGACCCTGGTATCCGATTCTTAACATTTTAAAACACAAACCATCTACTGAATAGTCCAAATAAAGCCTAAAAATTTGGTTTGGATAGGTGAGCCCGTTCGCGAGTTTTAAGCGAATATAGGGACAGATTTTCACATTTATATAACATATATAGATGATGTGTGTAAGTTTGGTTTAATTCGGTGCAAAGACACGGCGGGTCCACGTTTTGGCATATATTTAGAGACCTTAGTGATCAATAGGTATGAAAATGACCCCGTATTAAAGTACTTATCAACAGCTTTCATTTGATACCCATATTGTACATACACAACCAAAGGTTACCCGGGTCCACGTTTTGAGCTATATCTCGAGACCCCAGTCACGGAGCGACATGAAAAATACTCTGTACTAAAGCATTCACCAACAGCTTCCATTTGATATCCATATTGTACAAACATATCCTAGGGTTACCCGGGTCCACGTTTTGGCCTATATCTCGAGACCGTATCTACCAATAGGTATCCAAACTATACGGAAACCATCTTCAATACCTACTTAACAATGTGTGTAAGTTTGGTTTAATTCGGTTTAAAGACACGGCGGGTCCACGTTTTGGCATATATTTCGAGACCCTAGTCATCAATAGGTATAAAAATTAACCCGTATTAAAGCACTTAACCACAGCTTTCATTTGATATCCATATTGTACAAACATATTCTAGGGTCCACGTTTTGGTCTCTATCTCGAGACCCTAGTCACGGAGCGGATGGAAATACTCTGAACTAAAGCATTCACCAACAGCTTCCATTTGATACCCATATTGTACATACACATCCCCAGGTTACCCGGGTCCACGTTTTGACCTATATCTCGAGACCGTATCTACCAATAGGTATCCAAACTATACGGAAACCATCTTCAATACCTCCTTAACAATGTGTGTAAGTTTGGTTTAATTCGGTTTAAAGACACGGCGGGTCCTCGTTTTGGCCTATATCTCGAGACCCTAGTCACGGAACGGTATGAAAAATAGTCTATACTATAGAAATCATCAACAGCTTCCATTTGCTACCCATATTGTACATATACGTCCGAAGGTTACCCGGGTCCACGTTTTGACCTATATCTCGAGACCCTATCTACCAATAGGTATTCAAACTACAGTAGGTTCTGTTTTTATGCGGTAGATACGTTCCGCAAGAAACAGCATAAAAAAAAACAGCATAAAAAAAGCTACTAGTTCTATAGTAAAACTAAAGATACGTTTCAAATGCTAAAACCGCATAAATCTGAAATAATCGCATAAAAAAGGACACTAGTCCCATATTATTACTATAGATACGTTCCATAGACCTCATGAATCTGAAATAATTAAATAAAGTCGCATAAACAAAATATTGTATCTTTGAAAATTATATCTTTATATATCTTCCATACTTGTAGGGTTAGCATTTCTGCTGTAATCTATGATGAGTTTTTGCTTAGCTGGTTTGGAATCTTGTTTATATGTACAATTCCCGATAGGTCGACATGCATTTTGTAATTTAAAAAAAAACCGCACTATTTCAAAACCGCATAAAAAAAAGCCGCATAAAAACAGAACCTACTGTATACGGAAACCATCTTCAATACCTACTTAACAATGTGTGTAAGTTTGGTTTAATTCGGTTTAAAGACACGGCGGGTCCACGTTTTGGCATATATTTCGAGACCCTAGTCATCAATAGGTATAAAAATTAACCCGTATTAAAGCACTTAACCACAGCTTTCATTTGATATCCATATTGTACAAACATATTCTAGGGTCCACGTTTTGGTCTCTATCTCGAGACCCTAGTCACGGAGCGGATGGAAATACTCTGAACTAAAGCATTCACCAACAGCTTCCATTTGATACCCATATTGTACATACACATCCCCAGGTTACCCGGGTCCACGTTTTGACCTATATCTCGAGACCGTATCTACCAATAGGTATCCAAACTATACGGAAACCATCTTCAATACCTCCTTAACAATGTTTGGTTTAATTCGGTGCAAAGACACGGCGGGTCCACGTTTTGGCATATATTTCGAGACCTTAGTGATCAATAGGTATGAAAATGACCCCGTATTAAAGTACTTATCAACAGCTTTCATTTGATACCCATATTGTACATACACAACCAAAGGTTACCCGGGTCCACGTTTTGACCATTTTCCCGGCAATTATTCGAATTTTTCTCACCTTTAAAACCTTCCCTAGACCTCCACGAATAATTCAAGACCAAGATAAGATAAATCCGTTCAGCCATTCTCGAGTTATAAGCGAACATAGGGACAGATTTTCACATTTATATATATAGAAGATTATTTGTTTATAAAAATATGGTTCGTACTTAAATAAAATTCATACCTATAAACTAAGGTTTCAAACTTAACACAAAATTTATAAAAATTCTGTAAATTTTCAGCAAAATTTCACAATTTTTACTAGGAATTTATAGAAAAATTTCAGGTACGCATTTTTGTAGATTATTGAATTTTGGTATAATAAAATGCAAGTTTTAATTACATTCAAAATTACCTTTTATGGGTGTTTGGCCGAGCTCCTCCTCCTATTTGTGGTGTGCATCTTGTTGTTGGAGGAACCTAATGGAGGAACCTACAGTTTCAAGCCGACTCCGAACTGCAGATATTTTTTTGAGGAGCTTTTTCATAGCAGAAATACACTCGGAGGTTTGCCATTGCCTGCCGAGGGGTGACCGCTATTAGAAAAATGTTTTTCTTAATTTTGGTGCTTCACCGAGATTCGAACCTACGTTCTTTCTGTGAATTCCGAATGGTAGTCACGCACCAACCATTTTCTTCACTTCATCAATTTGTTTTGTCTGTCGTTGAAGTACTCGGGCGTCCGGCATGCTTTTCGTCATTCACATCTTCTCGGCCTTCTGAGAACATTTTGTACCACCGATAAAGACAACAATCGCCCTGTATGGTTGCAGGGGCGCTATCGGCAAAAGATGGGGCCTCTCGCCTAAAGTCACTTTTTGGCTTTATAACACGATTATAAAACCAATCTTGCTATACGGAGTCCTTGTCTGGAGGAACTCGCTAGAAAGGATGGTACCAGTTAAGAAGCTGGAGAGGGTACAAAGGTGTGCCCTCATTGGAATCAGTGGGGCTCTCCGTACCACTCCTACTCTAGCGTTTAACGCTATGCTGAATGTGGCGCCCGTGGACATTGTAGGAAAAACTACCGCTGCACGCGCCGCAATCAGATTAAGGTGTTCGGGCCAGACTTATGTTACGGACACTCTAGCATTCTTAAAAACTTTCCTATGGTGCTGGACCACTGTACACCCATGCTAGGCCCGAGCGGACCTTTTTCTACTCACATTCCCTCAAGGGATGAGTGGGCGGGGTGCAACATTCGGCGACAAGGCATGGCAAACATGTTCACGGATGGCTCGAAGTTGGACGGAAGGGTTGGTGGGCGAGTATTCTGTAAGGAGCCTCCCATCAAACTTAAATTTAGCCTCCCAGACCACTGTAGTGTTTTTCAAGCGGAGGTATCCGCAATTAAGGAAGCGGTGGACTGGTTGCTCAATTCGGTAATTACCGTTAAGGAAGTAAATATCTACTCCGATAGCCAATCGGCAATTAGGGCCTTGGGCTCGCTGTTTGTGCGCTCGAGATTGGTCGGGGAATGTCTGGCTTCTCTCGAGGTGGAATCATCTCAACACCTTCTTCTCAGCTGCCCTGCTCTCGTCTGGCAAAGACTTAGAAATCTGGGCTCTCACTTTTTTCGCTACGCCTGCCGATATAGCCGGTGTAGATATCATAAATTTGGTGAAGTTCATTAATAGCTTGTTACGGCTAACTACCAACGCAAATCAGCCCCCGTCGGCGCCGTCGTAAAAATGTATGGTCATCATCGTTTCTAATCCCAAGGCTCCTTATTCCTTCCCATCTCCTTCCTCGTCTCCCATGTATGGCCCCACAACGGACGAATTTCCTAACATTTGTCCAAGTCAGCCCTTTAGCTAGGCCAGCCATTTAACCTAACCTAACCACCGATAAACGTTGCTTTGTTCCAAAGTAGCTTCTCCGTATGACCGTCTAGAAGTCCAGATCTGAATTTATTGGACTACAGTTTGTGGTCAGAATTGGAGAACATGACCTGTCGAAGACGTCACAGAAATTTGGAGAGTCTCAATCAATCTTTGGTTCGAGCAGCGACGCCAATATCCATGGAAACCGTGCGCGCTGCAATAGCTGAATGGCTTAATCGTATGAAGACTTATGCGAAAGTAAATGGTGACCATTTTGAGTGAACATTTAAACTTTATTTTAATATTTACATGACTAAATAAAACTAACTTCATTAAAAAAATTTAACGAATTTATATCTATAACGGACTTAACTTATGACAGAATTTATTACAGGACTAAGTATAACTTTTAAGGGGGTATTCTAGAGTAGAATTTTGAAAAAATTGAAATTGGTTTTTAGCATATTTTAAAAGTTTAAACAATACGAACATGTCATTAAAAGTATTTGGTAAAAGTCCTATTATTTAATGAGTTATAGCTTTTTTGGTGAGATGGCATAGTTCAGATCCGACCGCTTCTGAAAGCTTTGAACGCGTTTTTCTCAAATCTACTCTTTTCAAGCTGGCGGTATGGATATCTCGAGTGGATTTGGGGAGGATGTTCCTTATAGATTCCTTCCTCGGATGACCCTAGCTCGAAACTATAAATTTTCATTTAGTATTTTAAAATTGGAATGTTGAAAAAATATGCAAAAAAATTTTTTTTAAACAGCCGCTATATTGTGAAAAAAATGTGTTTAACTTGTCCAAGGCTCATTCAATAGCGAAATCTATAATAATTAAGAATCCGTTTGGTTTCTATTTTTCAGATCACCAGGAGGGTTGGAATCATGCACGCCAGGACACCTTCTTGTTTTTGGACCCCCTGCTTTGACTGCGCATCATTTTATCAATTTTAATTTTTTTTTTGCGTTAGTTTTTAATTTAAGAATCAATAATCAATAAACAAATGATAAAAAAGGATCGTAAAATTTTTTTGTTTGTTTCCTTTGTACAGCGTTTCAAACTCCGGGCGAAATTCATGCCTCTACATTAGAATACTTCCTTAACATAATTGTTCCAAATCAGTATTTACATATATTGTGAAACATAGAAACTTTATCAATAATATGTATTATTTATCTATCAATTATCTGTAACGCGACGCTCCGGAACATACCCTTCTGTTTCTTTTCTTTTTCAAAACCTTTATTACCGGGTAAGCCATACTGACTTAGTTCAACAAAATCGCTCAGTGGGTCTTCCTAGCAGGGACTCCGCATTGCTCCATAATTTTCGGTATTACTGCACACAACAATTCTAAGAATCTCCCCAAATGTTTTCGTTGTCCGGGATATTTGCTTGGCACTTGTTGCCCAGAGTGATTCTTTGATTTTCGAGGCTGGGAGTTTTATCATAGTGATGTGGACGTCAAAACGAGACTACTGCATTGTTTATTTACTGGAAGTCTTTTCGCTTTGATGTACATGTTAGAGAATACCTAATTGATTTGCCTTTTCCAAAACTACTACAATAGGGGGAAACGTGGTGACTAGCCCAATTTCTAGCTTTGCGTAGGCTGGACTATCTTTCAAGACTTATTTCGGATTCCGGGATAGTCTGTTTTGACACTCGGCACAAACTGTGTGGACGACCAAGAGCTGCTGGTGAGCCTTCACAATGGAATTGGAGTGGCAAGGCGGTGTGAGTTGGGGTGCAGCTTACCATCTTACTCAGGTGAACTCCGATAAGGTTTAGAGGCTTTTTTGTGGTGCGTGATGAGGGCACCAGCGCGTTTTGCGAAATACAAGCCGTTAAGGTAACATGCACTTGAAAGCGAAAGCGACATGTAGCCAGAAGCCATTTGGATCATTTCCTGTGGGTTTTAAGGCCTGAGCAAGTCTTAAGATGGCACCACACGTGGAACCCGAATTGTAGTTTGGGTGGAGCCGTTTTCGGCAAACGCAGCGGGAATAAACTTCGGGTGCAGAGTTAGGCTCAATACCAGCCGTAAAAAGAAGTATTGGGAACAGTCTTGCTGGATGGAGCTGCTCAGTCAAAATTCAGCGCTCCATACAGGGCTCGTTTACGCAGCCGGCAGCACTCGGCCGGGAAAATCCCGAGTCATTCCGATATGTAGAACCGGCTGTCATGGGAATGCAATAAGGTGCTGATCTTTAAGCCGAAACCAAGCAGGCTACACATATTGCAATATTTATACTTGTGTATAAGTTTAATCGTCTGAACCCGTCCGCTAAGTCTAGAAGGAATCACAATGCAAGGGATTGGATCTAGAGTTGAGACGATAGTTTTTTTTCATCCTTCTGCAGAGATCAATGTTATGCTATTGGTTGATTTTACAGAACTACTTACCAACATGGCAGGATCTTCAGGGGCTATAATGAAACCTGGTCGAGTAGACATGTCAATCATGGTATGACGTCCATCATGGGTAAACTTATATGTTTAGAACATAAGAAGGATCCATTTGACACTGCAAAGACACAGCGAACAGTCTTCGGTCGGAACTTGTTTTGAAGTATTAATGGCTCTGCTCCACCTACGCCACATTTACCGTTTCTTCACTATTATCCTTGATCGTTCGGTCACTAGATTGTAGGGGCAAGAAGAAACACAACGAAAGCGATGCATCTTATCTATGAAAAACGTTTTTGTGAATAGCACTTCGAGTCAACACAGCAAATGTCATGTTATTATTTTTTTTTGTTATTACGATTCTCATTAATTTTCTTAGAAGCGTTGTACAATTGCAACTAGTATACACATGCCCCACAAAGTCTGCGTTCACCATACAATAACTTTTTAGTGAGTAAAACACACAACCTGATTTTATAATTTTTATAAATTTGTATATATTTATATGTTTATTATATGTTTAACTTTCAAAAACAAAAAAAAATTTCAAGATTCCTTACATAAGTTTTTAGATAACGGTGAATAATGGCTGTAACAAGTAAATAAAGCGACCATAAAGTCTGCGTTCGGTCTTAAAGTCTAATACAAAAACATGATATGCCATATGCAAAAATTAAATCTAATATTTAGTTGGATATCCACGTTACTTCAGGACTTCACTCAGCCTATTTGGCATTGAACTTACTAGTTTCTCTCTTTCCTCTGCTGTTATATTCCTCCATTCTGCCTGCATGACACTCCGCAAAACCTCTTTACTAGTAATCACTTGCTGACGAATTCTTTATTCCAATAGATCCCACAGATGCTCGATGGGGTTAAGATCTGGGGACTCTGGCAGTGTTTTAAGCTGTTTTGGGACGTTGTACAAGAGCAATAGCTTAACGATCTCGGCTGTGTGCTTCGGGTCGTTATCTTGTTGAAACCAAAATGTTCTTGATAAGCCGAGATTTTCTGCACTTTGCTTTAAATTCCGTTTTAGTATGTTCAAGTATCCCCATTTATCCGTTGCCGACCAGTTTTCCCAATCCATTCTTCCCAAAACTTTTTTCCCAATGCTTACTTTTCCCAAAGGCAAATGTTCCCAAATTCTTTCATCCAAACTGTTTTCCCCAAGACTTTTTTCCCAAATACATTTTTTTCCAAAGAGCAAAAAATTATTTATTAATGATATTAAAATTATAAAATGTGTAAAAATTCTTTAGAGGCTGATATTGTGTCCAAGGAGTCGAAGATACTCAGAAATTTCGCTCCCTTTGTAATCTTCATATTGAGCCACTATACTTCTCATTCTCATCTTTGATTGTAACCATTAGTTTTTTGGAGCTGCTTTTACTAACCTTTTCAGCCTTGACTTCTTCTTGATTTGGAGCATGTTTATGATCACTTTCCTTCAAAACTATTACATTTCCCCTGTCAATTGTTGTTATTGCAGTGGCTTTGCAAGTATCAGTAAGTTTTATTTTTGTAAGAATCTCGTCTGTAATAAACGTGTCCCTTCAACAACAATTTCCTACCACCTCTGGAAGAAACAACGATTTCTGGTACAGACATTAAAACACTGAAAAAAGATAATTTATTGATTCTTATAATTTACTTTTTTATTTTTTATTATAAACACTTAATTACTTACGTTTTATGCAATCAAATCAGCCTCTAGATACTAGAAATTTTTTTTAAATTATAATTGTCAAACTGAACGTAAACAAACAACTATCATTTTAGTTATCTACGTTGCCTAGCAACCTCATTCAAATTTTGAATGACATATTTTTTCCCCAAAACAAGTTTGGGAAAAATAGGATTTTAATTGAATTGGGAAAATGGTTTAGAGAAAATTGGTTTGGGAGTTATTTTATTGGGAACAAAAGTTTTGGGAAAAATGACTTTTGGGAAAAATGGATTGGGAAAAGTGTACGGTAACCCCATTTATCCATTATCAAATAAATAAATTCTAACTGACCCACCCCATTTGCCGCCATGCAGCCCCAAACCATAACCCACCTCCGTGCTTAACCGTGCCAAAAAGATTTTGCTTTTCAAGAGCAGTTCCAGGTTTTCGCCAAATAATTTGACGGCCTTTTATTCCGAATATACAAAATTCACATTCGTCTGAAAATATTACATTTTTCCAGAACTTGGGAGGCTTATTTATGTACTCATTAGCAAACTGAATACGTTTACGTCTGTTCACAAGAGAAATGAAAGGCTTTCTTCTGGCGACTCTACCATGGTATACAGCTTGACGTAGACCTTTTCTGGCAGTTTCAGCGCAAATACTTTTTTTAACTGTTTGATTTATGTTTTCAACTATTTTTGAGGATGTAATCCGGGGGTTAAACTTTGCCAAGTTATTATAGAACGCTCTTCCCGGGGCGATAATTTTTTCGGACGCCCTGACCTGGGCTTAGATGAAACAATTACATATGCCGAAAATTTGTTACAACTCGGTGAATAGAGGAATACGTTCTCCCAATAGATTTTCCAATATTTCGGAAACTTTTTCCGTCTTTCCACATTTTTATAATTATTTTCCTCTCAGAAACCCTTATTTCTTTTCCCTTTCATTCCATGTTCTTTAATTATCTCCAGTTATAAATAAAATGTTCTACTAAGCTTTGTAAACATTCAGTCGCAGTAATGCGCAATCAAAAATTAATATAAACAAGGGAAAATATCTTAAAATTAACGGTATCATTAAAATAAACAGGCTGAACGCAGACTTTTTGGTGCCGCATTCACATGCTGCTGAAATTATTTTCGCAATATCTAAAAAGTGAAGTGGGGAATCTTGTTTTTTTTTTTTTGCCCTTGAAAGGGAATGTAGTGAATAAACAAATTGTAAAGATTTCAATTTAATCATAATATTCTATTTTGCTTTTAATAAATTTAAGAAGGCTATTCGGTTTAACGGCCACCGTAGCCGAATGGGTTGGTGCGTGACTACCATTCGCAATTCACAGAGAGAACGTCGGTTCGAATCTCGGTGAAACACCAAAATTAAGAAAAACATTTTTCTAACAGCGGTCGCCCCTCGGCAGGCAATGGCAAACCTCCGAGTGTATTTCTGCCATGAAAAAGCTCCTTATAAAAATATCTGCCGTTCGGAGTCGGCTTAAAACTGTAGGCCCCTCCAATTTGTGGAACAACATCAAGACGCACACCACAAATAGGAGGAGGAGCTCGGCCAAACACCCAAAAAGGGTGTATGCGCCAATTATATATATATATATGTGTGCAGGTATATTATAGCTCGAGGAACAGATAGTTTCTTGTGGAGTTGATTTCATAGTGGCGTTCATTATTGTGTGATTAAAATAGGATATCGCACTGTCGATTTCGTCAAAGGTCTTTAAGCTTATTTTATTGTTAAGATTACGGATGACTATTTCTCTAAATGTATCCCAGCAGGTTTTTTTGTTATATATGTTTCTATTCGAGGATTCCTTCGTATATGAGCTCTGATATATCATTATTATTGGGGAATGGTCAGACGACAATTCAATTAACGATTTAATTGACATATCTTCGTGGTTAACGTTTTTTGTTATGAAAAAGTCGATCAGATCTGGACTTTTTTTTGGATCAGTTGGCCAGTATGTTGGGTCGCCACTACTTATGAACTTGCTGTTGTTCCTTTTCATGGCGTCCAGTAAATTACGTCCTTTGGAGTTCGTCAATCTTGAACCCCAAATTGCATTTTTAGCATTATAATCCCCGCCAGCTATGTATCGTTTGCCAAGTGTTTTCAAAAAGTCGTAGTATTGTGATATGGAATTTATGTATTTTGGGGGACAATATACAGCAGAGATTGTTAGTTTGCCGCCTTCATCTTCGATTTGGATCGATGTCGTATGTATGTTGTATGTTTTCTTTTTCGTATTTTTCTAATTCAATGCATTTAATGTCTTGCCTAATTATTATCGCTGCGCCTCCATGGGCTTTGTTGCCAGGGTGGTTTGTGACAAATATTTTATAATTAGGTATTCTTGCAAAGCTTTTGTCAGTGAAGTGTGTTTCAGAAATTAATAATACGTCTATTGAATTATGGTTTATAAACACTATCAGTTCTTACCAGTGTTGGCCCAAGTCGTTTGCATTCCAAGCATATTGTGCTGCCCATCTATTTTGTTCACGAGCAGTGTTATAATATTCATTATGTTTGACATTTGTGCGAAGACCTGCTTCATCATTTCTTTTAACTCTTTGATGTCGTCATTTGAAGTTGCTTCAGAATTTGTTTCAGAACTTGTCACACCCGATTGTGGGTTGTTAGAAATAACTTGGGCATATGACATTGTCGGTTTGACATATTGTGAATCTATTTGCCGATTTAAAGCGTTTTGCTGTTTATCAGTATTCAATTGTTTGTTACGTTGCTCTGGGTATTGTTTTATTTTGAGTGCTTTGTACACCGCGCATCCTCTGTAGCTCGCTGTGTGTTTGCCTCCGCAATGGGCGCATTTTATGTTGCTGCTATTTTCTACAACACTCTCTACAGTTTTGTGATTACCCGCGCATTTTACACAAACTGGGGTTTTTGTGCAAAAGTTTTTAGTGTGTCCGTATTTTTGACAATTTGTGCATTGTGGAATTGTTTTCTTTTGATGAGGCGGTTCAAAACTTATTTTGCAGTGCAATAGATTATTTATTGAATAAATATCTTTATTGTTTGCACCTTGCTTCATCTGCAATGAGAACAATGGCAGAGGTTTCTTTGAGCCTTTTTGCAAAATATTTTGAATATTAATTATTTCATGGCCTAATTCTAGTAGTTCCTGCTTAATTTCATCTTTATCAGCCGAATAATGCATTCCCCTTAGGAATACTTTGAATCCTCTTTCTTCCTTTAGTTTAAAAGTATAATACTGGGTTTTCTTCTTCTTTAATAAATTAATGATTGCAGTATAATTGTGTGATTCGAGTGGCTGTAGTTTAACTTCATTGTTTTTCAAAGCCTTAAGTTCATATTTGCAATCAGGAATGGTACTCAGTGCCTGCATTAACTTATCAATGCGTTCTACGTTTTGTATGTAAATCGGTGGGGGCTTGCGTTTTTTAATTATTGGGTTTAAGTTTTCTGCAACGGTTGGTCTTTTTGTTCCACTGTTATCGGTTGGGTCATTGTCTGGTTCGTCGTCTGAAAGCAATTCGAACATGTTTGACGATGTTTGCTGGCTGAGCCAATATGACGTTAGCTTTCTTTGGTTTGTTGTTGTGTCTTTGCTTTTATGTTTTTTTGTGCTATGTATATAATCATTTTGCTTACTTGGGGAGTTGCGGTACCGTTTTTGTGTAGTTTGGACTGCCGTGTTTTTGTTGGAGCTTTCACATTCGTTGTTTTGTTTGTTGGACTGCTTTACTTGTGTAATTTCCTTCGTTGTTTCTGTTTGCTGTTGTTGGATTGCTGGGCTAGCTGTGTTTACTGTTTGCAGGGTGTTTCTCTTTGTTGTCATTATCGGCGCTGATGTGAATACCACTGATGTGGTTGTTGTAGCTGAGTAGAATGACGCGAGAGTGGTTATAGGCGTATTTGTTGTTGGGACTTTGTAGTTTGTTTGGTAGGTCGTGCTTGTTGGGGTTTTGTTTGGTCACTCCATGAAGTTGGTTCGCTTGGTGACAGTACATTTGGTGTTGTTGTACGAGTTAAAAGTTGATTTTGTGTACACATGTGTTCGCTGCGTTATCGCGAGGTTCGCTGAAGTTTGTTTTTGGCGCAAGTTTTGACGAATTTTGTCGCTCTTGCGGTGGAGAATGCCCCACAGGCATCTCAAGTTGTTTCTGTTTTTGTTTATTATTAAAATTATTTTTTGTTTTGCACTTTCACTTAAGTATGTAAAATGTCGAATAACCTGATGTATATTCAGCGTGTAAGCGTCTATATCGCAATTTGGAAATTTTTTGAGTTTGGTTTTATCACTTTGACAGGCTATACTCGAGAGCTGTTAAAATCACGTCCGTTCAAAAGTAACGTCCGAAACTGATGTGACCACAATGCGTCGTTTTCAACACGTCTGCCACAACCACTACCGAAAAAGCCCTTAACGACACGTTTATCGTCTCTCCGCAACTGCAAAAAGATTTATATTTAGTGTTAACATGTTCCCGAACACATCGCTATGCTGCAACCGCGAAGATGTCCCGGCATAGTTGAGTATCATCAGAGTATGTTGACCAAGGTGGATTTATTATAGGTGGCAGCATTCACCCAGCTGAATTTTTCGCCATAGATATAGCTTATGTCAAAATGATATGCTTTGTTTGTATGTATTGGTATGTTTACATTCGTATTGTATTTTGACTTGATGCTTATACCAAAGGCAACAACAAATACATGTAGGGTTTTACTTATATGTGGTTGCTGTCACCTATAATAAATTCGCCTTGATGTTGACTAATTAAATTTTACTGCCACGTCACCGAAATTTTGACAGAGAGAGAGGCGAATGAAGCGAAAACTAATTGTGTAAATTGAAGTTAGCAAATTGTGGAGAGTTTTGTGGTTTACAAACGACCAGGACGCCGTTAAAACCGCGATTTTTGTAATAATTTTGCCAAAGGTGGCGATCTACTGTGCTGGGTTCCATTTAAATATAGTAATTTGTGAAAATTCAGTAATATTCCCGCATCCTTTTACATCAGTAATTTTTGCAGTGTCCCAGCAGTACTCAAAAATATTTATTAAATTATTATCAGTAGAGATACAAAGAGCCCACATCGCTAAGTTAGCTCAAAAATCAGCTAGTATATTAAATCCGAAAAAAATTGAGTTACCGCGAGAGTTACACGATTGAGTAAGTAATGACATAGAGTAACAGTTTCGAACAAAATGTATTATGTATGGAGGTGCCAGTCTTGGTATGGTGAGCGACGAGGTATATACAAAACGAAGTCGATGCGAAGTGTAGCACCGGTTTGTCTTTGCCTAAGCATTGGGCAAGCGTGTAGTAAACGTGTATAACTATGTACATACCTATATTCATGCATGCACTTGTATGTACGCACGTATGTAATATTATATGTTACTATTTGATTTGCCTATTTTTATTTCCTTTCTTTATTTTTTATTAAATATTTCCTTGTACTATGTATATTCGAGGCCGCCGTAACCGAATGGGTTGGTGCGTGACTACCATTCGGAATTCAGAGAGGACGAAGGTTCGAATCTCGGTGAAACACCAAATGAAGAAAAAGTTTTTTTTAATAGCGGTCGGCCGCTATTATTCAAAGAAGGATACAGGATTCTACCCGCAACCTTTTATTGCAAATTTTCCTCTTCGAATTCATGCAGTAAGATCTGAGTAGTTGGTGCGCGCCGAATTTATGTAGATCTACATAAGTGAGTGGTTGAAATTTACCCCAGTGTGTAGTTCGCGTTTTCTTTTTGCATATACAGTCAACATCAAAGGAAAGAGTATGTTACACCATAAATTGACAAGTCTAGGACATTATCATTGTCACCAAATGTAATTATTTCATCTTCCAAATCAGATACACATTTTTCCAACACTCTTTCTTTTAGAGGTCGATTTCTAGGCCACATTGCCATCATTGCTCTAAGAGAAAATCACTCTATAGAAATGGAATTAAAAAATGTAGGAAGTCAGCTTTGACAAAACTAAGATAAATATATGTACGTACGTACATACCGTCAGCATCAAAGGAAAATGTACACTACATGTTGATAAGTTTTAAGTACCTAATTATTTATTTTTTAGTTCTCATTAATTTTATACAAAAATTTAGTTTATACTATTACAAATACCATATAATGCAACTAACTAATAATTCACTAACTAATTTTTATGAATTTTTGTATATGTATAGTTTTCTGAACTCCAAGATAGTTTTCCTATATACTTTTTTCTTTAGAACGCTGAGCCTATTTTTGATAAAAATGGTTGAACTGAAAAATTAATTGAATCAAAACAAAAGTTTTATGAACGTGGGATTATGATGCTGCTTGAAAGATGGTAAAAGGTCATTGATTGAAATGGGCAATACATTACAGAATAAAGTTTTTTAGTTCCAGAAACAAATTGTCTTTGATTTTCTACAAAAATACGCAATTACTTTGTTGCCATCCCAATACTTGTGCAGTATATCATTTTCTTCAAACCACCCAATACCTCACACCTGTGCTGCGTGACTATATTGAACGAAAAAGTTGCCATTTAGCTTGAATTGAAATTTCTTTCTTTTTTAAAAGACAAGTCAACGAAGCATTAATACCATTTTTTGCTGCAGCATGTTTTTTCAAAATTCATCCGAAGTGTTATTTCCACTCATATGTATTATATACATTTAATTCCAGCTGCATTAAATATTTTTTATGAAATAATGGATCTGCCTTAATGTCAGCCATATCATATGAGCAAATATCATTTTTGGACAAATGTTAGTTACGAGATTTTGCAGATCCATTATACTCGGTTTTGCACTTTTTACTTCGTCGTCTTTGATATCATACAAAGTTTGTATGTAAGTGAGGTACACCGTAATCGAGGTATCTATTTAGATAGAAAAAAATCGGTGTTTGCGACGTTCCTGCCAGAACTTTTTAATCGCTTACCAAATTGGACATTGTCATGCGGTAAAACACAATTCAATGATAAAAACACCGCATTGATAAACACTCGAGCACTGGGTTACAATTGTTTTGGTATGATCCCATCATTATTTGAGTTTGAAGTGATTGTGCTGGTGCTAGATTTTAAATATTATATTACTGAGTTTAAGTGTATAAGAAAATACAAAAAAGGCATTTAAAAAATATTATAACCAAGTAAAGAAGTGCTAAGGTCGATCCCTTTTTAATCTAATTTCGGTGTCTTAACATGGTTAACAAGTGAGCGTGGTCTTTTTCGATCTCAATAATACGAGGGCGGTTCAATAAGTATCCGTATTTATGACGTAGTTAGTGTTAGCATCGTATGCTGCCGTCTATCAAACGACGACAAAACAAATTTCAGACTGATTGATAGGTTACACGTGTTTCGTGATTTTCACTAAAATGGAAAAAGAGCAGTATGGTTCGGTAATTCGCTTTTTGTTTTTAATGGGGAAAAATGCGAGAAAATAAAAGCAAAGTCGTATGCTGTCTATGGGGACGCTTCACTATCTATGACCACAGATAGATATTGGTTAATCGAATTTAAACGTGGGCAAACATCCCTTTTTGATGAGAAGCGACCAGGACTCCCGGCAGACGTGGTTACCGAGGAAATCATTCAAAAAGTCGGGGACATTATTCTCGCTGATCGACGAACAAAAGTGCGCGAAGTAACAGAGGCAATATTAATATTTTACACGATAAGTTCGCGATGAAAAAATTGTCGGCCCGATGGGTGCCGCGATTGCTCACGATGGACAACAAGCGGGTGCGGCTGTTGACTTCGAAACAGTGTTGGCAGCAATTCAAGCGAGTTCTGAATGAATTTTTGCGTCGGGTTGTCACCTTTGATCAAGCCTGGATTCATCATTACACACCAGAAACTAAGCAACGATCAAAACAATAGATTTCTCCCACTCAATTTGCTCCAAAGATGGTGACCGACAGACAAGCAGATTTTTTGGGGTGCAAACGTCATCCTCATGGATTTAAAAAAAAGGAAGATCGCGGTCACTGAACAATACTACAGTGAATTATTAAACCGCTTTCACAAAAAAATTGAAGGAGACACGGCCGCATTTAGCGAAAACGAAGGTGCTGTTTCACCACGATAACGCACCAACACATTAAATTAGAGTTGTCGCCGCCAAACTGTATGAATTGCTTGCGCACCCCCGTAGACTCTGAGACATTTTCTTCTTCCCTAACATGAAGAAATGGCTCGCGGGAAAACATTTTGGTTTAAACGAGGAAATCATCGCCAAGACAGAGGCGTATTTTGGTTCGACAAATCCTTTTTTTTGGAGGGGTTAAAAAGTGGCTGGAGCTTTGGGAGAAGTGTATCATTCTAAAAGGGGACTATGTTAAATAATATATATATATTTTTTTTAAATAATGGTGCCTTCATTTATTGAACCCCCCTCTTATGTTATTTAGATATTTATATATAGTAATGTGGACTTTTATCTAATCAACTTAAGTCGACTGCTGCTAAGTCGTAAATTGATGAGTTCTAATACAATTTTTTAACTTTTAGTCATTCATAGCCTAGGGTCCACTTAAAACAACTGTAATAAAAATAATAAATTACTCTGCGAAATATATATGAGTCTTTAACAATTTACATATTTATCGTTAGCCAAATAAGTTATTTCTTTTTGTCCTCGTTCGTGGTGAACGAGGACAAAACGAAGTACCTCCTGTCTTCAAACAAACAGTCGGCGCACTCGCGTATCGGCACCCACGTCACTGTAGGCAGTTATAATTTCGAGGTTGTAAAAGACTTCATCTATTTAGGAACCAGCATTAACACCGATAACAATGTCAGCCTTGAAATCCAACGTAGAATCTCTCTTGCCAACAAGTGCTACTTTGGACTAAGTAGGCAACTGAGCAGTAAAGTCCTCTCTCGACGAACAAAACTAACACTCTACAAGACTCTCATCATGCCCGTCCTAACGTATGGCGCAGAAGCTTGGACGATGTCAACATCCGATGAAGCGACGCTTGGAGTGTTCGAGAGAAAGATTCTGCGTAAGATTTTTGGACCTTTGCACGTTGGCAATGGCGAATATCGCAGACGATGGAACGATGAGCTGTATGAGCTTTACGACGACATAGACATAGCGCAGCGAATAAAAATCCAGCGGCTACGTTGGCTGGGTCATGTCGTCCGAATGGATACAAACGCTCCGGCTTTGAAAGTATTCGATGCGGTACCAGCTGGTGGTAGCAGAGGAAGAGGGCGGCCTCCTCTGCGTTGGAAAGATCAGGTGGAGAAGGACTTGGCTTCACTTGGTGTGTCCAACTGGCGCCGGTTAGCACGAGAAAGAAAGGACTGGCGCGCTTTGTTAAACTCGGCCAAAATCGCGTAAGCGGTTATAGCGCCAATTAAGAAGAAGAAGAAATAAGTTATTTAGTCAAAAGTACATAGAAGCCTTAGTTTGCTATTTGCTTCAGACCGTATAAAGTTACCTGTATAAGTTTTCATTTGGGCAACAAAATAATTTACAAAACAGTTAAATATTTGAAACAGTGGTTATATTTTTCCGAAAATATAAAAGTCGCATAGGCCCAATCAGGGCATTTGATGAAGGCTTAACAGGTAAATTCAATATTTGTGTAAGAATTCCCAATGCGCGGTGTGTTAAATGTGTTAAACACTTCAACGCGTCCGGAGGATTGCACCATTTGTGGAGGATCTGCCTTTCTCAAGTTAATATGTATTATATATGTAATAGATGGACTCATTAAAAAAAATATTTTTAAAAAGCTCTAGAATTTAAAAACAATGCTTGGACTAACTAAGGTATTTAACCTTATAGACATGAGTTCGATCCTGATTCGCACATGAATCGTCAAATTGATGCCTGAATATTTTCTTTTCTGTTTCAAAAATATTTCATAAAAAACTCTTTCCATTCGAATGTTGTATTAATTTTCGTGTAGAAAAACGCAAAAACGTCACTCCATTCTGACTATTTATAGTAAATGCTTAATAGACATATGTACTATATGTTTTACACAATCATTTATCAAAGGTAGAGTTATGATATATATTTGTTTTTATAATAATAATATTTCTAAACCTCAAATATGTTGGTCTGTTCTAATTTATATTTGCACAAAGGTTTGAGTCGAACTTCTCTCTGTGGTTTCCTGTGGTTTCATATAGCTTACGAAATTTCAACTGCGTTAAGGGGGGGGTAGGGTTTCAAAATCGAAATTTTTTTTCTTCACTCATCTTATAGTAAATCATTTCAAGAATGTTGTGTCAAAATTTTAAGTGGATCGGAGCAGAACTCTCAAAGTTATAGCCTTTGTAGGCACTCTACCTCGAATGCGGAGCATCGATAATTTCTCAGAGTCATTTTTTCAAACGCGTTTTTCCCGAAACGACTTCTTAAAAGTCGGTGCCAATCACAACTCCGAAACTATTCAACCGATTCTTTTCAAATTTGGCACACGTTTTCTAAATCAAAAATACCTCCCCCTACACTGTTTTTTTTTAATTTATTTTTTTTTAAGGTTGTTTTTCACTTACAAATATGGCGAAATTTTTCGCCAAAAATGCTCGTTTTACGTTTTTTTGCCACCAAAACTACAAAAATGAAAAAACAAAAATTTTATTAGTGTAGGGGGGAGCATTACGTCATACTTTAACTGAAAAATTCGACTTTTTTAGTTTCAGATGATTCTACGACGAATGCCGATTGGCACCGCAGAGCACCTCTCGAAAAACATATCTCCAAAAAAACTCTGTCATGGGCTTATTTTTCAATATTTTATTATTAATATTTTTTAAAAACTTATTGAAAAGATGTACAATAACATGTAACTGATTTTATTAAAGTATCTTAAGCCATATTTCTGTAAAAAATTCACAAAAAAAGTGTTTTTTTTTTTGCGCTAAACCCTACCTCCCCCTTAATGAAAAGTTTTTCTTTACATCAGAAAAGCATACCGTTGCTAAACTACAGGATATAACACCAGAAGACATTATCAAATGTATCAAATAACCAAGGTTTTACAAACAAAATTAATTCAGTGTTTTAAAACATAAACAACAGATTTCATGAAAAATGTGGCCATATTCAAAGCCTATTTAAATATTATGTACGTATTTGGCATACATTTATTTTTTCGTACCTCATTAAAAATCACCTTTGTTTTTTAACTTTCGTCAGTCACTTTGGAATTCTTTGGTTTAAATTTCGGCAAATGTTCCATTCTTTTAGTGACGCGATTTTAAGTTCCTTCCGCTTTACAGAATTTACTTTTTTTAACAAAGTCCGACTTGCGCGTACTCCCTTTTATGCCCTAATTCAAGATATCAAGCTAGCAATTTTCATCCATCTATCGTCCTTCACAGTCTTCCCTATGTCTTTTATTCTTCATCTTGCTTGCGCCATACGTAGCACCTACCATCAGAGCCGAACAAATTGAGTTCACTGTCATCACTGAAAAATTCACACCATTAAAATCGCTAACCCAAATTTTTTCATATCGCTTGTTTGCTGCAAGAGTGCCTTAATCCAAAATAGTTCAAAGTTTTCAAATTTACTAGCCTCCCTAAATAAAATTAAAAGCTACTATACTTTCCTCTATGTGATACTGTTAAGTAATATACGAGTATAAAGAATACTATCCGGGAATGCGTAGGTTCGAATCTCCGTGCAGGAAACGTCAAAATGGAAAAGTATTTTCTAGTAACGGTGACCCCTCGGCAGACAATGCAAACCTCTGAGTGTGTTCTGCCATGAAAAGGCTCAACATAAAAAAAACCATTTGCCATTCGGAGTCGGCTTA
This sequence comes from Anastrepha fraterculus, assembly GCA_037575425.1. Taxonomy (NCBI): domain Eukaryota; kingdom Metazoa; phylum Arthropoda; class Insecta; order Diptera; family Tephritidae; genus Anastrepha; species Anastrepha fraterculus. Next base: position 28,242 of record JAYXIM010024389.1, on the reverse strand, counting down.
AACTGGGAATAATATCAAGACACACGCCACAAATATGTAGGAGGAAAAGCTCGGCCAAGCACCTAACAGAATTGTTGGTTGGTTGGTTTGAGTGGTGATTCTTCCAGAATCCCACTAGCGCTTCCGCACCATTTTGTTGCCACATCCTTGTTACCAACTTGTTTACCAGTTATTCACGGAATGACTATATCCAGTCTGTACGGTTTAAGAACCTTATTCGGTTGTTGACATCTAAGCAGACAGTTGTTCGAGACTCTCGAACAGCGGCCTGCCCAGGGTTAACATTCTGTCCTTCCATAGGGCGGGGCATTCACAGAGGAAGTGGAAGATTTTTTTTTTTTTCTCCGGTTGTATACAACTGTGACAATATGTGGTGTGAGGGATGCCCATTTTGGCTGCTTGTTCTCCAACAGACCAAAAGCCAGTTATGACTGCCGTTAGTCTCCAGGCGTCCCTTCGTTTCATGTTTAACAATATTGAGGATTGTTTGAGGTTGTAGGTGGGCCATAACGTTCTGCTGGTTTTGCATTTCGTTTGGATCTCCATCTACAATCCGCGATTCGGAGGTATTTTAGGGAAATTGTACTCTTGACTGCAGCTAATGGTGTGAATATTGATTCTGCAAGAGGGTTATTCATGGAACATCCCCCTCTTGCCAATTCATCTGCTTTTTCGTTACCTTCAATATTTCGATGTCCCGGCACCCAGATTAAGGTAATCTTATAGTTTACGCTCAAGGTAGTGAGGCTATTCCTACTTTGCTCCACCACCATAGAGTTTGTAGTAGCTGAATCCAGTGCCTGGATTGCAGCTTGGCTATCCGAAAGAATAGCGATATTGCCCTTAAAAGAGCAATCTGCGATTAGTAGCCTACAAGCTTCCCCAATTGCCAGTACGTCCGCCTGGAAGACACTGCAGGCATTGAGGAGACGCCCAGATTTTTCAATTTTAAGTCTATGAGAATATATACCAGCTTCAACACGACAATCCATTTTAGATTCATCTGTAGTGTCGAAGTTGTTTATTGAGAGTCCCTTATTCCATTTCTCCTTAGATTAAAAGAGAGTGGCAAAATTCCTATTGAATGTTACCGTCGGGGCTATTTAGTCAGCCCTCACCGAGGTTAACTGAGTTTGTCCCAATAGTAGACTGGAATGACAATAAGCTTTTTCTTTCCAGCGACCCGCTTCATTTAACCTAAATGCACTCATGGTTGCCGTCTTCTTAATATGCAGGTCTATTGGAATAACGTGTGTCAGTGCGTTGAGAGCCTCCTTAGGACATGATCTGACTGCGCCGACCGTTATTGCACAGGCTGATCTCTGTATTCTTCCGAGTAATTTGGTATTGTAATCTCTCCCTAGAGCTTTCCACCAAACTACCGAGCCATACGAAAATTGGTCGTATAACCGCCTTATACAACCATACTGTATGCTTAAGGTGAAGACCCCATCTTCTTCCTAGCATACGTTTACAGGCAAATAAAGCAATTTCAGCTTTCCTTACCCGTTCTTTGACTTTTCATTTCCAGCTAAGTTTGGAGTCTAAAATTACTCCTAAGTACTTTGCACTGGGTGAAAGTAAGAGGGCTTGTCCGTTAATATTTGGTAAGGTAAGGATTAGTACCTTATATCTGGTTGTAAAGAACATGAGTTCTGGTTTACGCGTGTTTAAACTTAGGCCACAGCCTGTTGCCCAAGAATTAAGCTCGCCTAATGCCCTTTGAAAGATCCCACCGATCGTATTAGGACATAGTCCTGACGCCATTAGCACCACATCATCAGCGTATGTCACCGCTTTTACCCCACCTCTTTTAAGTTTTATTAAGATTTTGCTAATCACACATAACCTAAGAAGTGGAGATAATACTCCCACCTGTGGAGTACCCCTATGGACTCTCTTAGTTATGTTGATATAAATTCCTAGTAAAAATTGTGACGGCGGCCGCCGTAGCCGAATGGGTAGGTGCGTGACTACCATTCGGAATTCAGAGAAAGAACGTAGGTTCGAATATCGATGAAACACCAAAATTAAGAAAAACATTTTGCTAATAGCGGTCGCCCCTCGGCAGGCAATGGCAAACCTCCGAGTGTATTTCTGCCATGAAAAAGCTCCTCAAAAAAATATCTGCAGTTCGAAGTCGGCTTGAAACTGTAGGCCCCTCCAATTTGTGGAACAACATCAACACGCACACCACAAATAGGAGGAGGAGCTCGGCCAAACACCTAACAGAAGTGTACGCGCCAATTATTTATTTATTTTTTTTTTAAAATTGTGACATTTTGCTGAACATTTGAAGAATTTTTATAAATTTTGTGTTAAGTTTGAAATCTCAGTTTATATGAATTTTATTTTAGTACGAATCATACTTTTATAACCAAATAATTGAAATTATAAAATAAGTAAACAAATAGTCAAAACTTAACAATATCTTGTGTACACTTTATTTTGACGCTGATGGTATATATAATTGGCGCGTACACCCTTTTTGGGTGTTTGGCCGAGCTCCTCCTCCTATTTGTGGTGTGCGTCTTGATGTTGTTCCACAAATTGGAGGGGCCTACAGTTTCAAGCCGACTTCGAACTGCAGATATTTTTTTGAGGAGCTTTTTCATGGCAGAAATACACTCGGAGGTTTGCCATTGCCTGCCGAGGGGCGACCGCTATTAGCAAAATGTTTTTCTTAATTTTGGTGTTTCATCGATATTCGAACCTACGTTCTTTCTCTGAATTCCGAATGGTAGTCACGCACCAACCCATTCGGCTACGGCGGCCGAACGAGGATTGGCCAATACAATTTTCTTCATTTCATAAATTTTTTTTGTCTGTCGTTGAAGTACTCGGGCGTCCGGATTCTGAGAACATTTTGCACCACAGATAAACGTTGCTTTGGTCCAAAGTAGCTTCTCCGTATGACCGTCTAGAAGTCGAGATCTGAATTTATTAGACTACTGTTTGTGGTCAGAGTTGGAGAACATGGCCTGTCGAAGACGTCACAGAAATTTCTAGAGTCTCAATCAATCTTTGGTTCGAGCAGCGACGTCAATATCCATGGAAACCGTGCGCGCTGCAATAGCTGAATGGCTTAATCGTTTGAAGACTTATGCGAAAGTAAATGGTGAGCATTTTGAATAAAAATTTAAATTTTATTTTAATATTTACATGATTAAATAAAACTAACTCCATTCAAAAAATTTAATGAGTTCATATCTATTGCGAAACAACAGTTGCCGAGAGTGGACGTGTCGAACTTGTACTCTAAATAAATTATCTATTTAAACAATTTTATAGTGTCAAATTAAACCAAAAGTTACCGTGACTAGGTACCAGCGATTGGATACCCGTCTTGGACATCAGCAAAATCACTTCAAACAAATAGATAAATAAACAAATAGATAAGTAAGCAAAACAAAGCAAAATAAACAAACAAAAAAAAAAAAAAAAAAAAAACTGAAACAATTGCGGCAGAGAGAGGAGAGCGGCCTCCAGCTGTACTTGCTTATCAGATTAAATACTGTGCGGCGCGCCACCTATGCACTGACATAGAAATCTTAATACTACCTGCATTATCGACGCCAAATCGAATAGGGTTGCCATTTAAAAAAAAAAAAAAAAAATGAATTTGCAAAGAACCCCTCCACCGGGCGGTGGAAATTCGTTCAAAAATCGAGCCACTGTTAATACACCATCTATAGGAGGAAATCTATTAAAAAAACATGAAAACACAGAGAAAGAAAATATCAAAAACTTATCGAAACAACTACAAAATATGCAACAAATTTGTGCTGAATTAAAAAATGAGCTGCAACAGCTAAAAATAGAAAACGCTAAACTAAAAGCTCAAACTGCAGTCACTAGTAAAACCAACAGTGCACAGCAAAATAAAACACCACCTCAATACGAAACCGATGAAGAAGAGCTAGATCGAGAGACGGACTGGATCTTAAAAAAGCGTCCATCTAAAAAACGAAAAGCTGTCAATTCACCTGAACAAATAGGCTCAACTTCAAACGTGAATACACTAAATGCCAACAATAAAACACCAAAAGATGATAAAAAAGCCCCACGTCCGCCACCAATTATGGTAACAGCTGAATGTGAGTACCAAAAACTGTTCAACATTGTAAAAAACGGGTCTAGCAATACGTTCTCTATTAAACTTCTGAACAATAAGATCTATAAAATAAATACATTTGATCCAGATGATTATAGAAAGACTACAAAGTCGCTATCAACACAAAACATCTCTTGGTACACTTATGAAAACAAGCAAACAAGACCAATAAAAGTTATAGCAAAAAATCTTCATCATTCGTGCGATCCTACTGATATCATACAAGATCTTAAAAAACAAGGCCTAAAAATCACCAATGCAGTTAAAAAGCTAAAATGGAAAACAAAGGAGCCACTAGATATGTTTCTACTCACATTCGAATCAATTGAAGATATTAAAAAGATATTTGAAATAAAAACAATCTTACATGCGGTTGTCAAAATTGAAGCGATTAAACAAACAACATTAATTCCTCAATGTAAGTCATGTCAGTCCTACGGACATAAAAAAAAAAAAAATAATTGGCGCGTACACTTCTGTTAGGTGTTTGGCCGAGCTCCTCCTCCTATTTGTGGTGTGCGTGTTGATGTTGTTCCACAAATGGAGGGACCTACAGTTTCAAGCCGACTCCGAACGGCAGATATTTTTATGAGGAGCTTTTTCATGGCAGAAATACACTCGGAGGTTTGCCATTGCCTGCCGAGGGGCGACCGCTATTAGAAAAATGTTTTTATTAATTTTGCTTTCACCGAGATTCGAACCAACGACCTCTCTGTGAATTCCGGAATCCTACAGACATACTCAAAATTATTGCGGCAAGCAGCCACGCTGTGTCAAATGTGCGCAGAAGCACAAAACAGTCGAATGCACAAAATCAAAGGAGCAGCTGCCAAAATGCTGCAACTGTGGAGAAGCACACCCTGCTAGCTACAGAGGCTGCATAGTAGCCAAAGAACTACAAAAAATTCGCGACAAAAAAATCGGACAGCGGAAAAATAACACTGAGGCTGAAAGCGAAACTGAAGGAAGAGAGAAAAATAAAGATGAAGTTAGTACAAAATCAATATCGCATAAACCAATACCAATTCCAGCACCAAGCAATCGACCAACCTATTCACAAGTGGCAAAAACTAACGAAAATGTCACTACACATGAAGAAAATATACTTTCAAAAATATTGCAAAAACTAACAGAACAGCAAGAATTTAACAAATCACTGGAGCAAAGGTTGCAAAATCTTGAATTTAAAATTTATCAGTCAATTACCCATGCCTAATTTTCTAAAAATAATGTTATGGAACGCGAACGGTCTTCCAAAGTACCAGCAAGAATTGGAAATGATTCTCAATTCAGAAAAAATCGACATTTGTTTAATTGCTGAGACGCATTTCACTAATCAACCTTTTTTCAAGATCAAAAACTTTGAAACTTACCACACTATTCACCCAAGCAACAGTGCCCGAGGCGGAAGTGCCGTAATTATTAGAAGCAATATTAAACACTACGAACAAGAAAAAGTCAGCACCAATGAATTCCAAGCCACCACCATCACAATTAATGCTGGAGGTGATCTAGCATTGACAGCTGTTTATAGTCCTCCAAGGCACCAAATCAAATACGATCAATATGTCCATCTTATTGAGCGTCATAAAACAAAATTCATTATGGGCGGTGATTTTAATGCTAAACATATCCATTGGGGATCTAGGCTAACAACCACTAAAGGAAGGGAGCTCTTCAAAGCGCTTCAACAAACAAACTGTAACACTGCATCTTCATGGATGCCAACGTATTGGCCATCCGATCCACAAAAAAATCCGGACCTTATCGATTTCTTTATCACCAGAAAAGTCTCCAGTGCTTATCTTAATGTTGAAAATGGGCTAGACATGAATTCAGATCACTCGCCAATCTATCTAACTCTCAGCGAAACGGTAGTGTTACGTGATCCAGTTCTCAAATTAACTAGTCAATTTACCGACTGGGATTATTTCCGCAAAATGTTAGAAGAATCTGAAGACAATACGTTTCCAATGGAATCAACAACAAAGATAGATAACGAAGTTTTAAAACTGACGAGAGAAATACAACACTCTGCTTGGTCGAGCACACCTCCTTTAATGAAAATTTCCGCCGGCCACAAATACACAAAAGATATAAAAGAAATGGTGCTAAAGAAGCGAAAAATGCGGCGTAGGTGGCATCAAACAAGATCACCTGTCGATAAAGCAGCTTTGAACAAAGCAGCGAAAGATCTCAGCCATAAAATTAAAGAATACAAAAATCAATCATTTACAAACTACGCACAGCAATTAAATAACAAAAGAGACACAAACTACTCACTATGGAAATGCACCAAAAAGCTTAAACAGCCAGCTATCATAATCCACCAATCAAAGTAGGCAATAATGGATGGGCGAAAACCAACATAGAAAAAGCAAACATATTTTCAGATTATCTAGCAAAAATCTTTACACCCAATAGCGACACATCACCAATACTAAATAATGATGGCATAGCCAATGATAATTATGGCGATATAGTACCCATAACTGAAGATGAGATGTGCGCCGAGATACAAAAGTTGAAGTCGAAGAAATCTCCAGGGTTTGATTTAATAACTGCCGAAGTCCTCAAAAAAGTTCCACGAAACATCATTGCTAAGCTAACAAACATAATGAATGCTTGCTTAAAGCGGCAATACTTTCCAATCTATTGGAAAATAGCTGATGTCATCATGATTCTAAAACCAGGAAAGCCTCCAAACGATGTAGCATCATATCGTCCAATTTCACTGTTGCCCATCTTGTCAAAACTGTTGGAAAAATGTTTGATAAAGCGCCTGAGCAATATCATAGAAAATAAACAAATAATACCAACACACCAATTTGGATTTCGCGCGCGCCACTCAACTATTGACCAAATTCACAGATTAACTCGTATCATCGAGAACACATTTGAAGAAAAAAATGTCTGTTCGGCTGTATTTCTCGATGTCTCTAATGCTGGCCAGCTGTGGAAAATAAAGAATGTACTGCCAACAAAATGTTTTAATATCTTAAAAACCTACCTGTCTGAGCGCTATTTTCGCGTCAGGTACGAAGACGAGTTCTCTGAACTGAAAGAGATAAAAGCTGGTGTGCCGCAAGGAAGTGTGCTTGGACCTCTTCTCTATCTACTTTTTACTCACGACCTGCCAAACAGCAGAAATTGCTTTATAGCAACATTTGCTGTAGTGGAGTGCCCAGGGGTTTTGACCTTGGATCTCGTAGGGACTGAATGAATTGCCATGTAACCAACAGGATTTTCTTTTGTATGCTCTAAATTGTAACTTCTACCAATATTATATTGTGCAATTAATTTTTTCATTGTTTAAACAAAAAAATATGAAAAATTAATATATTGGAGCATAACATTGAGTTGGAAACATTTTTTTTTTTTAGTTCTACGTTAAATTTTACTTAAATAGATAAAGACAAACATCTTCCCAACGTTCCATTTTATTTGACGGGTCGAAGAGACCTTGAGCAGGTAGTCAAACTTGAAGATGGGAACGGCAGCTGCGGCGTACTATGAATTTGTTCTGGCTAAATCAGTTATAAGTGACACGTGTTGAGCGAATGTTGTGAATACGTAATAGTGAAGATAAGTTAGTTGAGCTTGAAAATAAAAATAAAACATCAAAACTATGGATTACGTATTTTCGAATGGTAACAATATTGAAAGACTTCATTGCTGCCGACCGTATGGGGGATTGGAATTTACATCTACATAGTATTGAGCTGATGATTCCACTATTCCACGCATCAGGACATTTTCCCTATGCGAAGGCTGCACAAATTTATCTGCAAGATATGAAGGAATTACAGTATATAATGGATCCAGCAGAGTTCGAAAAATATACAACAGGATATTTCACATCTAGGCGATCAGATATTTTTTTTCTGGTATTGCAAGTGATCAGACTATTGAGCAGACTTTAATGAAAGGAATGAGCGTCGAAGGGGTCCTTTTAAACGAGGTGCCACTGAAAGTGTAGTTTATAAATGGATCAGAGGAGTTATTTATAGTAAAAATATTATTCAAAGCATAGACAATTTTTGTGACATATCTTTCAATAAAAGTCATCAACACAGTGATTCTACAAATGCTAGAATAGAAAGGGATGGTATCGATGTAAAAAGATTGGTAGACTTTTTCAAAGAACACAGTCCTTTTCCTGATACAGATGCAATTATGTCAATTGCCACTGGAATTACCGGTGATAAAAGTATAAATTGTTACAATGCTTTTGAAGAAGGTTTAAAAGTTATGAAGAAAATCGAAGGGAAAAATGTACGCGAATTGAAGTTTTTAAGGAAAGATAAAATAAATTCTCTATTGGCTAAAAATAATAAAATTAAAATTCATAACAATGTTATTCCCGTTGATCCATTGTTGCTGTTTCAACGTATTTGTGTGTTGAAAAAAACAGATGATGAACTAAAAACTTATATGAATTATGAACTGGCACCATATCCACTTGCTCTGTTTGAAGATGGCCAAATGCGAAAGACAAAAAAATCAACTTTCTACGAATTATTCCCAGAAATTCAGATTAATTTGAAAAGCTTAGAAAATGTTCATTATGTTATTGATGGAGGCATGTTGTTATATCGTTGCAAATGGCAATTAAATGAAACATTCAAAATGATATGCGAACATTACGTAAGATATTTGAGGAATAATTATAATAACGCATACGTGGTATTTGATGGATATAAGAAGGACGGTATTAAATCTGCTGAAAGGAATCGTCGCGCACTAAAAAATATAAGTACAGATATTGAATTTGATGAAAATATGCCGTTAAAAATCGCTCAAGATAAATTTCTAACGAATAAAAAAAATAAATCTCGCCTAATCGAAATGTTAAGAATAAAATTAGCTGATAACAATATTTTTACATGCCAAGCGGAAAGCGATGCAGATAAATTAATTGCTGATACAGGAATTAGTTTAGAATCTCAAAATATTGTTGTAATTTCTGAAGACATTGACGTCTTGGTTGTGTTAACGGCATTGGCGCCTACTGATCGTGAAATATATTTTTTAAAACCATCCCGAGGCAAAGTTAACCAACAAATATTTTCATCGAAAAGTTTAGAAAAATCTCTACCAGCATGTAAAGAACATGTTCTATTTTTACATGCTTTCACGGGCTGTGATACTACTTCTGCGTTTTACAACAAAGGAAAAATTAAGTTTATCAAAAATTTTGAGAAGCGGAATGATCTACATGACTCAGCAGCAGTATTTAAAAATGTACATGAAGATGCAAATAATATATTTCAAGCTGGTATTACATGTATTTTGGGACTGTATGGTGCTTCGGCAAAAATGACAGATTTGAATCCATTCAGGTTCAATTCCTTCATCAAAGCAACTGGCAAAGACACAAGTGTTCTTTTATCTTCGTTACCTCCCACATCTGATGCAGCATTTGAACACTTAAAACGGGTTTACCTACAAATCCAGATGTGGTTAGGGAATGATTTAATCATCGAAAATTGGGGATGGAACTATTCCAATAATACCTATCATCCAATATTTACAAATCAATTACCTGCTCCGGAAAATTTATTAAAAATGTTATTTTGCAATTGCAAAAAAGGATGTGGAGCTGCATGCGGATGCCGAAAAAGTGGATTATACTGCAGTGTAGCATGCCTACAGTGCAACGACGATAGCTGTCTAAATGTAGCGCCTATGATTAACATCAGTGAAATTGAAGATGATATTTGAAAAAATTTAAATTTTTCAATAGACAAATTTTTTTGTTAATTCATTTTTTTCTTTAAAATAGTCATAATTTTTTTGTTTTTAATAATTAATTCGATTTTACTTTTATGCTATAATAACAGAAAACAATTTTTTATTTTTTTTTGTATGCTAATTATTTAAATAAACGAATAGTTTACATAATATTTTTTTTTAACATTTAATTATCCATAATCTATTTATTTTTTCATTTGCTTCCACTTCTGTTACAAAAACAATAAATTCTACAACGTTATTTGCATTATAGCACATAAATTATTGCAATCATAAATTTTTGCTATTTAAAAATCAAATGCACAACTTTTAAATAGGTAGAGATTATTATTTATGTTATTCACAACACATTTTCGCAAAGATAATTTAATTTCATCTAGTCCCTGAGACATCCTAGGTTTTAACGTTTTTAACGCTCCAGACACTCCACTACTGATGATACTGCAATATTAACCGTCGGAAAGACAGAAATAGAGTGTACTACACAACTGCAGTTTGCTATCAATAAAATATACAATTGGACAGATAAATGGCACATTAAACTGAACGAAACAAAGTCTGTACACATCAACTTTACAAACAAAAAGATCAACTACCTGCCAATATACATAAACAGCATTAAAGTACCATACTCTAATACAGCAAAGTATCTAAGTATGACGCTCGACACGAAACTTAGGTGGAGTGCGCACGTGAAAAAGAAAAGAGAAGAACTGGACCCAAAATTCCAAAATATGCATTGGCTAATGGGTAAGCAATCAGCGTTATCCGCATCCAACAAGATACTGCTTTACAAACAAATTCTCAAACCTATCTGGACCTATGGGATTCAGCTATGGGGTTGCACCAGCTATAGCAACACAGCGCATATACAAAGATTTCAGACTAAGGCACTCAAGCATGCAGTTTGTGCTCCATGGTATATTAGGACGCAAGATCTAGAACGTGACCTCAATATTGATTCGGTTACGGCAACCATAAAGAAATTTGCAAAGTCGCACGCATGGCGACTAAGCAAGCATGTGAACAATGAAGCCTTGATTCTTAACGAAAATACAAAATGGAAACGAAGGCTCAAACGTAAAAAACCTCTGGATTTAAACTAATTAATAAATAAAAATCAGTTAAAAGTATGAATTGTATTTTGCTGAGGATTAACTTAAATTATTTGTTGTAACAAAACTCCACAAAAATTGCTCGTTAGTATATATATGTAATGTTATACTAGTTGCAATGAAAATACTAATAATAAAAATAAAAAAATAAATATCTATAACGGACTTAACTTATGACAGAATTTATTACAGGACTAAGTATAACTCTAAGCAAAAATAATAAAAACATTTTTCTAATAGCGGTCGCCCCTCGGCAGGCAATGGCAAACCTCCTAGTGTATTTCTGCCATGAAAGAGCTCCTCATAAAAATATCTGCCGTTCGGAGTCGGCTTGAAACTGTAGGTCCCTCCATTTTGTGGAACAACATCAAGACGCACACCACAAATAAGAGGAGGAGCTCGGCCAAACACCTAACAGAAGTGTACGCGTCAACTATTTATTTTTTTTTTTAAGTATAACTTTCAAGGGGGTATTCTAGAGTAGAATTTTGAAAAAAGTGAAATTGGTTTTTAGCATATTTTAAAAGTTTAAACATTTAGAAACATGTCATTAAAAGTATTTGGTAAAAGTCCTATTATTTAATGAGTTATAGCTTTTTTGGTGAGATGGCATAGTTCAGATCCGACCGCTTCTGAAAACTTTGAACGCGTTTTTCTCAAATCTACTCTTTTCAAGCTGGCGGTATGGATATCTCGAGTGGATTTGGGGAGGATGTTCCTTATAGATTCCTTCCTCGGATGACCCTAGCTCGAAACTATAACTTTTCATTTAGTATTTTAAAATTGGAATGTTGAAAAAATATGCAAAAAAAAAATTTTTTTAAACAGCCGCTATATTGTGAAAAAAATTTGTTTAACTTGTCCAAGGCTCATTCAATAGCGAAATCTATAATAATTAAGAATCCGTTTGGTTTCTATTTTTCAGATCACCAGGAGGGTTGGAATCATGCACGCCAGGACACCTTCTTGTTTTTGGACCCCCTGCTTTGACTGCGCATCATTTTATCAATTTTAATTTTTTTTTGCGTTAGTTTTTAATTTAAGAATCAATAATCAATAAACAAATGATAAAAAAGGATCGTAAAATTTTTTTGTTTGTTTCCTTTGTACAGCGTTTCAAACTCCGGGCGAAATTCATGCCTCTACATTAGAATACTTCCTTAACATAATTGTTCCAAATCAGTATTTACATATATTGTGAAACATAGAAACTTTATCAATAATATGTATTATTTATCTATCAATTATCTGTAACGCGACGCTCCGGAACATACCCTTCTGTTTATTTTCTTTTTCAAAACCTTTATTACCGGGTAAGCCATACTGACTTAGTTCAACAAAATCGCTCAGTGGGTCTTCCTAGCAGGGACTCCGCATTGCTCCATAATTTTCGGTATTACTGCACACAACAATTCTAAGAATCTCCCCAAATGTTTTCGTTGTCCGGGATATTTGCTTGGCACTTGTTGCCCAGAGTGATTCTTTGATTTTCGAGGCTGGGAGTTTTATCATAGTGATGTGGACGTCAAAACGAGACTACTGCATTGTTTATTTACTGGAAGTCTTTTCGCTTTGATGTACATGTTAGAGAATACCTAATTGATTTGCCTTTTCCAAAACTACTACAATAGGGGGAAACGTGGTGACTAGCCCAATTTCTAGCTTTGCGTAGGCTGGACTATCTTTCAAGACTTATTTCGGATTCCGGGATAGTCTGTTTTGACACTCGGCACAAACTGTGTGGACGACCAAGAGCTGCTGGTGAGCCTTCACAATGGAATTGGAGTGGCAAGGCGGTGTGAGTTGGGGTGCAGCTTACCATCTTACTCAGGTGAACTCCGATAAGGTTTAGAGGCTTTTTTTGTGGTGCGTGATGAGGGCACCAGCGCGTTTTGCGAAATACAAGCCGTTAAGGTAACATGCACTTGAAAGCGAAAGCGACATGTAGCCAGAAGCCATTTGGATCATTTCCTGTGGGTTTTAAGGCCTGAGCAAGTCTTAAGATGGCACCACACGTGGAACCCGAATTGTAGTTTGGGTGGAGCCGTTTTCGGCAAACGCAGCGGGAATAAACTTCGGGTGCAGAGTTAGGCTCAATACCAGCCGTAAAAAGAAGTATTGGGAACAGTCTTGCTGGATGGAGCTGCTCAGTCAAAATTCAGCGCTCTATACAGGGCTCGTTTACGCAGCCGGCAGCACTCGGCCGGGAAAATCCCGAGTCATTCCGATATGTAGAACCGGCTGTCATGGGAATGCAATAAGGTGCTGATCTTTAAGCCGAAACCAAGCAGGCTACACATATTGCAATATTTATACTTGTGTATAAGTTTAATCGTCTGAACCCGTCCGCTAAGTCTAGAAGGAATCACAATGCAAGGGATTGGATCTAGAGTTGAGACGATAGTTTTTTTTCATCCTTCTGCAGAGATCAATGTTATGCTATTGGTTGATTTTACCGAACTACTTACCAACATGGCAGGATCTTCAGGGGCTATAATGAAACCTGGTCGAGTAGACATGTCAATCATGGTATGACGTCCATCATGGGTAAACTTATATGTTTAGAACATAAGAAGGATCCATTTGACACTGCAAAGACACAGCGAACAGTCTTCGGTCGGAACTTGTTTTGAAGTATTAATGGCTCTGCTCCACCTACGCCACATTTACCGTTTCTTCACTATTATCCTTGATCGTTCGGTCACTAGATTGTAGGGGCAAGAAGAAACACAACGAAAGCGATGCATCTTATCTATGAAAAACGTTTTTGTGAATAGCACTTCGAGTCAACACAGCAAATGTCATGTTATTATTTTTTTTTGTTATTACGATTCTCATTAATTTTCTTAGAAGCGTTGTACAATTGCAACTAGTATACACATGCCCCACAAAGTCTGCGTTCACCATACAATAACTTTTTAGTGAGTAAAACACACAACCTGATTTTATAATTTTTATAAATTTGTATATATTTATATGTTTATTATATGTTTAACTTTCAAAAACAAAAAAAAATTTCAAGATTCCTTACATAAGTTTTTAGATAACGGTGAATAATGGCTGTAACAAGTAAATAAAGCGACCATAAAGTCTGCGTTCGGTCTTAAAGTCTAATACAAAAACATGATATGCCATATGCAAAAATTAAATCTAATATTTAGTTGGATATCCACGTTACTTCAGGACTTCACTCAGCCTATTTGGCATTGAACTTACTAGTTTCTCTCTTTCCTCTGCTGTTATATTCCTCCATTCTGCCTGCATGACACTCCGCAAAACCTCTTTACTAGTAATCACTTGCTGACGAATTCTTTATTCCAATAGATCCCACAGATGCTCGATGGGGTTAAGATCTGGGGACTCTGGCAGTGTTTTAAGCTGTTTTGGGACGTTGTACAAGAGCAATAGCTTAACGATCTCGGCTGTGTGCTTCGGGTCGTTATCTTGTTGAAACCAAAATGTTCTTGATAAGCCGAGATTTTCTGCACTTTGCTTTAAATTCCGTTTTAGTATGTTCAAGTATCCCCATTTATCCGTTGCCGACCAGTTTTCCCAATCCATTCTTCCCAAAACTTTTTTCCCAATGCTTACTTTTCCCAAAGGCAAATGTTCCCAAATTCTTTCATCCAAACTGTTTTCCCCAAGACTTTTTTCCCAAATACATTTTTTTCCAAAGAGCAAAAAATTATTTATTAATGATATTAAAATTATAAAATGTGTAAAAATTCTTTAGAGGCTGATATTGTGTCCAAGGAGTCGAAGATACTCAGAAATTTCGCTCCCTTTGTAATCTTCATATTGAGCCACTATACTTCTCATTCTCATCTTTGATTGTAACCATTAGTTTTTTGGAGCTGCTTTTACTAACCTTTTCAGCCTTGACTTCTTCTTGATTTGGAGCATGTTTATGATCACTTTCCTTCAAAACTATTACATTTCCCCTGTCAATTGTTGTTATTGCAGTGGCTTTGCAAGTATCAGTAAGTTTTATTTTTGTAAGAATCTCGTCTGTAATAAACGTGTCCCTTCAACAACAATTTCCTACCACCTCTGGAAGAAACAACGATTTCTGGTACAGACATTAAAACACTGAAAAAAGATAATTTATTGATTCTTATAATTTACTTTTTTATTTTTTATTATAAACACTTAATTACTTACGTTTTATGCAATCAAATCAGCCTCTAGATACTAGAAATTTTTTTTAAATTATAATTGTCAAACTGAACGTAAACAAACAACTATCATTTTAGTTATCTACGTTGCCTAGCAACCTCATTCAAATTTTGAATGACATATTTTTTCCCCAAAACAAGTTTGGGAAAAATAGGATTTTAATTGAATTGGGAAAATGGTTTAGAGAAAATTGGTTTGGGAGTTATTTTATTGGGAACAAAAGTTTTGGGAAAAATGACTTTTGGGAAAAATGGATTGGGAAAAGTGTACGGTAACCCCATTTATCCATTATCAAATAAATAAATTCTAACTGACCCACCCCATTTGCCGCCATGCAGCCCCAAACCATAACCCACCTCCGTGCTTAACCGTGCCAAAAAGATTTTGCTTTTCAAGAGCAGTTCCAGGTTTTCGCCAAATAATTTGACGGCCTTTTATTCCGAATATACAAAATTCACATTCGTCTGAAAATATTACATTTTTCCAGAACTTGGGAGGCTTATTTATGTACTCATTAGCAAACTGAATACGTTTACGTCTGTTCACAAGAGAAATGAAAGGCTTTCTTCTGGCGACTCTACCATGGTATACAGCTTGACGTAGACCTTTTCTGGCAGTTTCAGCGCAAATACTTTTTTTAACTGTTTGATTTATGTTTTCAACTATTTTTGAGGATGTAATCCGGCGGTTAAACTTTGCCAAGTTATTATAGAACGCTCTTCCCGGGGCGATAATTTTTTCGGACGCCCTGACCTGGGCTTAGATGAAAAAGTTACATATGCCGAAAATTTGTCACAACTCGGTGAATAGAGGAATACGTTCTCCCAATAGATTTTCCAATATATCGGAAACTTTTTCCGTCTTTCCACATTTTTATAATTATTTTCCTCTCAGAAACCCTTATTTCTTTTCCCTTTCATTCCACGTTCTTTAATTATCTCCAGTTATAAATAAAATGTTCTACTAAGCTTTGTAAACATTCAGTCGAAGTAATGCGCAATCAAAAATTAATATAAACAGGGGAAAATATATTTTAAAATTAACGGTATCATTAAAATAAACAGGCTGAACGCAGACTTTTTGGTGCCGCATTCACATGCTGCTGAAATTATTTTCGCAATATCTAAAAAGTGAAGTGGGGAATCTTGTTTTTTTTTTGCCCTTGAAAGGGAATGTAGTGAATAAACAAATTGTAAAGATTTCAATTTAATCATAATATTCTATTTTGTTTTTAATAAATTTAAGAAGGCTATTCGGGTTAACGGCCACCGTAGCCGAATGGGTTGGTGCGTGACTACCATTCGCAATTCACAGAGAGAACGTCGGTTCGAATCTCGGTGAAACACCAAAATTAAGAAAAACATTTTTCTAACAGCGGTCGCCCCTCGGCAGGCAATGGCAAGCCTCCGAGTGTATTTCTGCCATGAAAAAGCTCCTCATAAAAATATCTGCCGTTCGGAGTCAGCTTAAAACTGTAGGTCCCTCCAATTTGTGGAACAACATCAAGACGCACACCACAAATAGGAGGAGGAGCTCGGCCAAACACCCAAAAAGGGTGTACGCGCCAATTATATATATATTCACATATATATATATATTCGGGTTAACGCAGACTTTGTGGGGCATATGTATATAAAATGATACTAAAATCCAATTTTCAATTGATAATTTAACTTCTTGTAAGAAGCATTTTGCAATATAACTATGCGGGACTATGGTCGATTCATAGTCGAGTTGCCGCTGAAACCTGAAGGGTTTTTGGGATAGTTCTGAAGTTTTGTTGTTCGTGTTCCTGTATTCGCGCATAGTCAAGCGTATTATATGTCACATCATCAATTTATGAAAGAGTCAAGCGTGACCACAATGCGTCGTTTTCAACACGTCTGCCACAACCACTACTGAAAAAGCGCTCAACGACACGTTTATCGTCTCTCCGCAACTGCAAAAAGATTTATATTTAGTGTTAAGGGTGTAACCCACTAACTACGCTCGAAAAAAAGGCTATTTTCGGAAATTTTTTTCAAGCAGGCTATGAATGATATTGATATAAAAGTTGTTAGGCTTGATAAATAAAGTCTTAAAATACAAGAAAAAATTTTTTTTTATTCATTTTTTGCAATTTTTTTATACAAAAACTATAGCTAAACATAACACCATGATTTAGAGATAGGTCGCTGGTCCACACGATATCTCGAGAACGGCTTATCTGAAACAGAAAAATCAAAAAGTTTTAGATTTGTTATAACAGTAGCTATAAAATAAAGTAAAATTATTAATTTTTATTAATAAATAACAAAATGGCGGCCAAAAAACAAAAAAATTTAAAAAAACATGATTTTTTACACTGTTTTTTGTGAAAAAAAATTAGTAAAAATCAAAATTTTATTACGAAAGTTGTTTATTTTATAGCTATTTATGTGTAGAATATGTGGTTAAAATTTCATGAGAATCGTTCCACTGGTTCCCGAGAAATCTTGTGGACCAACCGAAAAAACGTTAATTCGAGAAAAATGCAATTAAAGTTTTTTTTTATGAAAAATCATGAAAAAAACTTACCTAAGTTCAATCTGCGATGCCTGCACCGTACGACGTTCCTTTTAACCTGATGTTTCTGGATATATATACTTTCGAAAAATGCAAAAAAAAATAATCGATTTTTCAAAAGTGAGTTAGTGGGTTACACCCTTAACATGTTCCCGAACACATCGCTATGCTGCAACCGCGAAGATGTCCCGGCATAGTTGAGTATCATCAGAGTATGTTGACCAAGGTGAATTTATTATAGGTGACAGCATTGAATTTTTCGCCATAGATATGGCTTACGTCAAAATGATATGCTTCAGAGAACGTTAATGAATAGAGAAGTCTTAATGACAGGAAAGCGTTCATTTTCGAGGGGTACTCGTCTCGCGAAGAAAATTTCACCACTGACACATTTTTCACCAATAGTTAACAGCGTAAAAGGCAATTCGGAAAATTTAACAGCAAGTGAGTATTATTAACAGCAGTTAGCAATGCTTACATTATTTAGAACTAGCAAACCCGGCCCGCTTCGCTGGGCACACTAAAATAGAATAGATATGGTTTAGAACAGAAAAGATATGGTTTTCATATTATTTATTTCTTTATTCTCATACTATTTATTTATTTATTCAACACCACGTTTTGGTCTCTATCTCGAGACCCTAGTCACGGAGCGGCATGAAAAACACTCTGAACTAAAGCATTCACTAACAGCTTCCATTTGATACCCATATTGTACATACACATCCGAAGGATACCCGGGTCCACGGTTTGACCTATATCTCGAGACCCTAGTCACGGAGCGGCATGAAAAATACACTGCACTAAAGCATTCACCAACAGCTTCCAATTGATATCCATATTGTACAAACACATTCTAAGGTCCACGTGTTGGTCTCTATCTCGAGGCCCTAGTCACGGAGCGGCATGAAAACTACTCTGTACTAAAGCTTTCACCAACAGCTTCCATTTGATACCCATATTGTACATACACATCCGAAGGTTACCCGGGTCCACGTGTTGGTCTCTATCTCGAGGCCCTAGACACGGAGCGGCATGAAAACTACTCTGTACTAAAGCTTTCACCAACAGCTTCCATTTGATACCCATATTGTACATACACATCCGAAGGTTACCCGGGTCCAAGTGTTGGTCTCTATCTCGAGGCCCTAGTCACGGAGCGGCATGAAAAATACTCTGAACTAAAGCATTCACCAACATCTTCCAATTGATATCCATATTGTACAAACACATTCTAGGGTCCACGTGTTGGTCTCTAACTCGAGGCCCTAGTCACGGAGCGGCATGGAAAATACTCTGAACTAAAGCATTCACCAACAGCTTCCAATTGATATCCATATTGTACAAACACATTCTAGGGTCCAAGTGTTGGTCTCTATCTCGAGGCCCTAGTCACGGAGCGGCATGAAAAATACTCTGAACTAAAGCATTCACCAACAGCTTCCAATTGATATCCATATTGTACAAACACATTCTAGGCTCCACGTTTTGGTCTCTATCTCGAGGCCCTAGCCACGGAACGGTATGAAAAATAGTCTATACTATAGAAATCATCAATAGCTTCCATTTGCTACCCATATTGTACATATACGTCCGAAGGTTACCCGGGTCCACGTTTTGACCTATATCTCGAGACCCTATCTACCAATAGGTATTCAAACTATACGGAAACCATCTTCAATACCTACTTAACAATGTGTGTAAGTTTGGTTTAATTCGGTTTAAAGACACGGCGGGTCCACGTTTTGGCATATATTTCGAGACCCTAGTCATCAATAGGTATGAAAATTAACCCGTATTAAAGCACTTAACCACAGCTTTCATTTGATATCCATATTGTACAAACATATTCTAGGGTCCACGTTTTGGTCTCTATCTCGAGACCCTAGTCACGGAGCGGATGGAAATACTCTGAACTAAAGCATTCACCAACAGCTTCCATTTGATACCCATATTGTACATACACATCCCCAGGTTACCCGGGTCCACGTTTTGACCTATATCTCGAGACCGTATCTGCCAATAGGTATCCAAACTATACGGAAACCATCTTCAATACCTCCTTAACAATGTGTGTAAGTTTGGTTTAATTCGGTTTAAAGACACGACGGGTCCACGTTTTGGCATATATTTCGAGACCCTAGTCATCAATAGGTATGAAAATTACCCCGTATCAAAGCACTTATCAACAGCTTTCATTTGATACCCATATTGTACATACACAACCAAAGGTTACCCGGGTCCACGTTTTGACCATTTTCCCGGCAATTATTCGAATTTTTCTCACCTTTAAAACCTTCCCTAGACCTCCACGAATAATTCAAGACCAAGATAAGATAAATCCGTTCAGCCATTCTCGAGTTATAAGCGAACATAGGGACAGATTTTCACATTTATATATATAGATATTATTATCATATTATTAGAAAAGTTTGTGTGAGGGGCGTAATGTATTTGACATTACAGGTGCTTTTTTTTGTGATTTATTTCGCCCTTTGGAATTTGGAAAATTGCGCCAGAATAATAAATGTCAATCGAAAAAAGTTAACGGGATTTAAGTTTTGCGAAATTGCGAAGGCGACTTGCAAATTCCAACGGGCGGACTTTTATTCGGGCGTTAAAATCGGTTTTCGAGTGTTTAAAGTGCGTTAAAAATTTAGCGTTTTTTGTAAAGCGCCGTGTGTGTATTCGAGTGTTTAAAGTGCGGTACAAATTCAGCGTTTTTTTTTCAAAGCGCCGTGCGTGACATCAAAAAATTTAAAATTAAAAAAAAAAAAATGAGTGATAGATTGTGTCGCGTACGCGGTTGTTCGCGGGACGAAAAACGCCTGTTTTCGTTCCCAAAGGATCCTGAGGAAGTGGCAAAATGGAGGGACAACTTAAAAATCCCGACGGCGGTGCATCTTCCACCCCACAACTCATATGTGTGCGTAAAGCATTTTGAGCCATATGTTGTGGGTGGAAAATGTTTAAGAAAGGGTGCCTGCATATGTATTGCATACATTTCATACAATATTAGGGTGGATAGGTTTTATTGAGGGTGAGGCTTGCTAACTGGTAACATTAGAGTTTTGAGGGAGGAAAGTGGAGTAAGTTAAGAAATTTAAACTAATTTTTGAATGTAAATGATGTTACATATACATATGTATGTGCATATATTATGCTAATTTATTTGATATATGTATGTGCATATATAAATATGTATATGTATATATAAATAAATATAAATGGAAATTTCCAAGTGTGATAAAGTTACCGAGCGAGTAGTTTTGAGGGATTTCGGATATGTACATAATTTCATAGAAAATATTTTTTTATTAATAACTATAATATTACAATACATGGCATCCGTTGCTATGCCTCGTTGAATAAAATCAAAACAACCAATCAGAAAAATATAAAGCAAAATTAGTTTTATTAATTTTCTATCTCAAACCGTTTTTGAACTTTGCATTTGGGTCATAGTTGAACAGCTAATGCGGATTATGAAGTCTAGAGTGCGCTATAAATAGTGGGAAATAAGAAAAACTAAGATTTTTTAGATTAAATTTAAGCAAATATTCGATTATTAGTGACGAATGAGAGTGGTGGCGCGGCCTGGGGGCTGTGGGGAGAGAGTTCCATCATAAAAACAAGCCTATAACCTTCATTGGGTGAAAATATAAATGCATACAAATTTTTACGTCATTTGGTGTAGTCGTTTCGTAGTGATGCGTTATATGTAGTTTGATGAATTATTATATGTTTATGAATTATTATATGTTTTTAAATTATTGAATGTTTATAAATTATTATATTATAAAATACATTTTTTTAATAGGGCATGACGATGACCCTACGTACAGCTGTACAATGCCGAAGAAGCAACGAAGCTGTTGCGTGGTAGGATGCGTGGTGGAAAAGGGTCATACGTTATACGCCATTCCTCGACGCGGAGAGGGTCGAAATAGTTAGGCCCTGGCTTGCAACGTGCAACCAGCCGAAACTGACAGGTTATATGTTTGTAAGCGCCACTTTAGTCCAGAGCAAGTAACTCGTTATAAAGTTTTAGATGGGGCTGTTCCATCTTTAAGATTAGAGCCAGTTACTAGAAGTCGCTCACCTAGTACTGGCTCTGATTGGGTTTGCCCGCCCGTTACTAAAGTGTACGTAAATCGTACAGTAGGTGTAGGAAACGATCTTACGTTAGAAGAATTCGCAAAATATTCCATGCTAGAGGAAACAAGGCAGGCACCCAAAAACAAAAACATCTGTGAGGACATAAAAATCACAAGCAGTAGCGAACGATTTGCTCAGGCTGCTCGTTATTATCGGAACAATGAAATAAAATTAAAAAAAAGAATTCAAGAGTTAGAATCAGAGAATGAGAAGCTACTGCAAAAATATAAATATTTGTGTAGTCGTGCAGTTCTTGCGGAAGAAACCTCAAGCAGTGATGCTGTAACTTTCGCAAGAATGATCGTCAGTGGCCAAAAAAATCGTTATAGCGAGGAGGAAAAGACATTGGCCCAAAACATCAATTATATGTCCTCCAAAGCATATACGTTTATGCGTGACGATCTAGGTTTTGCTTTGCCCCATAAATCATCCCTTTCGCGTTGGCGCCCCATCAAATATGTTGTTCCGGGGTTCGATGCCAATGCCTGCAATAATTTAGAAAAAATTGTTTCAAATATGTCCGACACCGAACGCATAAGCGTTCTATTATTCGATGAAATTATCATCAAGTCGGACTTGAGCTATAATAAAGCTAGAGATGTTATCGATGGGTTTGTAGACCATGGGGAAGGTCAACGCGAAAACAAAATTGGGAATAAATGTTTATTTTTTATGGTTAAGGGATTGTGCTCCAAATGGAAATACGTGTTTTCGTATTATATCTCCAGTGGTGGTATACGTACGGAGACATTGATGTCCATTTTGAAAAAAAAATATCGCACAACTAAAAAAAAGGGGTTAAATTTAAAAGGTATAGTTTGCGATCAAGGGCCCTCCAACAGTAGTGTCTTTAAATCTTTAGGGATTTTTGAGAATCGCCCCTTTTTCCTGCACGAAGGCACAAAAATTTTTTGCATGTATGATTATTGTCTCTTGATAAAGTCCGTCCGAAATACCTTGATGAAATATGACATCTCAACATCAGATGGAGTGACAAGCTTCAAGGTGATAAAAAAATTGTTTGATATAGATCAAATGAATCCCCATTTTAAAATTTGTCCGAAACTAACGGAGGCCCATTTATGTATATCCCGGTTTTATGGAAAAAATGAGCGTTTCACGCGCGACTCAGGTCCTGAGCAATTCGGTAGCATCTGGTATCGACATGGCCTTGTCCCAAAATTTATTAGGCAGTGACGAGTACGTGATAAAATGCGCTAAGCCCACACAGATGTTCGTTAAAAAATGAATGATCTCTTTGATGAATTGGATGCAAAAAGATTCCAGTCGAAAAATCCTTTAAAATGTCCGATTAGGCGTGGTGACACCAAAAAAATTGATAGATTAAATAAACATCTAGATTTTTTGCGGTCATTAAAGTTGCCGGGATTCGCACGCGTTAAGTGCATCGAAGGTTTCCACATAACGATTTTAGCGATGCAAATGTTATGCGAGGAACTTTTCATTGAGCACAGCTCCCTCAAATTTATTTTCACCGGGAAAATGAATCAAGATGCGTTAGAAAACTTTTTCTATCGCATACGAGCTAGTCAGGGTATGAATACCCATCCAACAGCTCACGAAATTCAATACATAGTTGCGCGACTGATCTCAATGAAAATTTTACGCCAGAGATTTGAGAAGAAAGGTTCTAATTGTACAGATGATGACGATATAAATTTAGATTGGTATATAGGCCCCGAGGATCGTCATCTTGAGGCAGAAGTAGGAGACCAGCGAAATGACGATCTCATTTTAGAAGAGATTGATGTGGAAGATTTAAATTTTGCTGAAGAAAGTCATGAAGCTGAGGTACAAGTGCAGCGTTACTTCACTGGCTATGGTATTTACCAGAAAGTGCTGTGCAAGTTACAATGTGAAAAGTGCACCCACGCCATGACGAAAACAAAAGGGGAGCTGAAGTTGCATTCAGAAGCCCTGATAAGATCAAAAAACTTCACGGATGACAGCGATTTAAGGCTTGTCAATCCTGAAGACAGGGTTTTCGAAGTGTGTCGACTCCAAATGGTGTGGTACCGTCAGCTCTTCGCAAAATATGCCCACATTGCAGGTCTTAGGTGTTTAATGTTGTCCGCTCTAAAAGAAAAAACACAAAAAGTGTTTCCCGACTGGTTTATAGTATCTGGCGAATGTAGAGATCATCGCGTGAAGCTATTAGATTTTCTCTTAACTGTCTTTTTATTCAAGAATGCAATGTGGCTCTTGCAAAATGAGGCCAATAATGCCAAAGACAGAAAAATGAAAAATAAATTAAAAAAGCTGTAGGTTGTAAGTAGGTTGTAAGCCAGGGCCCCACGAAAAGAGATTCACCGCTTACACAGGTAATTAATAATCTATTAGCTATCTTTTGCATATGATGATACCTATTCTTTTATTTCAGGGTTTTCCTGTTTTCTATATTTCAGGTTTTTTTTATTTATATATTTTACAGGTATTTTCCATTTCAGGTTTTTTCTATTTTTTAGTCTATTTTACAGGTTTCTTTTTTATTTTTTCTTCTCTTTCAGCTAACACCCGAGCCTAGATTTTTAAAGCACTACAATTTTTTCTTAATCATGATGGATTGAGAGTAGTGTTTTAAAAATCAGGTAAATCGCAATGACTTAATCGATGTCAATATCGAAGTCGTGTGAGAAATTGTTATAGTATGAGAACAATTTCGTAATTCCTGCTTTCAAAATTTTATATTTTTTTTTTCATTTCAGGAAATGTAAATACCTATTATTTATAGCATTGTAATATATATACATATACATATAAGAATACTTAAATTACTTGTGAATAAAAATAATTATTTTTTTTTTTCATTTCAGGAAATGTAATTACCTATTATTTATAGCATTGTAATATACATATATACATATACATAAATTTCTGTGAATAAAAATAAAAAATTAAAATTAAAAAAACTAGTATTTCATTTTCTTAAGGATAATAATATTTATTTGGTAAGAGGATCTTAAAGAAATATATACCAATAATACAATTCGACAGGATTTCATTAGAATATCAATACACATATTCGTTCAGCTCAATAAAATAAATATGTGCATATGAAAAATTGTTCCTATGGACGTGCAAAAGCAAAACACGCATATATAGTACATAAATACATGCATACAAACTGCCATAGCCATACATACATATGAGGCTGCGAGCACTTGCGACAGAAAAAATATTTCGATTTGCTATTGCTGTCGAGAATTTAGAACACATATTTACATACATATATTGATGCATACATATGTACGGAGCCGCGGCCACTCGACTTGACAAAAATTGAAGATTTACCAAATATTGGCTAATAATTCAACGCGAAATATTACAATATTGACTATTTTCAAATTGACGAGAAAATTGTCATATGAGCAGATGAGCTCGAACTTAGTGTTATAGAATATTTTGGATTTTTCAGCGCCGTTGCGACTAAGAAAATCATGACCGCTGCGACTGCGCGTATGAATGTATTTTGTTCTTGCAGTCGCTAGGCTTATAATTTTAGCTTCGGAAACAAGCCAGTGCTTTGTGTGTGCTGTTGTATGTACATACATATGTGTATACTAATA
This sequence comes from Anastrepha fraterculus, assembly GCA_037575425.1. Lineage (NCBI taxonomy): Eukaryota > Metazoa > Arthropoda > Insecta > Diptera > Tephritidae > Anastrepha > Anastrepha fraterculus. Next base: position 2,794 of record JAYXIM010024389.1, on the reverse strand, counting down.
AGCATAGTTTTGCTGAGAGTCGAGAATGTATGTATATGTATGTACGGACATACATATAATAGGGCACACTTGCGCAATATACCAATACGTGAGGTAGGTCATGGTTGGTTCAGTACATTGACCTTTTGCTTAATTGTTTCTTACATGTGTATGTATATACATATGTACATACATATGTATGTAATAAGAAACAGTTTAAACAGATTTTGTTACTGATATACTTACGGTAACATACGAATATGCTTTTTTATCCTATAAAATATTTAAATATGGAGGATATCTTGGGTTTGTTAAAATTATTCTTTTATTTATTTTGAATATCAAAACTTTTTTGTTCTTGTAGTCGCTAGGCATAGAATTTTAGCTTTGAACGACATTCGGAATTAAAGTGAGTGCCCTGCGTGTGCGGTTGTATGCACATGCAAATGTGTATATTAATACCTAAGCATTGTTTTGCTTGAATTCAATTCACATATTTATATTTGCATATGCCATCTTCCTGTGTGCCTGAAGCGTTTTCTATAAAGAATTTTTTGATTTGATCAATTGAACGTACATAGTTAGGGCATCAAGTGTGCATATACGCACATGCAAATACGTCGATGCATATGCAGAAGAAACATAACTAACATATATTGATATACATACATATACATCAATATATGTACCATACACTTGTATGCTCTATGAATTCTTGTCTAAAATTAATTTAGACTCGAAAAATTATTAAAAATTTTCATCAAATTTTTATGAAGTTTTGAATTTACTAAAATTTTTTATTTTTAGATTAAATCAACAAACAAAAAGTGATGAATGTTGCCGCATAATTCAAGGGAACATAGAAGTGCACAAGCAAATTCTTTGCAAAGTGCCGTCGGCATTCGTCAGTTTGATTTCATACAGAAACCAAAGAGTGAGCGGAGCCAATGTACTTCTACATAATTCACTGTAATCAGCTCTGTTAAAAACTTCCCCGCCTTCGAGTTGAGCGAGGTGAAACAGTGTTCGCCGTTTCACTTCATTTTTGACAGCTCACACCATTCGTAGCTCGTGAGAATTCTCTATATTTAACGTTCTCTGTATGCTTTGTTTGTATGTATTGGTATGTTTAAATTCGTATTGTATTGTATTTTGACTTGATGCTTGTACCAAAGGCAACAACAAATACATGTAGGGTTTTACTTATATGTGGTTGCTGTCACCTATAATAAATTCGCCTTGATGTTGACTAATTAAATTTTACTGCCACGTCACCGAAATTTTGACAGAGAGAGAGGCGAATGAAGCGAAATCTAATTGTGTAAATTGTAGTTAGCAAATTGTGGAGAGTTGTGTGTTTTACAAACGACCAGGACGCCGTTAAAACCGCGATTTTTGTAATAATTTTGCCAAAGGTTGCGATCTACTGTGCTGGGTACCATTTAAATATAGTAATTTGTGAAAATTCAGTAATATTCCCGCATCCTTCTACATCAGTAATTTTTGCAGTGTCCCAGCAGTACTCAAAAATATTTATTAAACTAGCAAACCCGACCCGCTTCGCTGGGCAAAGACACGGTGGGTCCACGTTTTGGCATATATTTCGAGACCCTAGTCATCAATAGGTATGAAAATTACCCCACGTTAAAGCACTTATCGACAGCTTTCATTTGATGCCCATATTGCACATCCACAACAGAAGGTTACCCGGGCCCACGTTTTGACCTATATCTCAAGACCCCAGTCACGGAGCGGCATGAGAAATACTCTGTACTAAAGCATTCACCAACAGCTTCCAATTGATATCCATATTGTACAAACACATTCTAGGGTCCACGTGTTGGTCTCTATCTCGGGACCCTAGTCACGGAGCGGCATGAAAAATACTCTGAACTAAAGCATTCACCAACAGCTTCCATTTGATACCCATATTGTATATACACATCCGAAGGTTACCCGGGCCCACATTTTGACCTATATCTCGAGACCCCAGTCACGGAGCGGCATGAGAAATACTCTGTACTAAAGCATTCACCAATAGCTTCCTATTGCTATCCATATTGTACAAACACATTCTAGGGTCCACGTGTTGGTCTCTATCTCGAGACCCCAGTCACGGAGCGGCATGAGAAATACTCTGAACTAAAGCATTCACCAACAGCTTCCATTTGATACCCATATTGTATATACACATCCGAAGGTTACCCGGGCCCACATTTTGACCTATATCTCGAGACCCCAGTCACGGAGCGGCATGAGAAATACTCTGTACTAAAGCATTCACCAATAGCTTCCGATTGCTATCCATATTGTACAAACACATTCTAGGGTCCACGTGTTGGTCTCTATCTCGGGACCCTAGTCACGGAGCGGCATGAAAAATACTCTGAACTAAAGCATTCACCAACAGCTTCCATTTGCTACCCATATTGTACAAACACATCCTAGGGTTACCCGGGTTCACGTTTTGGCCTATTTCTCGAGACCCTGGTATCCGATTCTTAAAATTTTAAAACACAAACCATCTACTGAATAGTCCAAACAAAGCCTAAAAATTTGGTTTGGATAGGTGAGCCCGTTCGCGAGTTTTAAGCGAATATAGGGACAGATTTTCACATTTATATATATAGATGTATTTTTTTTCGAACTCATAAATATAATTAATGATGTGTGTAAGTTTGGTTTAATTCGGTGCAAAGACACGGGGGGTCCACGTTTTGGCATATATTTAGAGACCTTAGTGATCAAGGCCGCCGTAGCCGAATGGGTTGGTGCGTGATTACCATTCGGAATTCACCGAGAGGTCGTTGGTTCG